>CM067220.1:44167743-44767743 GCA_034190945.1 Octodonta nipae
AAAAACGTGTGTATAATGTGTAAAACCTTATCTGCTATTTGATAAACTTTGATTTTTTGGGCTGTTTTGCCAAGATCTACTGTATTTTTTCCCACAAAGTTCTCTTTAACCGTCTTTGTACTTCCAACTACAATGGTAATAAAATGATTGCTGGCAACTTTTGTTCATATTTTATATATAACATTATCCAAAATGAATATTCTTCATATTCAAATAAATATTGTGGATGTAGAATAATTCTACCATAAAGTTCGAGTTGCAATTTTCATTTTCACAATTAACGTAAAATGTTTATATATGACGACAAATGCAAATGTGATGAAACATATATGTTAGAAAAAGATTTATAAAATATTGTTTGAGAAAAATATTTTCAAAGATATTTTACAAGATTAGACAATGTGATAGCGGCCATTGTGCCTGCCTTTGCATTATTTTTGCTTATTGCTATTATTCTAATATATTCCATGTAACTAATTAGGTTGTCTCAGTTGTTGTTAAACCTTTTTGTGCTCAATGTGTTTCATATTCATTATTACTAGATGTCATTTCTTTTCTTACTTAGATTATGAAATTATTATAAATTTGAATGAGGGTTTCGGAATTTTCACCAAATTTGTAACATAATTTTTGGGTACAGTATATGAAGATAAATTTTGGTTGCATGGTCAAGCGTTAAAATTTTGAAAGTATTGCTATCTGTGTAAAAGGTGGACATAAATATTCCATGACCTTCAAAAGTCGAAGAAGGATGGAAAGTTCATTTACTTTACAAATAGATAATATATTCTTGGCGTACACCATAAACTATGCTATTGTAGATAACATCAAATAATTCAACAAAGTAATTGGTAATATTGAACTGTTTCGCAGTTAACAAAGATAATAAGTTATTAATTATGCGTATTTTCCACCCAAACTATTTATTATTTCTAAATTAGGAATACCAGAAAACTATAAAATGTAAGTAAGCATCAGAAGGTATGGTGCTACAAAGAATTTATGTAGTGGAAATTTGTCAACTAGTTAAAAAATTTTAAGAATCTTAGATGTAATAATTTCATTTATAGCAAGTAAATAAAAATAAGGACGTTTTATGAAAAATATAGTCTTAAAGTGCTAGTAGAGCAGTTGTCAATAAAAGATGAATATGTGTATCAGGATGAATAAGTCGTCATCGATTTTAATTAATTTTATTCAGTTTATCTGCTGCCATAGCAAAATAAAATTTTGATCGTTTATTAAGTCAACCAGAAGTACCCAGTAGTAAAGAAAGATAATGAAGCAAATCATATCACCTCCAGTTTCAATTTATTACATAGAAAATTTTAATCAGTTCCAGCTGCATTAGCATCAATACAATATATAATGTTAACATCTACATCTGTTGAAATAGTTCTGCAATATGTGATCATATTCGTAGTAGATGTGAATGTGTCGGAAAAATAAATTTTCTTCGGCAATTTCGTAGACTGCACACACTTTTTTTAAGACTCCATTGAATGTCTAAAATCGTGTGTTTTCAATATAGCAGTGTTTCAACTTGTCTGACAAGTTGTGGCGTTTGATTTCTATATATTGCTTTAATGAGTGTTCTGTACAAGCTCTAAATATATTTATTTTTGTATATTGTACTACTTTTAAAGGGATCTTATAATTTCAGACTTCTGAATCCAATCAATATAGGATATGAAATCTGTCAGGTGATAATTCAATGATACTATAGGCTTATTTGAATGTACAATCTGACAACGCAGTAACTAATTTACGCAGTAACTATTTTGCTAAAGTAATTCGCGTTCGGTTGTGATATTTCTGAATTGAATTAATATTTTAAGCAGCATCTCTAGCAGGGTATTCCAATTGTCTTGTATTTTCTCCTACTACATTTTTCTAAAACGCATAATTTTAATGACTTGAATTACAATTCTTTAACAAAAATGGGTCCTATATATAAAAACTATCTATTTTTATTCCGTCAGAAATTATTCAGATAGCGATCTCCACCGCTGAATCTTTTCATTGTTGGGTGTTCCACCCTCAAAAGAATTTACAATCACTTCTAACAATTAAGATTCCCTAGCAAATTTCAGCTTGCAGAAACGAGCGAACATTCAAAGAACAAATTCAATAATTTTTCGATGAGAGCAAAGAAAACAACCCTTTTCTTACATCACACAGAGTCAGCCAGCGTACCTCAATTCCAACTCCAACTCCACTACCGCCGAAAACTCCCCGCAATCTACACAAGAGTGGAGTTGGGTTGGGTCCATCTCCCCTCTAAGAAAGACATAAGTGAAACAGAAAGAATGCAAATGAGCTAAAGAGCGCGTTTTTGCTTAATTCACGCGCACTCTTCCGTTTCTTTCCACCTCTTGCCATGCCACCCCCTCGGTGCCCCCCCGCTAGTCATCAAGTAAGGGTAGAGTTTTTGCCACAGGCTCACATGCGCGAATGAAATCGATTAAAATGCGAGTTTGTGCTTTGAAGAAGAAGTATTAATGGCAAGGGGTTGGTGCGGGGTGAGAGATTTAAGGGGTTGAGGGTACGTAAGAAAGTTGACTGTGCTCGTACGTGTACAGCGGCCCGCTCATATAGAGAGCTTTTTCGCTCGTTTGAATTTTAATTAATCTGGTCAACTCTTTTCTCTGACCCCTCTCTCTCTCACCAGCAGCATCGCGAAGTCGTTGCTCGGAGCTGCTTCGCTTCTTATTCTCGAGGTTCTCTTTTACATCTTCGTCGTCGATTTCTTCTTCCGCAAGATGCTTGCTCTTCGGTCGTCGTTTGGCATTTCGAATGTTCGCTATTTATTTTAACGAAGTGTATACACTGTGCGTTTCTAATTAGTTCTTTAAGATGTTTTGCTGGGGTTCATGAATCACCGAACTAATGAAAAATATTTACATATATATTTTTCTTTTAATTTAGAATGTTGCTTAGGCAAATTTTAACTTGTGATTGTGATATTTTAAGCTAAAAATGTTTACTAACTTAAGTAAAGCAGTTTTACCATCTCATTTGATTTATGAGAAAATTTAAAAAGAACTTTTTATTGTGATTTTTATTTCAGGAGGTAACCCATATAATACAGACTATTGTTTCTACAAATGTAAAATTATTCATTTTTGAAAATGGGCAAGAAATTAAAAAAATATATATCTTAGTCTTAACCAATGAAGTGGTTAAATGGGTAATAATGTGTTATTGTACTCTAGTTCTACTCAACCAATTTTACAATATGGAAATTGTGTTTGTTTGTTTGCCCACAACGAAGAAACATTTACGTAAACAGTATTGATATCACAGAAAGTAATACCTTTTATTCCTGAAAGGGATAGTTCAGGTTGGATTAATAGTACTAGCTTCATATTAGTAATTCCAGCCAAATATATAAATATATTCTTTAGTAATGTCCCAACTTGGATTTATGTAGGTGCAATTCGTGGTGTCATAGTTAAAGTTTAACGTCCCTAGAGAGTTTAAATTTATAACACATGCAAGGCAACTACAACAACAACAGGTAATGGTCAACTTTTTTCTATTTGTATAAGCATTAATGGAAAACTGCTAAACTAGGTAGAGTTTCTGTTCTTCTTCACTATCTATGCGAATGAATTCTTAATTAAAATGGCTAGGAATCAAATTTGAAATGTACGGGGACAATATTCCGACAAAAAATTTATTTGAAGGCGCGAGATGTAAGACCGACATCTAGGATTTTCGAGTGAATCAGTACACAGAGGTTCCGAATCTGGAGCCGTTCCGCGTAATTGCTGTTCTCTCTCAACTCCTAGGACAGAATGTCACGATAAAATTTTTTCAGGTTACTTCACCTGTCAGAGATATTGAATACTCTCTTCGAGGTGTCATTCTTTGTACGCAAGACAATATATATTAATATAAATATAATATATTGTTTCTGGTCGGAAACCTTCATCAGTTGCGCTTCCCACAATTGAATGTCCTCTCGAACACTTCTTTATGCATTTAATGCATTTCGTTAAATTTGAAGACGCGAGATGTAAGACCGACATCTAGGATTTTCGAGAGAATCAGCACACAGAGGTTCCGAATCTGGAGCCGTTCCGTGTAATTGCTGTTCTCTCTCAACTCCTAGGACAGAATGTCACGATAAAATTTTTTCAGGTTACTTCACCTGTCAGAGATATTGAATACTCTCTTCGAGGTGTCATTTCTTTGTACGCAAGACAAATATATTATATATCAATATAATACATATTGTTTCTGGTTCTTATATCTCGCCTCTTCAAATTTAACGAAATGCATCAAATGCATAAAGAAGTGTTCGAGAGGACATTCAATTATGGGAAACGCAACTGATGAAGGTTCCCTAACCAGAAACAATATGTATTATATTGATATATAATATATATTGTCTTGCGTACAAAAGAATGACACCTCGAAGAGAGTATTCAATATCTCTGACAGGTGAAGTAACCTGAAAAAATTTTATCGTGACATTCTGTCCTAGGAGTTGAGAGAGAACAGCAATTACGCGGAAAGGCTCCAGATTCGGAACCTCTGTGTACTGATTCTCTCGAAAATCCTAGATGTCGGTCTTACATCTCGCGTCTTCAAATTTAACGAAATGTATCAAATGCATAAAGAAGTGTTCGAGAGGACATTCAATTGTGGGAAGCGCAACTGATAAAGGTTCCCTAACCAGAAACAATATGTATTATATTGATATATAATATATATTGCCTTGCGTACAAAGGAATGACACCTCGGAGAGAGTATACAAAAATTTATATTGTTTCTGGGAAGTACAATGAAAGTCTTAAGTAAGTGTTAATAATTTTTTAATACAAGTATCAGTTTCGTCATTAAAAAACATGAAGCAGCAGTTTTGGTTATTTTCTCATCACAGTTTTTCATAAATAAACTACATATGTAGGTACAAAGTAATTGATTAAACAGTTTCTACATTTTAGTAAGCACATATACACTTACTTTGTAGAATATTTGTGTGCTTATACCCTTTCTGTTTGCATTTTCAGTTTGTCTTGAGTTCTTCGAATTCACGCCCATTGCCGCTAACGGGAAAATGTAAATCTCCTATATAACTGTCTTTTTCATTATCACTTTTATGATCTAACTCTCACTTCATTCTTAACGTCATCGGGAGACAATACATCGACATTCGAAATGTCGTCATTTTTAACATTGGCCTAGACTAGATAAAGGAATCAAAAGAAACTCACACACCCTATACAGGTCTTTACTTGCACACTTTTAGATATAGTGTACTAGCTGGCAGATATTGTAAACTAAAACTTTCTAGCATTACCTATCGGATACAATTATAAATCTAAACCTTCCAAATACCTATGCAAAACTACACAAAAATTTCATAAAAATTGGGCCAACCGTTTAGGAGGACTTTTTCGGGTCAATCTAACCCACTCAAATACACACTAAACGTATTTATAAAAATCGGTCCAACCTTTCAAAAAATTCGAACGCAGTGCCATCTACCGGGCCAGGGGCTCCCTTAAAAATAAAACAAAAAATATTTTAGATATGGAAAAACGGACCCTTCTGGAGATTGGCTTTGACCAACTCGCATTATTAGCAAGAAATTCTACCCTGTCAGACTTCCATTGCGTCGTTTAAAATATTGAAGCCTACAGAGGGATAGACGGCGAGATGCGACTTGTGGTTTTGTACTATGCAAGATTTGTCCCTAGCTAGAGAAATTATTTTATCAAGATCCTTTCCTAGATATACAACAACATTTCACTTATAAAGTAGATACTATTTACCCAAAACAGTAATAGACAAGAAGTATTACAACTTTTACTGCACTCACATTACTAAAATCGGAGTAGAGATCCAAATATAATTAATTAATGTCAGCTATAGGCCAGCCGCTTGTGCACATCACAAATCACAACACAGACGGCTTACGCTGCATTTACGGAAAGGGTTAAATCTATTTTCACTTCAGCGCTTACAACAATTCAGAAGCTTATTACAATGTAGTAAGTTATATTAAACTCTTATTAAACAAACTAGTATATAAAAAAGAAATTTGCTAAATAGAGGGAGAATGTTGCAGGTAAAAGAGGGAAAATAAAGCTCTGAGACCAAAGTGCAAGGGAATAATCGGTTGGATTAAAGCAACAAAATCCTAATGAAACTTTGAGTTGACCCGTTTTTCTAGCAAACATCGAGAAAACTATGAAAGCATTATGTAGAAAATGAGGAGAGGTGGTCGTTTGTTCCGTCAGTAAAAGTAAAGATAACTCTTTTCGCAGAAGGAACCAGAGTAGAGATATGTAATGCAATATTTCTAATCAATCTCCAATCTTATAACTTTAGTTGAGTCAGGACTTTTTTCAGGGAAATAGGATAGACGATAAACAATGCTTCACAGACATTTGACCTTTAGAAAAATTAGAAATTAGATTAGAAGATTACAGAAAAATATTCAAAGGGTATTACAGGATTCAGCACCCGGGCCAATTCTAAACCTGTCGCTCCCAATCTCATACCATAGAATATACAGTTGACTTTGAAATAACCAAAAAAAAAGAGGCAATGATGTACTTTTTGATTGAGAGGAGGAAAACGGCCTCTGTAGTTCAGTGCATAAAAAGTTAACAGTTATGCTGTAAAGTTAAAAAAAAAACCTGTATAGCACAACGCAGTGCTCATCTACATTATGTTAAAGTCCACAAATGATGATTATATTAAGTAGGGTGAAAAAGCAAAAAGTTGACCCGGGGCTGCATTGTATAATCTGTGCCAACTGAGGAAGATGTGACAAGAAGCAAAACAGAGCAATCACATCTCCAAGGTATTTAGAGAAATGAAAGGTAAAAAGTAGAGGTTCCTCCCGAGTATGAGAAAATCATTCTCTCACACTGATAGTATTTTGGCACATACTATGTGAAATCTACCCAGCTACATCAAAAAAAGTAATATGGAAACAAGATGCAAGAGGCTCCAACAATAAAAAACAATATACTAGGTTATATAAGTTTCTAAATAAATACTTGTTACTATTTATATAATACCTCACTAGTTACTTATACGTAAATATACGTAAATTTATGGCCATTCATGAAGTTTGGAGGTAACACCCATTTACTTTGATGTTCATCAATGATGTGATCGACACCGCTATATTAAATAACAAAATCGTAGAGTGGAAATTGTCATTTGTGATATTTGTTAAAGGTAAACAAATTGTGAAACTGCAGCTTTAAATGTTGTTTCACTTTTCAGGTAGGATGTGCAGGTATGTTTTAATTGTATTAGTTACCAATTCTCTTTTCAGAGCAACTTAATTAAGATCTTAGTTCACATATCTATACATGCCTATTACAGCACATTATACGAACATATTATAAAACATTCAAAGCTATAATTTCAAACATTTCTTTTCTTTTAAGAAACGTCTGTCACAAATGACAACTTCATCTCTAATTTTTTTTATTTAATAACATTGTCTCGATCACATCATGCATGTAAATCAAATGGAATAGGTGTTACCTCCAAACTTCATAAGACGCAGTTTAATTCATTTTCATATATTTTGAAACTGATACGAGTAGTAATAACTAATGGTAAAAACAAAGAGCCTTATGGTAAGTTTTTGGATATTTCCATTCATTATGTAGTCTCAACAATCAGTCATCCTATTATTTTCTACGAACTAAGTGTGCTGTATCTGCAATTTCCAAGATAAAAACACAAATTTAGAAATCGCATAAATCTAATATAAATATTTGTGTATGCACGTCTGGTGTGGTCATTCAAATTTAGTTTGGGCCATTTGTTAATATACGTAGTGTCTATGTAGCCATAAACAAGTTCTATAGGAAAATACTAAATTTTCGCAGTTTTTCATACTTGTTCATAGCTATGGAGAATGTCCCATCAAGATTCATTCTTGGATATACAACAACTCTTAATTTATAAAGAAGCTACTAGTTCAAATAGTAGTAAAATTACCAAAAACAGTGGTACTAGGAAGTATTAGGACTTTTACTGCAATCAACTAAAAATGGCAGTAGGTATCGACATATTTACTAATGTAGGCAAGAGACCTGCCGCTTGTTTATATCTCTAATTCACAAATCATAACACAGACAGCGTACCTTGCGTTTACTGAAAGGGTTAAGTCTATTTCGGTCCAGCCTTACACAAGTTCAAAAGCTTATTACAAGGTAGTGAACTGAACACTTCTAAAACAGATTGGTTTCAGATAATAAACAATGATGACAATATTATCGGTAGGATTAAAGTAACAGAATCCCATTGAAACTTTCAATTGACCCATTTTCTGTCTGACATCGAGAAAAGAAACTATTAGAGCATTAGCCAGCAAATGAGGACAAGTGGTCGTTGGTTCCTTTAATAAAAGTAAAAATAACTTTAATAGCAGATGGAAGCAGAGTACAGGTATTTAAAGCAAAATTCATAACAAATCTGAAATATTTTCGGACAAAAAGGACCAAGGATGCATGTTGCCATTTGACCTTAAAAGTTAAGCTATACACTGCTTTTGTAAAGAAAGAGCGTTATTGAACAAGCAATCATGGAATACAAAATAAAGTGGGTGTTTTCATAATTCACGCTAAGAATGCATTTAATAATCGGATGTATAGTCATATTCTCAGTTTGGAAACGACAAAAAAGAGCTAATTTTGTATTAGAGAAATTATAAATTGTTTTATTTAAATAGAATACCACTAGGTAACTAATTACAGGAAAATATCCTTAAAGTACTACAGGCTCCAAATTTGAAACTCCAGTATATAGTAGTATAGTTGACTTTGAAGTAGTTGGAGAGGTATAATGTATCCAATTGAAATTAAAAAATTAGGGAATACTGTAATTAGATTGATGTTGTTGCTCAAAGTATGAAACGTTAACACTTATGTGAGTTCCAAAAAAGGATGTCTTTATAAGAATACTCAGTGCTCGCCGATATTATGTTAAATTCAACTATGGCATCAATCTGGGAGTATTTGTATAAGACAAATTAGTTTTCGATGAATATATGAAATAGGGTGAAAAGCAGCGAAAAAATTGGGGCTGCACCACATCAATCTATGCTAAATGTGGAACATGTGACTTGAAGCAAGAAATGGAAATCACATCTCTAAGGCATTTAAAGAAACATAGGCTAAAAAGTAGTAGTTGTTTCCGAATATATCGTCACAGGAATGTAAGTAAAACTAGTTTTCTCACACTGATAGTGAACAATGAAGGGTTTAGCACATATGTGCTAAAAGCACCCTAAAATGGTTGAATTCTCTAAATACGATTTATGCATTTTAAACATATGTTGGTTTTAGGTAAAATGTAAAATGTACATAATAACAAAAAGTTACATGGAAACGAGTTGCAATAGGCTTTAGCATTTAACTCAAGGATCGCGTTAAATAAGTTTTGAAAAAAAAAACAGTGGCTATTATTTAGATAATACGTTTTAAGTCGAAAGATACATAACTCACCTCACAATATAATCAACATGCCAGATATAAATCAAAATAACATTTTAATAGATCCTACCTCTAAGGAAGAAATTGTAACCGTAGAAAATAATTTAAAAGATAAAGCTGGTGGAGTTGATAATATACACTCCAAAGCCTTAAAAGTCATTTCCAAATATATAGCTGAACCATTAACATATATTTATAATCTATGTATTGAATTGTCTCTAAAAAAGATTGAAGTAGTTCCAATGTTTAAAACCAACGATAAAAGTCAAGTTAGAAACTACAGACCTATATCATTAATATCAAAAAATTTTGGACAATAAAACCTTAATGGTAATTTATGAGGCCCTTTTTCAGAGTATTACAAGTTCTGGATTTGCTGTAGGAGAGGCTTTATCTAACAATTTAAAATTATTTCAAAAGGTACAAAATAGATTAATAAAATTTATAAACAAAATTACTTTAGGAATAAACCACAACCACTAAATTTAACTCAATTTTTCCGGTCAGCAGCAATTATCTACCATTACAAGGACCTTAAAGTTAATATGAAATGTAGAATTTGGAATAAAATCATTCTTTTACCAAAAATACTTAAAACCATTAGCGATAAAAATAATTACATTATATCTATAAAAGTATTTAACACACTTCTAAAAAACAATATTAATAATATAATAAACATATTAAAAGGAAAATCAAGGTTTGGATATCTGAAAATATTTAACAATAACCAATTTTATACTATCTCAATATAAATTGCTGTAGTTTAATTTTTTTTGTTGAATATACTTTCTTATATAAATATATGTATGTATATGTGTGTGGTGTGTCGGTATACATGTATTATTATACCTATATAGGAATTACTATTGTAATATGTATGAAATATGCTATTATAACGTAACACATATGGAATATTTACTGGTTGAATAAATAATAAAATATTAAAAAATACGTCAGTAGTGATGTGAATAATATTAACTAATGGTGAAAACAAAGCTCTTATCGTAAACTTTTCGAAAGATTATGAAATATGAACAATTACTATTTTTTTTTATTTTTCACGAACTAATTGTTGTATATGGAATTTCCAGTATAAAACTTAACAAATTTGGTAATTCTGTACGCGGTCTTTGGAATTCGGCTTGGGCCAATTGTTAATATACACATTGTCTGTCTAGCCAGAAACTTTTGTACGTTCTACAGGAAGATACTAAACTTTTCCATTCACTTTCTTATACTATCCTCAAGAACTCGTATTGGTACGTCAAATTTAGATTCTTTTCTGCGGTATGTAAATTATTTAGTTAGAGACCCTCGAAATTCGCATGTTCTCAAATCTTTCCTCTTCTTTTTAGAGAGGATTCTTATGAGCTTAGGTCGTGAATTGCAAAGAGTTTCAGTTGATGATTAAAAGAAAGGGGTTACTGGCTTTATTCCCCTTTGATGGTATTAGAAAAAAAATAGCAGAATTCTCTTACACGTATATATCGTTATTTTGAATATTAATTACAAAGGGGATTGTGCAATAGAAAAAAGGGCTTGCAAATTTTTATATTAAATTACTTGTTGGCAATATTCACATCCTTGAAATATTTGGTTGGTAACAGGCACATTATTAGTTTGATTTCATGTGAATACATAATTTGAAAATCAAGATAATTTAAATATAAAACGGTTGTAGTCAAATTCGTAGCTTAATAATACTTTTTTAATTTTTTTCTTCAAAATAATTTCAGTTTTAAGTTTATATTTTATTATCACTAGTAACAAAACAAAAAAAAAAAACGAGATTTATTTTAGTGGTTGTATTACTGGCAGCTAGGGTGCTAAATCATTTTGTTAGTGTACGAAATGAAATGTGGGTTAGCCTATCCTATATTTGAATAACAGTTTTCAAGAAAATAAAGTTTATTTGAGGTCATTTAACGCTTTTTCGTGACTAAATACAGCGTTGGTCTCAGTCGATATGAGATATCATGGTCGGGTATTTTTAAGTGATTGGCAGATGTGGCAACACTGTGCTATCCTCTCTTCTTTCTTGTAAACTATGTTTTGACGCATTTTTGAAAAAACTTCAAAGGAAGGAGATTCTCAATTCGTCTGTATCTACGTTTTTTATATGTGTTCACCGATTACTCGAAATCGACTGAAGGGATTTGGATCGTTTAAACTGGATTCTGTTAAGGGGGATCTCGAAGTGGTGTTTTATTGTTTTCAAGCACATAACTTGTACTGTTTTATAGAAAATCGGAAAAACCTTTTAACAGATTTTCTTATATTTTAGGTGCCAGTATTAAAACAAGGAAATATTTCTGTTCTGAGCTTGAGGTGTTATGAATTGAAAATAGACTGTAATTAAATCAAAATAAATGTCAGTTGAACAACTTCAAGATGGAGGTTCTCAGTTGGATGCACGCGGAAAATTTGCTCATGGATACTATTTAGACAACAAGTTTTCTTCATAAAATCTTTGCAGTTCAGAAATTTATACTGTGATTATTACATGTTACTTTTTTTTAACTGTATACGAGGTTAGTCAGCTAATATGAATTTTGCTTACAAGTGAAGTACCTTTATTTTTGTATTAATATCTACAAGATCAAACAGAAGTATTTATAATTAGAATTTGCATCTTATTATGCCATTGCACCAAAAAATTTATAACACATATTTGTGTAATTTTTCTAACTATATACAAGGTGCCCCAAAAATATCAATTTTATCTAAAAATAAGGTACCTGTATTTTTTTATAATACTTCAAATTGTTAGCAAACAAAGTTTAATAGAATTAAAAGCTGCATCCTATCACTAAAAATTGTATAATGAATAATTTATGGAATTTCACAGGGGACATATTAAATAAATGTTATTGGAATTGAATCGAAATGTCCGATAATTAACAAACATAAACAATTTTAAGATCAAATCGTCTAGAATAGAATGGTCCACCAAGTTGGAATCGTATTCAAAACTTTCTTAATACATATAAGGTTTGAATACAAGTTCCTTTATCATGGTCAACAAAACACGAGATTGGTTAAAAATAGTGGAAACTACATCTAATTAAGTCATTACGTCACTAAAATTGAAAAATAAATAAATTTTAAACAACAAAACAATTTAACTAAAAACTAAGAAATATTTTGTTCTTCAACAATTAAATACTTTTTCTGAAGGTGTCAAATCAAAATAATTAGGAAATTGCATTAATAAATTGTACTTTGCAACTTTGCTGTTCAACTTGGCACCGACTTCAGAAAATATGTTAGTCTGAAGTTGGTAGACAATGCAACTCGATCCTCGAAGTTTCCTTGGACTTCCACCGTCTTGAAGTGGTTAATCTCACAACGTTTCAATAGCTGTGTATCTGCTATCTGTTGTATTTATTTATTATATGCTTAACCGTCATGACTCGCCTCGGTCATGATCATTGGGTTTTATCCGGTCCAATCAGCGTCGTCGTACCTGGCGGTTGGTTGCGTAGCGGCAGAGGCCCAAGAAGAGCTCCACAAATATTTGTAATTTGGAGGCTATGCTCCCTAATTATATTTCTTTTCGCGATTATATATGCTGTCTCTATGAATTTTCTTTTGTACCAGTGCTCTTCCTTGTGAATTGCTCTGGCCTGGTCCCAGTTGATATTATGGTGTTTGGTCCATGCTTTGTCTCTCCAATGTAAAGACTGAGAACTTCACACGATATGCTCTATATACAGTTATTTAGTATTGCTGGTGTGCCGGGCCTCGTTCTTGTTATCATGATCCTCAAGGTGTCGTTGCTTTTGAAGATAATTCTTATTCCATAGCTGTGTGCAATTCTTCTAAGTTTCTCCGACAGGCCTTTCGTATACGGTAATAGTAGAGTTCCTACCGTGGTGTCCTCTTCCTGCCTAGGTGGTTTGTCCAGCTCTTCAAATGCCTTGGTAATGATCGTTTCCGGATATCCATTCGCCAAAAGGTCTTCTCTAAGTTTCACTTCTTCTTCTTTGAGGGCTTCTGGTGTGCTGCAGATATTTTTGGCTCTATGGATTAGTGTTTTAATGATGCCAGTTTTCGTTGCTGATGGGCGGTTGAAATTGTAGTGAAGGTATAATCCTGTATGCGTAGCCTTCCTGTAGACTGTTGTTTGGATTCCGTTCCTAGTGCTTTGAAACTTTACATCAAGGAATGGTAGGCACCCACTCTCTTCCATCTCCATGGTGAATCTAATGGATGGTTGGGATTGATTCAGGTACTCCAGGAACTCCTGTAGTTCTGTCTTTCCGTGTTGCCAAATAATAAAGGTGTCATCGACATACCTCATCCATAGCTTAGGCTGCTTCTCGTACCTCCTCAGTGCATGTTCTTCAAACCATTCCATGTAGATGTTGGCGATGGTTGGTGATAACGGGTTTCGTCTTCAGTAAGTTTCTTTCTCACTATATTGAGATATTCGTCTAGTGGTACGTTCGTGAAAAGGTTTTCAGCGTCAAAACTTACTAAGCGATGTTCTGGCCCAAGTTACATGGACTCGGTGATTTCGACAAAGTGCTTTGAGTCCGTGACGTGCGATGATGTTTTGTCCTCCAAAGGTTGGATGATTGGTAGAAGGAATTTCGATAGTGCTGCTGTTGTTGAGTTGCGTGAACTTGTAATCGATCTAAGAGGCCTTGTGTATCTTGGGTAGTCTATAAAGATGTGGTGGTTTGCTGTGACGTGGCGTGATGTGGCACAAAATAACTGTATATACCGGATACCGTGTGAATGTGGCAGTCTTTACAAAGCGACCGCTGGACACCAGGGTTAAGGAACACCGCACAGCTACTCAAAGGGAGGAGGTAACGAAGTCTGGGCTAGCTAATCACGCATGGACGGAACTCCATAATATCAACTGGGACCAAGCCAGAGCAATTCACAAGGAAGAGCACTGGTACAGAAGAAAATTCATAGAGACAGCATATATAATCTCGAATAAAAATATAATTAGCCAGCCCAGCCTCCAATTTAAAAATATTTGGCGAGCTTTTCTACGCATCACCGGCAACCAACCGCCAGGACGGATAATCTAAATTTCCTATCATTCAGGTGATGACGATAGCAGATACACAGGCAGTCCAGGGAAACTTCAGGTTCAGAAAATATATAATATATTTAATTGTTGCAAGACAATAATACTTTTTGCTTTATAGTTAAGTACTTTTGTTGAAATAATTATAATATCACTCCGGATTTCTGCTTCTGACACATCACAGCAATTTTCTCCTAAACTACTGGACGGAAGAGGTTGAAATTTGGCATCAATGTATAGTTTGGTGGCCCGATCAAGAGTACATATCGTAACTGAAGAAATTTTGATTTTAGGGGTATTCCTGGGGAAAAAACTAAAAAAATCGACAGTTCCACCCCTGATCTCCGAAACTACTGAGCCCAAAATTTGAAAAAATAGGTAATATAAATCGTTGCGCGAACTTTACAGGAAAAGTAAGGAGAAATCAAAAAATTTCAACGCATCATGTAATATATCAGATGGAAGGTCCCATGCTGAGGAACACAAATATATATTTTTCATATTTAAAAAAAATAATTAAAAAGATATTAACGAAAATATATCAAAATTTACCCATTCCCCCCCCTTATCCCCGAAACCATAATTTTGAAAAAACAATACAGGAAAAATAAGGAGAAATTCCTAATATTTATTTTGGAGGACAAATTATAGAATTAAATGGAAAATAAAACAATTTATTATTGTTTCTAACGGATAAAGTAATATATCAATCAAAAGGACTCATTATGAGGAATACTTATATTATATTTAATTTTTTTAAATAAATTGAAAATAAAATATTTAAAAAATTACCCATTCCCGCTTTTATTGCCCAAACTATAAGACCTACATTTTTTGGTTTACAGGAAACATACGAAGAAATCCCTAATATTAATATTGGGGGCCAAATTATAGAATAAAACGGAAAATAAAGAAATATTTTCTAACGCATGCAATTCTTCAAATAATAGGGTTTATCATGAGGAATACAAATACTTATTTTTCATATTTTTAAAATTAATTGTTTAAAAGATATTAACATAAAGATATAAAAAATTCTCATTTCTCGCTTTATTTCCGAAACCATACTACTGGTGCTGACTTGAAATTTATAAGAAAAAATATTAGAAAACCCCCATAGTAATTTTAGGGACAAATTATTCAGTTAAGTGGAAAATAAAAATTCAATTTTCAAACGGATCATATCAGATAAAAGACTCATTATGTGAATTACAAATACATATATCATATTTTTAAATCATTTGTTTAAAAGATATTAACAAAAATATTAAACATCGACTTAATTCTCACATTAGAAACTACACTATTTTAATTTTGAAATATATATTTTATTTGTATTTTTACATAATTTTAATAATATATTTAAAAATGTATAATTTAAAACGTGACCTATTTTGCCCTATATCTTCCAATCTACAGAGCCTCAAAATTGAGACAGTGGATTATAAAAGGCTTCCCTGAAAGTTTATTAGTAAAATAAAACTCTAATGTTAATTTTTGGGGGCCAAATTAGAAAATTAAATACATATGGATACTTATAAAATCAAGCGAATCCTGAAGCAGATAAAATAAAAAGTCTATTTGTGGAAAATGAAAGTGTATATTTTTTATAAATTTAAATCGCTTCCTGTAAAAGATATTTGGGCAAATATAAGAAAATGTACTCATTCCCTGCTTGTCTGAAACTGGAATGTTAGAATCTTGAAGGTGGTACGGAACCCCTAGTATGCGAGTCCAACACGCACTTGACCAAATTATTTTATAATGTATTTGTGATCTTATAGATCACGGGCACGAACCATGCAAGAATTTTAGTTTTACAATTTGTTAATGATTTGGTGAATTATTTTTCTACCGATCGGAAAAGAAACAACCAGAAAATTAATCCTTGGAGATGGAATAAACAGTCCCCAAAAAGTAACTGAAAAAGAGAGAACGATTTAAATGATATTGACTTTGCACGATTTTTTTTTGGTATGGTACGATACACTAATTAGTTTATTTTGAAAATATAATTCAAATCCTATAGAATAATAGATGTTAAAACAAGGAATTTAGAACGATTTAAAAGATTTGTTGGTCTATTCTACCTAGCTGGGGTGTACAATCAAATAGCCTAAGTTTAAGTTAACTTTGGAGTAATTATGGGATTGAGATTTATCCCATAATCATGGGCTTAATGAGATTTAGATTTTTACCCAGAAGTCTAAGATTTGGTGATACTAAGAAAAGACTGACTAAAAAAAAAAACAAGTACAATTCGGGAAATTATTTGAAACATTTGTAAAAAACTACAAGAAATAACATTAATTAGGTGAAAATAAAATAATTGAGGATGATCATTGCTTTTAGAGGCAAGTGTGCTGTTCTCTGTACAATCCTAAGAAACAGCTCAATACTTCTTGAATGTAAAAAAGGAGCTAGACAATATTTTTTATCTTCGCGTCATTAATGGCGAATATTATTTTGTAGGAAATCTTTATTTGGAGCATAGCTAGCATACCGCTTTAATACAATGAGTAAAATTGGAAAATTTAATTCAAATTCCAAATGACAATAGATCCTAAATAGCGGGTTTAGAGGAAAATAAAAACTTCTTTGGCCTATTGTACCTAGCTGGTATATATAATGCCAACAGACTAAGTTGAGACGAATTTTCGAGTTCAGATGGCGGTGGGATCGAACTTTTTCGCTTAAAAGAGACTTAGGGCCATCACTACGTAATACGTATCCGTAATCGTAACCGTAAGGTGATATGTTTACATATACGGTTGGATTCACTTTTGGTTAGGATATCTACATCTATCACCTTATGATTGATTGGTGCTTATCGCCAAAGAACAAAGGTCTAAGAGAAACTCATGTCTTGTTCGATGATAGCACTGCTCTTCCTACGTCGGTTTATAAACATATACGTAGCAAGATACCTACTGTGAGATGAGCCAAACTTATCGTCTTACGGTTACGGATACATAATAGGTAGTGCTTGCCATATAATGCCTAATAATAAGCCTAAGGAGACGTCTAAGATTAATAAAAGAAAGACACACAAACCTCAGTAATTCTTGCCTATCTTTTTATACTAAATAGGCACGAATGGCTGCAATGTTATACTCATCGCTTCTTTTTTTAGAGCAAGCGTGGAACAGGCAACATAAGTTGCTTAGAGTTGTGTCACTTATGTGTGATTAATAACCACAATATCTCTGAAATATACATGGCATATCTTCATTCATCTTCATAAATTTCATTATAAACTAATGTAATCACGTGCACCTCATCACCAAAAAGACATGACACTGAACTGAAACAATCATTTGCGGGTAGAAAATGCTGCTTTCTCTTTTCAGTTGCGTGAATTTCAACTTGCCAATATCCAGTAATTACGTATAAGGTTAAGAATCAAATGAATCCCTCTGCTATTATGAGTGTTCTTTATATGAGGGAAGCGTTAGCTATCTGCCTTGATAATAACATTCAATTTCACTTTCGATACCTCCCGTAGTCAACAGAAAATGGACGATATGCTTTCCAAATTTCCCCCCACTGATTGTCTCTGTCCTTGTAGTAAACATGTGGTGGTTTCACTATGGTTTGGATTGATTTGGTGTTTGATTCTGTTGGATCTTTAATATCCTTATGACTAAGTTTTGCTTGTTGAGGTCTCATACCACTTCGCAGTAGGCGATAGTCTGTTGGTTTTTGTTTGTTTCTAAAAATCCAACGCAGCTTCTAGGATTTCTCTCTAACTGAACACGTATGATCCGGTCCGTACAATTCAAACCATTTTGTACATATGATTAAGATTAGAGTCACAGGATGGATTATTCATTTAGGAAACCTGAATCCACCCTGTCTGGGATAAGGTCATCCTCAGTGTCTACTACTGTAGTATGTGTCGTATTGTGGTTTTTTTACAGTAGTTCTGCTTCGGCAGGGCCGTATACCTATACATTAATTTGGCTTGAACGGTTGACAAACTGAAACTTATCAAATGCTTTCGCTAATTTAACGGTCACCATACATAAAACCTAGCCCCTTGTTTGACAATTATTCTTCCATACTTGAATTTACCGTTAGTTTAACGACTTTCATTTTGTCTGACAAAGAATTCTAGATTTATAGTCAATTTTGATTGAAACATATAATAACTTTGATAAAAGATTTTTGCAATCGTATAATACCACAAACTAATTAAACAAACTGCACTTTCGTCTCCACTTTGATTGTCTTACCAAAATTTGCCTCTATTTTACTTGACAAATTTTGACTGCCATTCAGATGTTTCCAGAACGAAATGAAATTTTACATCAGTGCTCAGCAGCTTTTGAGAAACCAAAGACTTGATAAATTCTTGGTAGTATGGGAGTGATTAGAAAATTTATTATTTTTATTACTGTAGACGAGCCTTTTTATTTTATCTGCGACATAATTAATTTTAATGAAAATATTTATTTAATTTTCTAATTTAGCCCGAAATTAAGATTAGGATATTCGCTTTGTGTTACCAATAAAATTTCAGGAAAGCTCTTTATAATGTTATGTTTGAATTTTAAGCTCACAAGTTTGGAAGATAGAGGGCATATTGGGTCACGCAGTAATAATATATTACTAAACTTTTTAAATTAATTATTTTAAAAATACAAATTAAACGTATTTTTATTTTTAAGACAATTTCTTTTACTTGATCCATTTCCATTTATGTTTATAAATTAATTTTAGAATTTCTGTATTACTTTTATTGTACATTTTGTGGGACTCTTATATTCTCAATTTTTTCTAAAGTTAGGCTCAGTAGTTCGCAGATGTAGGAGGTATTATGTCCAGTTTTAAATATTTTTTAGTAACTTTCTAACAAATTATATAATAATATGAAATAAATATATCTCTATTTCTCACGTGGTATATTACATTTATATTAATTTTAGTTTTATATTTTTTGTTTATTTCTGAAATTAGGCCCCCAGTGTTAAATTCAAGGTTTTCTGCTTATTTTTCTTGTAAAGTTTAATTGACGCTCTATTTTTCCTAATGTGCATAAAAGATTTAATTGTATTCCTCATTTTAAGAACCATCATTTGATACATAATTTGTCCTCCAAAATGTATATTGGTGTTTTCTTCTTATTTTTTCGCTAAAGTTCATGTGAGACCCTATATTTCTATTTTGTTTTTAATTTGTGGTATATCAAGTTTTTTCATTTTTGATAATATCTTTTAAACGATTTATTTTAAAATACTTTTGTATTGTTCATATTGATATTTTTCATGATGTGTTTGAAACCATTTTAATTTTATATATTTAATTCTGTAATTTGTCCCCAAAATACATATTAGGGTTTTGTCCTTATTTTTCCAGTAAAGTTCAAGTGATCACTTATACCCCTATTTTTTACTTACTTTCGGAAATAAATTGGGTAAATTTCTAAATATTTTTCTTAACATCTTTTAAACAATTAATTTGATAAATTCACAAAAATACATTTGTATTCCTCATAATGACATCCATCATTTAATGTATTACATGAAGCTTTTGAAAAATGTTTAATATTTTATTTTCCATTTAATTCTATTTATCCTCCAAAATTAATACTGGGACTTTACTCTTATTTTTTCTCTAAAGTTCAAGTTATAATATCGGTTAAAAAATATGAAAGAAATACATTTGTATTATTCATAATGAGTAATTTGATTTGCTATATCACATGTTGCGTTTGAAACAATTTTAATTTTATATTCTCCATTTAATTGTGTAATCTCCCCCAATTAATATTAGCGGGGGGTTTCCTTCTTTTTTTTGTAAAGCTCAGATGAGGGCCTATATATAGAATTTTTCTCAAAAATCCTATAGTGTGGAAGATAAAGGAGTGGGGGAATTAGTAAGTATTTGTATATTTTTGTTAATATCTTTTAAACTAGTTATTTTTAAAATAAAAAAACTGTCTTCCTTATAATGAGCCTTTGTGTCTGATATACTATATAATTCGATTTAATTCTATAATTTATTTTTCTTGTAAATTTTGAGCAACATTCTATGCTCCCAATTTCTATCAAAATTTTGGGTTCAATAGTTTCGGAGATAAAGCGAGGGAAATGCGTTAGGCAATCACAAAATCCAGGTTTCACCCGTAAAAACATACATTTCTTTACCTAACTCCCTTACCGGTTGTCGATTGCGGTTTACTCGTCTTTCTTTTATATCCTTTACGCTTAAATTTTCTCACTATCCCGGTGCAGCTAAGATTTTTTTTACTTCTTGGCACTAACCTACTTTGGTTACAATCCTTCAGGATATTTATAGAATTTTGTGACAGGATATTTATCAATGCTACCATAAAATTATCAACATTGTGGAATTATTTATCTGTTATTTATGTTTTGCTGAGCAGCCCTGCTACTTGTGACTGACCATAAAATTTAATTTCTTTTGGTAGGTGCAAGATATTAGTTCCCTCTAACTGTATGAGTCTAATAAATAACAAGTCTTTTTATGGAAGTGGGTTGGGCTTTAAAACTACGTCAAATTACCACCCTTTTCTTTCGAACCTCTCTTTTAATTTAATTAAGGTGTTGAATTACAAGATCTGGACTTAATGAAAGAATGTCTCATATAGCAATTAAGTTTGTTTGCATAAATAAATGTGCCTTCATTAAATAATTTACTATTTTAGCAGCTAGTCATTGGTTGTGGATATAATATACAATTTAATGTTGAAAATAGATTACTATGAGACATGAATGTTTCCATAATATACCGTGCTGTTATCAATATAATAAAAAAAATTAGGCTGATACCCAAAAAAATATTTTATTTATTACATCTATCCAAAGACATACAATTTCGGGAGGTATGTCTTTCTAGGTTGATAAGTACTAAAGTAAAATACTAATAACTAGTATGGCCTATGGCCAGAGTTCGAAATAGTTTGTCTATAAAGTAACGAAATTCAACCTATTTTATTATTAATACTAATTCTCATTCAATATCCATTTATTCATTGTAATAAATATAAATAAGTCCAATAAATAGATATAAAAAAAATAAAAGGCGCCTTCAAAAAATGTAACTTAGCTAAAACGCATGAAATAATTCTTAACTGCAACAATTAAATACTTTTTCCGTGAAGTTGGTGCCAAATTGAACAGTGAAGTTGGGAAGTACAACTTATGAATGTACTTCCCAAATTATTTTCACTTTAATTTGGCACCGACTTCAGAAAAAAGTATTGTTATAGTGAAAAAAGATTTCATGTGTCTTTTTAAATGTATTTATTTTACAATTTTTAGTGATGTTAACGGCTTAATTGGATGCAGTTTTCCAATCAATTTCCTGTTTCAATATTGCCTAAAATAAGAGTTTTTTACTTTTAAGCAGCGTTTATAATTTTGACCAATCTCGTTTACTGAATAGAATAGAGTAACTGGTTTTCTAAATTTGTATCTGTATTAAGAAATGTTTGCATATGATTCCAAGTTAGGTGGATCCACTATATTGTAGACGATTTTTGAGTATTATCATTTTAGGTCTGTTAATTATATTGATATTCATTTAATAATCTCTTCTCCGAGGAATCTTACAATAAATCACTATACAGTTTTTAGTGATTTATAGCAGAATATGAGGCAGTTTTCAATTCTAATAAACTTTGTTTGATCACAATTTGAGTTATTATTAAAAATATAGGTAGCTTACTTAAAAAAAAATGTCAAACTTAGTATACCTTTTGAAAAATTGACATGAATATTTATGATACAAGTTTTAGTGATGTGATATGCATTTTATAATTCTAATTACTCCTGTATGATAAAATGTTTAAATTGTATCCAAAATAACGGTACTTCACTTTTAAGCAAAATTCCTATTTGCTCACAGACCTCGTCTACGTTCAAAAAAGTGACATGTAATGACTACAGTATACGTTTTAGACAATACAAATCTGTTTATCAAGAATAACTTTTTCTCTTAATATTATTCGTTTGATTTATGAAAACACACTGTATATACAGTCTAATTGAGAATCTTCACCATGAATTTGATTAACTGACATGTATTTTGATTAATCCAATTTCTTCTCAATTTATTATACCCCAAGTTCGGAACGGAAACATTTCCATATTTTTGTAATACCAACACCTCCACCAAAGCTTACTACATAAGAAAGTAGGTCATAAACCGTTTTAGAATAATCGCTTAACATACATAAAAAACATACAAACGAATTGACAATCTCCTTCTTTTTGAAGTGGGTTAAAAATATTCCAGTCACAACTCGTTAGAAGGACATACAAATTTTTAGATAACTTAAATCAAATAGCACTGCAAAATAATTATTTTATTTTATTAATAGAACTTATTCAAGTTCTATTTGAACATGTAATAAATATAAATATGTGAAAAAATACTTGCCTTGTGTCACATCTTGTAAGTTTCCAAAATTTTGATAAATCATCAATATAGATTCATGTGACAAAGTTATACATAGATTTTTATTATTTTCTATAGTTATTTATTATATATATATATATATATATATATATATATATATATATATATATATGTTCTGAGAGGCTTCCGCGGTCATTATTATGAACTAAGCTAGGTTCCGGGTGAGAACCGCGTCTGAATTTATTGAATACTCGACGTTTCGACTCCTGCTTCGGAGCCATTATCAAGAGACAAAAGTGAAAAAGAGTTTCAGAGTCTAGATCAAACTCGGGGCCTCAATCTGCCTACTCCCCAAGAGTCACTAGGTAACTGAACTGAATTTGTGTCTGCTCTGCTTCTTTTATTTATAGTTACCGCTGGGTTAGAAGGGGATGTCACGTGATGAGGCTGTGTTGTGATTGGTTGGGTGTTGGTGGGCGTGTCTGCTTTGTTTAATCTGGCAATTACGGAGGTCCAAGCTGTGGGAAGGCGAGTGCTGTCATCGCGTCTATTTAGACAGAGAGGTCTTTTTTCTATTTCGATGGCTTCGCGAATAGTGGATGCCCTAAGAGAATTGAGAGATATAATAGTCCTACTGTCCTCGAAGTTGATAGAGTGCCCTGTTTGGATATGGTGATGCGCGAGAGCTGAAGTCGGATCTTTTTTACGAACTGACAGAGAGTGTTCATATACTCTATGGTTAACGCGCCTGTTGGTACGACCGATGTAGCTTTGTGGGCAATCGCGACATGAGATTTCGTAAACTCCTCGATCCTCGTTAGGTACTTTGTCTTTGGGGTTACCGGTTAAGTTGCCTATAGTTTGAGTGGTGTTGAAGACAGTCTTTATTTGATGTCGTTGTAAAATCCGTGCTATTTTGTCAGTGACTCCTCGAATGTATTCAAGTACGGCTTTTTGATGTTGTTGTTCTGTTTCTGAAGGGGTTTGTGTGATTGGGGGTTGTTGAGATTGATGAGTTATACGCGCAATGTGGTCCGGATGATAACCGTTTTGTCGAAGGATTTGTTGAAGATTATTAAGTTCGTTTTGTCTATTGTCAATATCTGTTAAACGAATAGATCTAAGAGTCAAAGATTTCATTACAGAACTCAATTGGGCAGGGTGGTGGTGTGATTGGGCATTTAAGTATCTGTTGGTATGGGTTGGTTTCCTATAGACGGTATGTGAGAATCTGTCATTGTTGGTTTTTGTTATGAGGACATCAAGAAATGGGAGAGAAGAATCGGACTCGATTTCCATTGTAAATTGTATATTAGAATGTATACCATTGAGGTGTTGTAGAAAGAAGTCTAATGAATCTCTGCCATGAGGCCAAATGACAAAAGTATCATCTACATATCTAAGCCAACAGGAAGGTTTTAAATTAGACGAGTTTAGGGCCTGGGTTTCGATTTGTTCCATGAAAATGTTAGCAAGCACTGGAGAAAGAGGTGAACCCATGGGGGCCCCACGGACTTGTTTGAACAGAGTGTCTTGAAATGAAAAATAAGTGTTAGAAGAACAGTGTTGTACAAGTTTGATGATGTCAGAAGAGATATTGTGTTTTGTTTTTAGAATGTCTAACGTTTCTGAAATGGGGACATTGGTGAAAAGAGATACAACATCGAAGCTAACTAGGATGTCATTTTCTGAAATTCTGTAACCACTTAGGATATCTAGGAAGGAAGAAGAGTTCTTTACGTACGAGGATGCTTGCTCGGCTAGAGGTTGAAGGGTTTTGGCTAAGTACCGGGCTAATTCTTGGGTCGGGGATTGTACCGAACTGACAATGGGTCTAAGAGGAATGTCCGGCTTATGAATTTTCGGTAGTCCGTAAATTTTCGGAATTTTAGAAGACTTTTCACGAGGAATGATGATCTTTTTAATGTCAAGAGGAAGTTGTGTCCTGTTGATGATTTCCTTAGTCTTTTTCTCTAAGTAAGTGGTAGGATTATTGTTAATTGTTTCGTAGTCTGCAGTGTGGAGTAGGGAATTCATCTTGTGAACATAGTCCTTAGTATTGAGAAGAACAGTCGCATTACCTTTGTCGGCAGGAAGAATAGTTATGTCATCGTTGTTACCTAGTTGTTTTAGTGCATGTCTTTCGTTAGAAGTTAGGTTTGATTTTGGTGGCTTTGATGTGCGGAGTACTCTAGCAATGTCTTGACGAGTATCTTCAGCTTCAATATCTGTTAGTTTATCCAAAGCTACCTCAACTTGAGAAATGATTCTTTCAGTTGGGATAGAATTCTTTTAACGTTCTAGATAAATCTTTCTTAAAATTGTTGAAATTAGTGGGCAAATTATATTGTAAGCATTTATATTTCTGATTAACGGCGAGTTAATGTAGTAGAATAACATAAAAACTCTGTGTTTTGTTCTAGAAAAACTGTAAGTAACTGGCAAATTCATGAGACACCAATCTGAACCCAACAAATTATTAATAACTTTATAAATAAACCAAACAATATGAAATGTATTTCGTTACGTTCAATATTAGTCTGTTGATTTGATTTGAATCTAAATAAAGGTATATTGAATTAATTGGTGATCATTAACTTTTGAGATTTTTGGATAAATTTTTCAATCATCAGCTACAAAAAGATTTCGCTAGGTCTGAGATGAAAATACTAAATTATAAGGGACCCAGGTGAGACAGTGAGAAACAACGGAATTGATAGAAGTGTTGGCAATATAATAACAAATAAGATCAAGTTGGGCGACCATTGTCGGATGATGAACTTTATGGAATGCTTTGGAAAAATCGGTGTATACAGCAAATACTGATTGACCGTTATCCATACTATCATCAATATACTTAATAAAAGGTATTGGTAGCTACCGATCTTTTATTAATAAAATCGTGCTGAAATTTGGTAAGACGATCTTTATAAGAAAGAAAAGCTCCTGCTTCAAAATTTTCTTGATAATTTTCCCAGTTACTATATAGAGATATTGGCCTGTAGTTATTGACAACATTCATATCACCAAACCTAAATATAGGGATAACTTGTGCTATTTTCCGCTTTTATTAAAAATCAGCACCAACCGCATACTAATGACTTGTGAACGCTCATCCACAAAGGCTCGATAAGTTCCTTAGCTCCTTAGTTTTTGATAAAAATGCAAACATCTAAAGAATCTATTGCTTTAGAAAACTGAGTTCTAGAAATTGAAGTAATTTCAAAACTAACATTGTAATTATCATTAGGAATCAATGAGGGATTATTTATTCCCTATTTTTATAATTCATCATCAAAAGTAGTACGTGCTTTTTTCGGTTATTAGACACATACGACCAAAAGGGTTTCGGAGATTTGTTCATGTTGTCTGTCAATTGTGTAAGATAATTTTTATAAGATTATTTGTCGTTTCTTTACTTTTTTCTTTGTTCAGAAAATCTTGTATATTTATTAACATCCGTGTATGTTTTCCATATTCTATGACATTTATTTCTTTTCTTAATTAATGGAATTAAATATGATGAAAAGAGTTTAGAATTATTAAGATTCTGAAGAACTCTAACAGGGACATGTGGTTCAATTACGTTACCTAGAATATTATAAAACACCTCTACACAATTGGCCTTCGAAAATAAGGATTGTCTGTAGGACTTACGAGTCAGTATTTCTCAACATTGTTTCTAAAGCCTTATGATACAAATTTCCAGGGACAAAAGGTAACAAAGACTAATATACAAAGGAAACACTTATTCATTCTAATCTAAAACATTTGTATTTTTGTGTGTAGGAACATATTATGGGTATATATTACATTTCAGTGTACATATTGTTGGTATCACATTATAGTTAAACGTAGTATCTCCATTTTCAGCTCTAGAAGACTTGAAATCAGTGTTCATCAAGATTCTTCTGTAACTGCAAAACTTTCCTCTATAAGCACTCAAATTTGGCCACTTTGATTGTTGGGGTAATCATCGTTTTTGTGTCATAAAAATTATATACTTAAATAATGTTTATACGCTGCTACACAATGGGTTTTCTTTACTGTCAATGACCTAAATGTCAACTCCCGAACTTTAGTTAAAGGCTTCAGATACTTGTTCATAGAGGGCGGCAACGCAGTTGGTTATCATGAAATGATTAATCTTTAATCTACTTAGTATAAAAGATCCCGGATCATGAAACTGTTCATTTTGATAGACCGTTGTAAGGTCTCCAACCGAAATGCCACGAGAACTTTAATAGCCACTCTAGAAGCACTAAGCCTTGACCCTCTTGAATACAAAGTCTCGAAAACTTTAGTACATTCTAAAAGGCAAATGTTCAGAGAACAATATACTAAAAAATTTTTAGACAAAATAAACATACCTGCAAAATAGACCATGGTTGTGCATTGGGACGGTAAACTTTTACCAGGTGTTTTAAAAAATGAAAAATGTGAGCGAATCGCTATTGTTATTTCATATGAGGAAAATGAACAGCTACTGGGAGTTCCTGTAACAGCAAACAGCTCTGGAGCCGTATATGAATGCCTACAGGAATGGAGTCTTCTCAACACGGCCAAGGCGATGTGGTTCGACACTACAGCATCCAACATGTGAAGACTCAAAGGAGCATGCGTCATATTAGAGCAAATGTTAGGAAGAGAATTGTTACACCTAGGTTGCCGTCACCATATCTTGGAAATTGTCCAGACATTTTCTAGAGGTTCCTCACTGCGGGGCCCAAGACAGACAAAGGAAAATACGATACAGGTATCAGTGACAATCTAATACAAAAGCAGCTAATTCCAGAAATAATTGCAAATTGTACTTACATTAAAACACCACCACTGTGGTAATATTCACAAATTTGTTATATTCTATTTGACAATTGTTTCGCTCTGATGACAGAAATCGTCAGAATTAAATATTAAACTAAATGATAAACATCTGAATATATTAAACAGTGTTGTAAGATAATAATGAGTATATAGGTAGGTGTATAATATTAGTGAAGGTAAATATATCCCGACTTGACCATACATGTCAGCACACTCCCTCTAATGCAAGCATAACGTAAAAATAAGGGGAAAATTCACTAATCCCAGATATCCTAGATATCAAAAGGGTTTAGCTCTGTGGGAGCCCTTGCCAGGTTATCAGGCCCGTGGTTGGAGTCGTGGCAGCTTCCCATGAATTTTCTGACCGTCCGGGCTGTTCCTAACAGAACGGCTTTTTGCATTAGTTGGTAAAGATGTTCGTCCAGACAGAGGTATTTTAAATTATTTAGTAGAAGTTTTGGGACTGCTCCTGTTGTTGACATAACAATTGGTACAGTTCGTGTGTTGTTCATGCCCCACTGTGTCTTTATTTGAAATTCCAAATCCCTGTATTTGGCTATTTTTTCAGCCTGCTTAATATTTATGTAATTATTGTTAGGGATTGTTATGTCAATTAAGGTTGTTTTCCTAGAGATTTTATCTACTAAAACAATTTCTGGTCTATTGTGAGCATCAGTCCGATCGGTCAGTATCGTGCGGTCCCAGTACAGCTTGTAGTTGTTATTTTCTAAAATAGCTTCTGGTTTGTATATATAGTAGGGTGTTCTTACCGACTGTGATAGCTCAAGTTTCAGCGCTATTTCCTGGTGCAGTATTTTTGCCACCGCATAGTGTCGTTCTTTGTATTCAGTTGCAGCGAACGCTTGGCAACCTCCTGTAATATGCTGGATAGTTTCAGATGTTTGGCAACCATATCTGCATCTGTTGTTGTTGATAGAAGGGTCTTTGACGATGTACTTTAGGTAGTTCTTAGTTGGAATTACTTGATCGTGGATTGCCAATATAAAGCCTTCCATTTCAGGAAACATATTACCAGAGATCAATCAGTAGTTCGACGCTGAACTGTCGACATAATCTTGACGTCATTTATATCTCTTCCATGAAGGGTTTTCACTTTCCCTTTGAGCAGCTTCTGATCAGTTGTCTGGTGAATTTGTTGTTCTGTCAGTTGCAGAGGTGTTGAGTCATCAACCTGACATATGACTCTGTGTAGATCAGAAAATTCTGCGAGTTTCTGGAAATGATTACGCAAATTAGAAATTTATTGATCACGTAACTTCCCTATATCTGCCAATCCTCTTCCTCCTTCACACCGGGGCAATGTTATACGTTCGACACAGCTCTTTGGATGGTGATTTTGAGCTTTGGTTAGTAGTACTCGAACATTCCGTTGTAATTGTTCAATGTCGGTCTTGCACCAGTTAACTATACCGAAAGAGTAACTAAGCACTGAACACGCGTAGCCTAAAACAAATTTCTACTGATAAGTTTTGTCTTCAGCAGTCGTCTTATCCTTCTATAAAACTCTTTTGTTAGGTTATTTTTCATGGTGGTGTGATCAATTCGTTGAGCCTGCTTTATTCCAAGGTATTTGTAAGTATGAATTTCCGTCATACTTACAAATACCATTCGTAGGGCCCTGCTGTATTTTGCCTTTAACTTTATTAATAATTCGGCACTTGTCCAGGCCAAATTTACCCTGTTTATCGACAGGAAAGCTTTGGAGGAGTTCTAAGGCCGGACCTCTTAAGAAAATTACAGGAGATTTTTTTTGGTTATCCCATCCATTAGTTGTAGCCACGGCTTCAAATTGCCGTATGTACATGGGCCAAAATGAACTGCCATCAAATGTGGAGGTTTGTTAACAGGACCTTTGGTACTCATGGTGTTGTGGTATTTTCCACGCTATAAGTCCTGTTGCATTTTATAAAGTTCTGTGTCCACTTTGTTTTGGATAGAACTGATGTCATCTACTTTGGTTTCAAGAGTCTCTATATTACTTTTTAGGATCCTTATGTCGTCGTTTATCTCTTTTATGTGTGATTCCACTATTTGCATTCTTTCATTAACTGTTTCATTAACTTGTGATACTATTTGCATTAATTGTTTAAATTGCAGTTGTTTTTTTTCTTCAGTTACTTTAAAATCATTTTGTCGTTTTAATTCAATTTGGTCTTGTTTTTCTTTAAATTTCGAGAATAATACCTCAATTAAATTTTGTTGTTCATTTTTCATGGCAGTGACAAGTTTTTGTTGGTTTTCATCAATATTAGTTACAAGGTTCTCTACTTCTATTTTACGTTTTTCATCAAAGATTTCACTAACTTTTGTTGAGTTTCAAAATCCCTTTTTTCCATATCTATGTATAAATGTTTAAAGAGAAATGCACCTATAAAGTATTGCTTGAATGTTATACGAGAATGAAGGTTCCCAAAAAATCTTACCAACAAGATTTTTATTTTCAATTTTAAAAATGCATCCATTCAGTTATTTCATAATTTGACGTGATATTGAATATGATATTAATGTCTGTAAATCTGGTTGGACTCGCATACTAAAGTTTCCATAAAAGTTTTGAGATTTGATACAATGTAGATAAATCAAAGTATATATATTTTCTAATACTCCGGTTTCAGACAAGCAGGGAATAAATAGATTTTGTTATATTTTTCCTTAATCCCTTAAACGACGAATTTTAAATATACACAAAATATACACTTTTATTTCTCACAACGAGGGTTTTTACTTTATCTGCTACTTGATGGCGTTGTTTTTTTAATGTTTATTTAATTTTCTAATCTTTTGTCTAAATTTTAGGCTGAGTAGTTTAAAATATAAAGGTGAGAATGAGGCTAATTTTAACTAATATATTAATATATCTATTACACAAATTGTTTTAAAAATACAAATGAAATATATTTGAATTTTTATGACTATGCCGTTCATTTGATACATTACGTTATAGGTGCATTCCTCATAATAAGCCTTTTCGTTTGTTATAATACATGATGCGTTTCAATTTTTTTTATTTTTCAGTTAATTCTATAATTTGCCCCCTAAAATTAATATTATGGTTTATTTTAGATTTTCTTGGGAATAATACCACATCAGAGTTCAAACTTGTGTATATTTTAAAACCAAACGTTTCAAAATCCTGTCGGATTTCGTTTTCAATGGATATAAATTTATAAAGTAAAATTGAAATATCTTTATAAATTTATATCCATTGAAAACGAAATCCGACAGGATTTTGAAACGTTTGGTTTTAAAATATACACAAGTTTGAACTCTGATGTGGTATTATTCCCAAGAAAATCTGAAATAAACTAGAAGATGCCACAAATAACATTCAGAAAACAATTAATATTATGGGTTTCTCTCTATTTTTCCGGTAAAGATTTGGTAACGTCATCAATTACCTATTTTTTTTAAAATTATCCTCAATAGTTTAGGGATGAAGGGAATTGTCAATTTTTGCAAAATTTCCCCCTAAAATCAAAATTTCTTCATTTATGATATATACTTTGGGTCACCAAAATACGGACTGGTACCAAATTTGATTATTTTCTGTACAGTAGTTTCTGAGAAAATTGCTGTGATGTGAAACACTATGAAATCCGCAGCGATATTATAATGGTTACAGTATATTAGATATACGGAATTAAAAATAGAGCATACCACTTTTTTGTAATTAAATTCTTATGGACTTGTATACTTTTTTTCAAAGAATTAATATTTAGATTACACTATTAAAACTAATTAATTTAACTAAAATTTGCCTACCCTTGTGAACATTTTGTCAATAAAACTTTATAAAACTTTTTTTTTCAGTGATAACCGGTCAGGAGTGTTCACTACCTGGGCCTTTTTTAATATTAATTATAAATTATCTTAATTAAAACGTACGAATACATACTTCTTGAAAACTTTTAGTGAATAACCGACAAAATTTGATTTGTTGCTACAGTTGATGTTTATTTCAACATAAAAATACACTATTAGAATCCATATCTACTGATGGTACACTTTGTACTATTATTTATATCTTACTCCCGGCGCATTCACAATTTTATTGTATTTGGTATGGAATATTTTCAGTAGATTATTCTTACAACCTGTTCACATATATCTAAAAATTAAAATATTGTTTCTACGGTTGCGTTCCATCAGTACCTAATCAAAGCAAAAGAATTATGGCAACAAAATTGTGAAACAATATATTGATACTAGAACTGGCGCATTCAGCAAATTATCGTATTGAAAATCAATATGTGCTACAATCTCTTAACAATAAATTATGTTTTTGTTTCACAATTTATTCACGTATTAGTCAGTAACATAAGTAATTGTCAGAGAGTCTTCGCACAAAGTCAAGCAAATTCCGTAATATCTTAGATACTGAAGAATCTTGCTATATTAAGGCTTCCTTCGGAGTAAGACGACTCCTATATGGTTGGGATGCTAGCAACTTTCTTAGCTTGTGTTTAATCCTAACGTGCTAGTGAATCTTTTTTTCTGATTTCACTGTTAACACGAAAATTCATTTAACATACTTCACATGAAAGCAATTTTTTTTTAAAAAAGCCCAGTGTATAGGAACAATAATTATGTACATCACAGCAATTAGCTAACATACTAGGGTTATAGTTGACTCCCTATAGTTTTCTCTATTTTTAACTTTATCTTATATTGTGTTTATCACCTGACGGTGTCCAAATTGTTAAAGAAATATATTTAAATGAGCTTGTAGCTAACGTGTTTTTAAAGTCATTCACAACTCAAAATTGTATAAGCAGTCAAAAAGCTCTCAGATATTTTTCGTAGTAGTAACAGTATCAATGATTTCCAAGGGAATTGAAAGACTCTCACACTAAATCTTCCCATACTGATGTTTCTAGATAAATAAATGTTCTAGTATTTTTTATATAACCTTCATGATTTGAGAACCATAAATTTATATATTATTGGAAAAGAGGACACACCGAAGTCTTGAATGCATTTAATTTCTAAATATACAATTATTGCATTTATGGGTCGAGCTATTTCCCACAAAAATTGTAAAAACCCCAGATATAAAGTATAGTCTTTACTTTTTGGGTGATTTTGAGATTTTATTTCAAATATAAAATGCTAACATTCCGATTAATTGCTTTTAGGATTTCATAACGCTAAATTTTACATGTAGAGGTATAAATATAATATAATCAGGATGTACCAGCGGAGCATTTCTAACTTCTCTGTCCAGAATTAAAAATTTTCTTTGGGGTTAGTCTTAAAAAATATTTTTTTAAATCCAAGCTGTAACTAAAATATTTAAAAAAATAACTTCAAAATGGATCCCAAAAGTTGAAAACAATTAACAAAACAGAACTGTACAGAATGACCAATTACGTAGGTATATACTATGCAAATAACTACAAATAATAATTGCACATTCCCAGTTTTTAGATATCATCGCAAAAAGTAATAAATACGAATAATAATAAATGCTTCTTATGTACACATTAATTGTTAATCGACCAAGTATAATTTTGAAGTTGGTGATAAACAACAACTAAGTTTGAGTACGTATCAAATATGGCAACAAACCCAGATTTTATGTTTGTTTGGGCCCAACTGCTAGTGAGATATGTATGATATCTTCAACAGGGGTCATTGTTATTTTTCGTACTTAGTATTTTTTGTGTTTGTTGTGATTATTATTGGGTAGTGTTCTGTTATTACATTGAAAACTTCTTAACAGATCTCCACATTTACACATATGAAAAGAGTATGGAAATGAAATGCATAACTTGAAATTGCAATTGTTTCGACATGTTCGGACCGACAAACACACTACCTTGATGAAGAACTGCCCATATCCATACAACAACAGTTGTTGTTGTGTAAGCAACAAATACCAAGTAATATATTAAAAGTCTCTTCTTTTATATAAACAAAATAAGTTTTAGATAAAACATCTAAAAAAAACATATAACCGACTTCCACCTATAACTAAAAAGCTGAAAATAATTATAACAACATACAACTCTAGCAAATAAATAACACATTCAATGTTGTTAGGTATCTACCCAGAAAGTAAAAAACATTAAAAGGTGCTCATTCTGTAGAAATTAATTAACTACCAATCTAGTATATTTTTGAAGGCGGTGCCAAGCAAATCTAAAATCCTGCATTGCATACTTATCTACTACTTCATCAAACTTAATTGTTGCTTGGCACCGACTTCAAAAATATACTAGATTGGTACGTATTTAATTTGTACAGAATGAGCACCTTTGAGTGGTTACATTTTTTACAATCTGGATAAAATTGAATGTGTTATTTATTTGCTAGAGTTGTATTTTGTTATAATTATTTTCAACTTTTTAGTTTTTATGAACTCAGGTAGTTTTCATTCTATATTTTTTATTTTGTATGTGTAACCTTTCTAGACTGGACCAGGTAATATCCAAAGCCACAACATTACACAATGATACATTTTCATTTAAATTGACAGGTAAATGTTTACGAACAAAATGTACGCTATGTAACTTTTTTTAACTTTTTTTGACAACCCTGTATAACTATAGATAATTCCACTCCATCCTATGTACCAACCAACCTGTACATACGACTGCCCACAGACAAGCTTAATTTTGTTAGCTGCCTTCTGTAAATTACAGAACGGAGTAGAATTCATCCCATAATCACGGAGTCAAATCCGTCCTATATTTCAACAATCGTATATAACTCCTTGCGGGCTACCCCATGTAATATTTCATTTTTTAAACATTTTATATTCTCGACCTGTGTAACATTAATTCCTCTCCACACTTTATACAACTTCTTATAAGCTATGAAATAAATAATTTTTTAATCACACTGTATAAATATAATTCTACTTCAGCATATATTTTAAGTATCATGTATATGATTTGTTTACATTCACATCCTATAACAGTTTTTTAATCACCCTATATAATTTTATTTCCACATTTTTTCAACAATTTTTCACCACCAAACATCCACTCCACCCTATATTCCAACCATCTTGTATATACGGCTACCTATGGACCACAATCATTCTACTCCGTCCTATATTTCAATTATTATGCAACTCATTTTATCACTTTACTTTGTGGTTTTGTTTGCTATATCTAAACACCCTATGTATAAACGCAGCAAATAGCAGTTTAGAATTTGACATGTGATGTTGAATTTTTTATTAGGCCGGGGGAATTTGACACCAAAAGCACCGTCTTCGCAAAATGGAAAAATTTTCATTTAAATAGGTATTTGCATTGGATGCAAACAAAACTAGCTTGGTACTCATTGATTTAAGGAGCGGAAAATACTATGCTGTACTACCTACATGTTTGAGATGTACATAGAAAATTTTCAAATTTGCAATTAAAATTTCCAGTGCATACAATTCCCTCACTATTACGTTGGAATTAAAATATTTATGAAGAAATGTTCGTTACGTCACTTCCATGAAATTTTTGATAAGAATATTGGAATTTTCTGCGTTTTTCTGCAAAACTGCAAGTTGGATGTCGCAGAAAAGTATATGAGATCACCTAGGGATCTCCCTCAATAGATTACACGTTAAAAAACCATACACATCCATAAGGAGTTTTCGAAAAATTGACCAATACGATAGGGATATTTACTTTACCAATAGAATTCTTTACCCAAATTTGAAGTTTTACCAATCCGGATATATATTCTATTAAACAAGACCCTATTCATTCGAAAACGGTTTACCACAGGAGAAGAAATCAGGTAATAAACATACTAAAAAAAATACGGGTCGAAATGATAACTTCCTCCTTTTTGGAAGTCGGTTAATAAAAATAAACAAATATATCATCCAATTAATATACATTCCCGCACAAAATCTGCTTTTTGTTCTAATAAACATTACAGTTCTCTCGTTACGATATATTAAATTAGAGACATGCGTCAGAAGTCAGAAAGAACACCTCATGAAAGGGCAAAGTTATAGCAATTAAATTTGTGTGCTGACTAGATTCGTATTATCACAGTATCTTGGTATTATAAAATCAACATTTTACGTTAGGACTTCTTAGTAATATTTGAATCTAATATAGGTAATTATTTACTAAGGGGTAGTAAAAAGGTGGAACGACGGTAATCCCATCGCAATGGTAAAGCTATTATTAAAGGTTCGCGTACATTTACGAAGCAACTGCAGAATAGATGGTTCTATGTATCTCATCCCCGTATATTTACTGCTTATACAGGGTTATTCACCTTATTCCACACGGAATATTACTACTAACCGATTCAATTTTGAAAAAAATATATGCTATGAACAAGATGCAACATTGATGTTTCTTATATTTGGGACTCAATGTATTTTTTAAATATATCTACATATAATAAATCTCTATCGTTGATTCGTTTAGCCATGCCATTCCATTTCAGATAATGTGAATTATCCTATATATGAAGTGCGTTGTGGGTTGCATTAGTGACAGGTATAAATATATTTTGAGGCTCATTATCTTAAAACTTAATATTGTTTGTCGTTAGACAGTAGCTAATTGTTACATTAAAAAATTAATAGATCTGTTATCGATCTTTAGTGTTGCAGAAGGACTAAAAGTAGAATAAAAAAATATTTACAAATGATTTTCAAGGAACAGCATATGTATTTGTAAAGAATATTTTTCCAGATGATATCTATTCGTGGTAATTATCGTGAATACTGTAAGCTCGTGCCTTAATTTTAAATAACGTAAAGAGAAAAGAATCCAAGGTTACATCTTAAATGAGAAAGAAGCATTTGGAGTCATTCTTCATTAAACATTTGTCACGTGAGTAATTTCTAATTGTAACTGTTTTAAAAGATACCATGTCAGCTGTATGTGAAAAATGGTGTATTTAAAAATAAAATTAACTCCTCATATGTTATATATTTAAATTAAGAATTAAATTACAGATTAGGGAAACAGAGAAGGAAATATAGAAAAAGGACATTCGAATAAATTTAAAAAATTGCCAATAAGTGCTCAGTGTGGGAGTATAGAAAACACTAATAATTTATATTTAAAAAAGAACCGATTTCAACTGACTTAAAATAAAAACCGTTTAGAAACCGTATAGGTATTTTAACTTTTTTATTTGTTTTAATATATATATATATATATATATATATATATATATTTGTTTTTAAGTTTTCGCGGGCACTAAATGTTTTAGGCGGTTTCCGGGAATTCATCCGCGTAGTTGATAACTGATCCCATTCGGGATCGATGGTAAAATGACGACGTTTCGGCAGAGTCACATCTGCCCTCTTCAGGTCGGTTCGCATAATTCTCGTAGCGAAAGCAGAAGGCTACGAGAATTATGCTTGATTCGTTCCAAAATTCCATTGGAGTGGTTAAATTATCTTCGTTACCACGCAAATTTGATAACTTTATACGGATGTCTCTTTTCATTAAATCATTCTTGGAAAATATTATTGCAGTTCATTGTCCAGTCGGGCAAAACAACTTTTCATTTCTTATTCTCGGAAATACAGGTTGCATCAGGTATAGGAAAGGCTGTACTGTAGACGGAGAGATTCTAAAATTTGGATATTTAAAATGAAACAATTTTCAAACCTCAATTGGGAATTTCGTTCTGTCACCAAATACTATCATAATTAATACAATATTCGTTCTCGAAGTTTTGATTAAAAAAACCTCAACAACATATGTCAATATTTGTAAGTACACTTTATGGTACAAGACCTAAATTTTGATAACTTTTATCTTAAACTGACTTCCAAAAAGGAGGTAATTAATTAGCGGTGAATTTTTTTGTGTATGTTACCTGATTTCATCTCTGGTTTTGAACCGATTTAAATAATAATTTTTTAGTACAGAGTGTATCTCCGAATTGATAAAATTTTTAAATTTGAGAACTGAATTCTATTCTTAAAGGGATGAAGTTTGGTATTAAACACGTTTCTGTATGGTTTTGTTTAGTTTTTTAAATTACCAACCAAGAATCTGATGTCGTCGCACATATTTTTCTATGACTAGTAAAACGTATTTTTTTATTATCAAAACCCCAGAAATGTCACTATATATATATATATATATATATATATATATATATATATATATATATTGTAATGGATTTAAACAAACATGAAATCATATAAAAACTTTAGCAATTTGAATAAGTCAAATAAATGGGATAATGTAAATAAAATGCATACATATATAAAATAAGGAAATTGCAGGAATCAAAATTGTAAAAATGAAGTGACAAGTATTTGTAAATAAATAAGGAATCATATTATAAGATATAGATAACCTAATAATACAAACAATGTAAAAATGTTTCAAAAGCAAATTGTTGAAAGGATAAAAAGTGGCTTATTAAGTTAGATATTATATCATGCAAATTTTAATAAAAGATTAATACTTACATAAAAAAATATATGCCAAATCTCATAATAAGGTCAAACATCAAAAAGGTTAAATTCACTTGTAAAATCATAGTAGAACATGTATAGATTACATATTAGACCATGAGAATATCGAATAAAACATATTTTAGATCGAAATCAAGTTTTAAATACATAAATTCTTTCGTAAACAAATGTCAAAATTATAAAAACCGTTATAAGTCTTCAGAATTGATGGAACAGTAAAGAAATTTATAGTAATATGGAGCGTAGAACATAGTATATAAAAAGTAAATATTTCAAAGACATAAAGTCTAAATTTTAATAAAATCCAAATTTTATAAAGTACCTGTTAAATGACTGGTGGCCAACAGGTGACAAATGTCAACTCAATGTTTTTTAAAATATGAATTAATGATTTGAGTAAAATTATTGAGGGTAAAAGGTATTGAAATTTAAGTTGAAAGTTGTGTAGATTTTTTGATATGATTTAAAGGGATAATAGTGGAAAACTAATAAGATAATTATAAGCGGAAATGGAAATAACAGGTGGTAAAATAAATCACATAAATAGCAAATCTGACACTGACAAATTCTCTTTGGTCGTCAAGCTTCCAGCAGATAGATTTAAAAATTTCGTTCTCATAAATTCAGTTTCCATGACAACGAAGTCAATGTCCTATGACAAAACAAATTTAGTGTTCCATGTCAGAAAGACAACAGTAACTTATAATTTTAATTTGAATTTCTTTGGAGAGACGAATTGAAAATATTTTATAAATATTTGATAAAAGGAAGATAATGGGTATGAAAATTTAAAATCAAAAGTATTGGGAGAACATAAATTTGCAAACCAGCACGAGAAATTCAATTGAGTGGCAGAATTTTACCAGTAATGAAAATACTTTTATAAATATTCGATAAAAGGAAGATAATGGGTATGAGAATTAAAAACAAAAATATTGGAAGAAAATAAATTTGCAAAACAGCACGAGAAATTCAATTGAGTGGCAGAATATTACTAGTAAAGAATTTTGAAATTTGGAATTATTGTTAAAGACCAACAATCAGAAGAAGGGAATTCGAGAACCAACAACAGTGAGTTTTTGAAACATTGTTTAAAGAAAGTTAAGATTTTGAAAAAGTTTAATTTATAAAATAAGCAAATCATAAAAAAGTAGTCAGTCAATCACTGATAATAAAAGTTTTACAATTTTGGAATAATAAATATTTGTGACTGAATGATCAAAATATTTTGTAATATAATTTGATAGAAATTTAAGAGTACTTAAATGAACAGTAAATTGATTTTGTTTTGAAAGAAAACTTGTATCAATACTGTATTGTGGAAAATTTAAATAAATTGTACTTTAATTGAAATATTAGAAATTTGTTATCAGTAATTAAAAAATTAAAAAAAATAGAAAAAAATAAAGTGCAAATAGAATTTCAAATTTTAAGAAGTGTAAGTGAACCGGAAGAGAAATAGAAAATTGTAAGATAAACAAGATAAGTATAAAATTTATTTATTTGTTTAACTTTGGAAGATTTGAACCCAAGTGATAAAAGACTCTGAGATAATAAAATTATAAATTATAAATTCTAAATTACAATCTATTTTAATTGGCTTAGCCCAACGTGGTGCTAAGTGACCTGAGATTAAAATAGTATTACAATTTACTTAATAAACAAAATTATTAATCATTCTATTAAAATATATTAAATACCATCGAAGTGTCCTATCGGACATTCCCTAAAACGTTTTTAAATCCTAACTAATAGTCCGGGAATTGTAGACAATGAATGTTTAAAGGTGAATTTTAAAATGACCTATGACCATAGCAATCATATAGGTAGTATAGTACAGTATAATTCTACCCGCTAAATAAAAAAAATTGTGACAACAAATGGCAGGCTCTAAACTGCTATTCGGTACGATTTTACGCCGACTGTTTAGCACAGCAAATGAAATCATAAATTAAGGTGACAAAACAATTGTAATAATAAGTTCATTTTATTCCTATAACTATTAACTATCGATTTAAACGTCAACATATTGCAATGATGAAAAAAAGAATAAAAGTAATTAACTCCATACAATACGTCACACATTCACTGTTGTTAGATACCTACATATAAAGTAAAGAGTGTAAACAATACTTATCTACCGATTTAGTATATTTCTGGAGTCGGTGCCAAGCAACAAGCAAGTTTGTTGAAGTTGCAGATATGTAAGAAACGCAGGGTTGAGTATGCTTGACATATAAAAATCTATTACATAGGGAGGTAATTAATTTGGAAAGAATGAACTAAACTAAACTAAAATTTACAAATGCATTACTTATATATAAAACTGTGGAAATTTCTAGGCCTTTCACTCTCATTTTCCAAGTTATGGACTACATTTATATATTTTCCTGCATAAGGTTATCCATCAACAAACATTTACGTACATATTTTAAAGTGACTCTTTAATCATAATAGACAGTAATCAACAAAGGCCCATATTCAAAACACTAGTACATACGATATACAAACATCCAAGTAACAAGAAACTTAACTTTGCCTGACTAAAGCTTAATAATCTTAACAATAATCAATTCAAAACTAGTATTTAATACATTTCACAAGATTACTTTTATCAATGCAGGTTTTAACAGGACAAAAATAAAATATTTGTTAGTATAAAATAGATCTACACTCTTATTAGAAGATACCTTCGTTATACAATTTCCGAAGCAAAACAAGAAAAAACATGCCAGTTCTTCAACACAAAGTAGATTCTATTGGTTTATTCAAACGTTGTGTGTGAAATAAAAAATAACGTAATCAAAATGATATTTTCGCTATATATAGCTTGAAGTCAAAAATAATTTAACAAATTGAATATTTTTATTATGGCGATTCATATTATTTGAGACATTAAACAGAAAGCAAACATAACACTTGAAGAGCCATGTATATGTCTTTTATTTTGCATATCACAATAGACATTACCGGATCATTAGAGGGTGATAATCGATCAATTCACTTGACAAATTCATCTAAAGAGATGAGTAAGGAGAGCAAGGAGGAGAAAAGACTATTGAATGCCTCACGGCATGGGTTTTTTCGCGAGCTGAACCGAACCCCGCAGCCTGCGAAGAAGGCCATTAGATTCAAAAATATTTTGCATTAATGAGTGACGCGAGCGACGTAGCCAGTGCGCGGCATATTAAAATTTCTCACACGATGTATAAGAAATGTAGAAGAAAGACGGCTCTTCGATCGATACAGGACTTAATGAGCCTGGAGAAAGAAGGCGCGCTGATGGGAAATGAGAGCTTAAAAACAGTGGTGGAGCCATATTCGGTTTACATGAATAATAATAGACTTTTTCTGCGGTATGCTTAAGCAAATGTGTTATTCTGTGAAAGGCACGTTCTCACGTCTCAAAAGTTTCCATTGCATCTGCTGTTGTTGTTGTTTTATTGTATACTGTTTTTATTCTTTTAGTTATTGCTTGATAAATATTAGAAAAAAACTAACTAGTTTGATTATTAGTTAAATTTGTTTTTACTGATTTGATTATTGAATTTGGAATGAAAAACTGAAATGTCAAGTTAAACACCTATTTCCAAATTACATAAAACAGCTAACAGTAATAACATTATAAATAATAGTTTTTCAATAACATTAAAAAGAACAAAATATAAGTATTTATTTCTAGGAATTGCGCGGAAACTACCACATAAAGGGAAATATTTTGGGATATAAATATTCAACTGAAAATTAATCATAATCCCTTATAATATTTTTAAGAAAACTATATATTTTGTGTAAGAAAAAAATTATATTGTTTCGAATTTCGTGCCTATTTTTATAGATACAAAATGACAATTTTCTATTGAAAACGCTTCTGGAACTTCAAATGTAGGTACTGCACAGATCAAATGGCTATATTGATCACTTTAACATTGACAAATTACACCGAAAACCAACTAAAGGAGATATGGCAACATCGCCATAACATAGATGTCCTTTCCCACCAATATAACGTGGGCATTCCTAGTTTTTGTGTTGTGTTTACATCCTAAAGACTGGTTTCTAAGTGTGCAGTGTTCGTGAAACATTTATTTATAAACCCAAATGTTGGACTGTTACGAGAACTGGATTATATCGTGCAGTTTGGTGAGATTTTTCTATTGAATATAATAACTTATATTACGTAAGTACTTACATTTGAAGATAACTAATGAATTTCTGAATGATTTACAAATAATATGTAAATAGCTTTTTATCATTTTATCTTTCAACATAATTTCGCGAATTTTTCTTCCACAAATTAATAGCTAATATAAAATTTATTTTAGAAAAATGTTCATAATTGTTTATTCACCAATACAGATATAACTCTCGACAAAACAATTCTAATTACTGACTTACTGAATAAAAACTACGGGAGTTCATCTTTTTGCAACCGACGGTATTTCTTTAGGAATTTATGTACTACTTCAGGGTGGCGTAATTTATTTTCAATACATTTTGAATTTGCTTGGGTTTAACGCCTATTAACCATAGTGCATAAGAGTTTATGGTTTGATTTGGTATATACTATCTTCAACTAAAATATATCCACTCAAACTATTTACGGCCTGTATATATAATTTAAACTATTTCTGGTCATGACCGTTAATGAGTTGGGCTTGTCACAAGAAAATGTCTCCTATAACAATTATTTATGTATTTGAAACATCAAGCGTCACCATAATTAACGAATGGTAAACTCCCATTACTAAGTTATTCAGTCACAACTTTGTATGGTACTAGGTAATTAAAGTTTCTAGATTAAATACTAAGACAGGAATGTTATAGAAACACTTTGAATTAGAACTATTAAAAACACATCAACAATTTTCTATATCTATAAACAAAATTAAATATTTGGTGAATTCGCCAGTACGAGAAATGTATTCGAATGTATTGTTACGAGAATTCATCCGACCGCTGGTGCAATCGGCCATCAACCAGTTCATGGAAGGGACATTATTCCGATAAATTCTGGGAACCCGAAATATTTGTCTCTCAACCGGCGGACCGCTGCCGTTACTGGGAATTCCTTTAAAGCTTCCAGAACGTGATGGAATTTCCCGATGGTTCGTGGACGTACCAGATAATTCCAAGACAAATGTATAAATATAAAGCAGCTGGCGATAGGAAGTTTCAGTTTTCGTCGGTCGTTTGTACAGTTAAGATAAAATGTAATTAGTAGTTTCTGTGAATATAAATTTGTGTAAAAGTAGTGGAAATAAATTAGAGTGAGTTAGACTGTGTTTTTAAATAAATCCAAGAACTGAACTGAACCCGAGTGTGAAAATAAAAACATTACAGTGGTGTCACGTGTGGGTGTATTTGTGGAACTTTTGAAGTGAAAATAAATTGACTGAAATGTTTAAAAACGTGAATTTGGACCAATTGAAAGTGACGGACTTAAAAAAGGAACTGGAGGAAAGGGATTTAGAAATAGTGGGAAGAAAAGTGAATAATACAACGGCTACGAGATGCCCTAATAAATGAAGGTAATGATCCTGATACTTAATTGTTGAAGTTTCTGGTACTGGGGACATGAGCATGATATTAAACAAATGGAAGAAAATTCGAAAAAATTGAAAGAGGCCTTAGAAGATAAATTGTTAGAAACATTACAAGATAATTCTGCAAACTTGAAGAGTCGTTAGAAGATAAATTAATGGAGAATTCTAAAACCCTAGAAGATAAATTAGTAGACAAACTACAAGAAAATTCTAAAGCCCTAGAAGATAAATTAGTAGTAAAATTACTAGAAAATTCGAAGTCTTTGGAAGATAAGCTGCAGAAATTACACGAAAATGCTCAATCCTTAGAAGAAAGTTTGAAAAGCATGGTTCAAGAAAATTCAGAAATGCTAGAAGAGAAAATAGTCCAGAATGAAGCTCGGATGGAAGAGCTAAAGCAGACAATGGTCGAAGAGCTCAACCAGATGACTCTCGAAAACGAAACGCGGATAGAGGAGCTAAAACAAATATGGAGGGTGAGATCAACAAAATAAAAGAACAAGTAGTCTCGAAACAAAGGGGAGAAACACCATCAAAGACCGAAAGCAGAAGCAGTTTGGAGATAGTGGATTCAAAAATTGGCCTCGAGGGGACAAGACAGAAAATGAACCTCCCCAATTTGATGGAAAATCGTCATGGACTAATTATCGTCGCCAATTTGAGGCTGCAGCTAAGCTAAACGGATGGTCGGCAGAGGAGAAGGCAATCGCATTAACCCTAGCCTTAAGAGGGATGCTACAGATATCTTACAAACATTGAATACCTCGGAGCAAGAAGACTACGAACAACTGGTCAAAACACTTAGAACTGAGGATGGTCAGACACATCTGGAGCACATCTACCACTCCCAATGAAAAATCGCCACCAGCGATCAACTGAATCCCTACAAGAGTATGGAGCTGATATTGCCCGTCTCGTTCGCCTTGCCTATCCAGCCACACCAGAAAACATGATAGAAAGGTTAGCAGTCCAAGCGTTTTTGGATGGACTTCGAGACAAGAAGCCAGACAAGCATTGATACTAGCTCGACCGACTAAATTAGTGGATGCACTGACTCGAGCTCTGGAATTTGAGGCTGCGAAAAATACCTGTAGAGGTCAGGGCAGAGAAAGAGAATCAGAGGATGGCGGAAATGTTGAAGTCGCTGTAAGGAAGATAATAGAAGAAGTCCTTACCGGAAAAAGACTAGTGAGATGTCGGAAGTGTCGTAAGGTAGGACATGTCCAGAGTCGTTGCAAGGAGAGCAACGGAGCCCAGACTTCCTCGGCGGGAAAACTAAAGAAGGCCTATGTGAAGGGACCATCGTCGACCTGTAACAAACAAGTGTCAACTACCAACGCATATGTCGCTTCGCTACGCAACCACGTTAACAGTGTCTTCGTAGATGGCCTTATTAATAGGAGGCAATTTGCAATGCTGCTGGATACTGGTGCGACGAAAACAGTAATAAGGCCCAACATTGTTTTAGAGACAATGATAAAACCAACAAAATGGCAACTGCGAACAGCGACAGGAGAAGCAGCGAAGGTCCATGGTGAAATAGAGGTTGAAATGACCTTGGGAAACACAACCTTCCTACATCGGGCATTAGTGGCAGACATCGAAGACCAAGTCATCATTGGAATGGATGTCATGAGCTCCAAGGGATTCCAGTTAAACTTCAAAGATGGAATTCTGCGAGTGAATGACGAAGAAGTGGTGCTTCATGGGAAAGATGACATAATGCTTCGAGCCATCTTAGCAGAGAATGTCAATGTTCCGGAAAGAACTGAAATCATTGTAGATGCTTGCCTGGATGGGAAAGCTAAAGCTGGAACAGTGATGATGTTTGATCCGTACTTAACGACGGAAATGTAGGCAGAGGAGTCGCACTGGGGAAGACTCTGTTTCGTGCCAGGGAGATTGTTCCAGTAAGAGTAATGAACCTGAATCATTACTCGGTTGTGCTAAAGAAAGGAACAACTTTGGGCCATTGTTCAACAGTGTCCTCTGTAGTCAGAAGCACACAGCATGCAGAAATACCACCAGGTAAACTGTCTGAGGAACTGGAAAGACTTATCACCGATTCATCTAAGAGTTTGAAACCAAACCAGAGAGCAAAATTGAGGGACATCGTTAGAAACTACCAGGATATCTTCGATGTAGGGAATGGCAAAAGAGGACGAACTGATCTGGTGAAACACAAAATTAATACTGGGGACGCTCAACCTATTCGACAGTCGGCGAGAAGACTACCTCTAGCAAAAAGAGAAGAAGCCGACAGGATAGTCCGCGAGATGGAGGAAGAAGGTGTTATTGAACCATCCAATAGCCCTTGGGCTTCTCCAGTTGTGTTGGTTAAAAAGAAAGATGGTTCGACCCGATTTTGCGTGGACTATCGGCAATTAAACCACGCTACAAAGAAAGACAGCTATCCCCTTCCAAGAATAGACGATACCCTAGACACGTTGGCTGGATCGAAGATGTTTTCCACCCTGGACTTGAAGAGCGGTTATTGGCAGGTGGAACTTGCTAAAGAAGACCGAGAAAAGACTGCTTTTACCATCGGCTCAGGACTTTATCAATTCACGGTGATGCCGTTTGGACTGTGTAATGCTCCAGCAACGTTTGAAAGATTGATGGAAACAGTGTTAAAAGGACTTTCATGGAAAACTTGCCTGGTGTATCTTGACGACATTATCGTGGTTGGAAAATCTTTTGAAGACCACGTGAGGAACCTGGAGGAGGTATTTCGGCGACTTCGAAGTTCCGGACTAAAGTTAAGCCCGAAGAAGTGTCAGCTGTTCCAAGAAGAGGTGCAATATCTTGGACATGTAGTTTCCGCACAGGGAGTAGCTGTTGACAAACAGAAAGTCAAAGCTGTCCAGGAATGGCCGATACCTAAAGATATCCATCAGTTAAGAAGTTTCCTAGGGTTATGCACGTACTACCGTCGGTACGTAGCCGGATTTGCCAACATCGCCAAGCCACTTACTAGACTGACAGAAGGGAAGGTGCAGTACCAATGGGACGAGGAATGTCAACGATCATTCGACACATTAAAGAGAGCTTTGACGAGTGCTCCCATATTAAGTTATCCTTTGCCAGATGGAAACTTCGTATTGGATACCGACGCAAGCAATGTCGGAATTGGTGCTGTGCTTTCGCAGATCCAGGAGGGCCAGGAGAGAGTGATCGGATATTTCAGCAAGACCTTGAGCAAGCCTGAACGGAATTACTGCGTTACTCGCAGAGAACTCCTGGCTGTGGTAAAGGGGGTAGAACATTTCTACAAGTACCTCTATGGTAAAAGATTCCTCCTGAGGACTGATCATGCAGCACTGAAGTGGCTTCTGCAGTTTAAAAATCCTGAAGGACAGGTGGCAAGATGGATTGAGCGGTTGCAAGAATTCGACTTCGAGACTGAACATCGAGCTGGAACAAGCCATAAGAATGCTGATGCTCTATCGAGAAGACCATGCCCTGATGACTGCAAACATTGCCAGCGAGCTGAAGAAAAAGGGGCTGTTCTCTGTAGAACTACCGCCATCAATGACCATTGGCAATCTGCGGAGATCCAAAAAGACCAGAAATTAGATCCAGATTTGAAAGAGGTATCCGGTGGAAGGAAGAAGATCGCAAACCTACGTGGCAGGAGATTTCTCGATACTCACCAACCATAAAGTCGTACTGGGCTCAGTGGAACTCCCTCATCCTGGAAAATGGACTTCTCAAGCGCGTCCTGGAAACTCCAGAGGAAGGAAACGACAGAAAACAGATTGTAGTTCCCAGAAATAGGAGACCAGAGGTTTTACGAGAACTACATGATGGTACAACTGGAGGACATTTGGAGTAACGAAAACCCTGGGGAAGTTGAGAGAACGCTTCTATTGGGTAAATTGCCAAGTGGATGTCAAGGACTGGTGCCGGAAATGTACTGTTTGTGCAGCAAGTAATGGCCCTCAGAAGCGTCCATAAGCTCCCATGAAGCAATATAACGTTGGCAGTCCATTCGAAAGAATAGCCATTGATGTTGCCGGTCCATTTCCTGAATCCGACTCTGGAAACAAGTACATTGTGGTGGTGATGGACTATTTTAGTAAATGGGCCGAAGCGTATGCCTTGCCGAATCAAGAAGCCTTGACCGTTGCTGATGTCCTTGTCAAGGAATGGATCAGTCGTTTTGGTGTTCCCTTGGAGTTGCACTCAGACCAAGGTAGAAACTTCGAGTCTACTCTTTTCCAAGACGTCTGCAACTCTTTAAAATCAATAAAACACGGGACGACGGCATTACACTCGCAATCCGATGGAATGGTAGAACGGATTAATAGACCATTAACCGCCATTTGTCAAAGTAGTCTCTGACCACCAAAGAGACTGGACCTTATCGGCACTTGTTTCTAATGGCATATCGTTCGTCTGTGCACGAGTCCACGGGTCAGACCCCGGCCAGTATTATCATGGGACGAGAATTAAGACTACCATGCGATTTGAAGTTTGGATGTCCCCCCAGGAGAAGATCGCAGGTGAAGACTTTGTCAGCCAGCTACGTCAAAAGATGAACGACATCCATGAACGAGTCCGGTTAAACATCGAGAATGCCAGTGCCCGAATGAAGGAAGCCTACGACATCAAAGCCGAGAGCGGAGAATTCCAAGTTGATGATCTTGTTTGGTTGTATAACCCGCAACGTCGTCGTGGATATTCGCCCAAGCTACAGAGATGTTGGGAGGGGCCGTACCAATTGTGAAGAGAATCAACGATGTTGTCTACAGAATAAAGAAACTGCCTCGGGGAAAACCAAAGGTCGTACATTTCAACAGGTTAGCCCCTTATGCCGGAAGTCATGACAGCGAAGATGACCAAGCCCAAGTCCGCAGCATCCAACCACCCGATGACGAGATGACCTTCGAACAGTTTATGGCACTGTACTCTAATGGGCAGAAGGTGCAGCACGACGTGACCACAGAGGAAACCCGAGACCTGTTTGAGGTGCCCATAAATATGCCCTGGCTCATTGTGTGGCTCGAGATCTCCGGATGTCCAGAGGAATAGCCAAGGTGTTTCCAAGTACGGCCAGTTCCAGAAGCTACGGGAACAAGATCCAGTGGTAGGGAAGGTCCTTCATCTCGAAGATAAAAACCAGTGGGTACCAGAGACATCTTTTATTTGGTAACGAAAACATTCTCGCAGGACAAGCCAACATACAGCGATCTTTGGAAGACTCTGGTAGAATTGAGGAATGTGATGATGGAGAAAACTGATGAAATTGGCGGTTCCAAGATAGCCTGCGGGTGGATGGACTGAATTGGAGGTGGTAAGAAGTATGATGGAAACAATCTTCCGATTCAGTGGCCGACATCCTGGTATGCTGTCTCAGTACTCGCAGCCCAGATTCGAAGACCGTTGACTGTTACTTCCACCAAACTTCTCGTTGTCGAAATGGAGAGTCCTGCAAATTCGTCACACCAGGAAGGATTCTGGGACATTCCGGGACGAAAATGGCCTTAAGGAGGGGGCAATGTTACGAGAATTCATCCGACCGCTGGTGCAATCGGCCATCAACCAGTTCATGGAAGGGACATTATTCCGATAAATTCTGGGAACCCGAAATATTTGTCTCTCAACCGGCGGACCGCTGCCGTTACTGGGAATTCCTTTAAAGCTTCCAGAACGTGATGGAATTTCCCGATGGTTCGTGGACGTACCAGATAATTCCAAGACAAATGTATAAATATAAAGCAGCTGGCGATAGGAGTTTCAGTTTTCGTCGGTCGTTTGTACAGTTAAGATAAAATGTAAATAGTAGTTTCTGTGAATATAAATTTGTGTAAAAGTAGTGGAAATAAATTAGAGTGAGTTAGACTGTGTTTTTAAATAAATCCAAGAACTGAACTGAACCCGAGTGTGAAAATAAAAACATTACAGTATAGTAATTAAGAAGAATGTCATTCAGTTCCTACATATTTACACTAATTTTCAAAATTTAATTTGAATATAGTGCATATATAAATTTGTGAGTTAGATACCGACTTTGACCCTATTGGCAGAATTTGGCTTTTACAGAATGATAAACTAATTCTTATGACTTAAATTTCAGATTTTTGTTTAGCCAAAAAAGTGATTTTACTAAATTGATGTTATCGTTGGATTATTTTATATATTCTTTTTGAATAAATATGATTAAAACCCAGGAATGACTTATTTGATATTTTAACTATATATTTATCCCATGGTCTGTTGATGATTTTATAATTAAAATTTTTGAACAAATGAACTTTTACTTACGTTAATTTGCTTTTGAGGCAACCAAATTCTTATTCGTATTTTTTTGCTTTCATTTGCCAGGCATTTCAGTTGGCGTGAATAATCAAACCGGTTTTTCTGATAGAACTTTCGCACTTATTGTGGTAGCAAAAGAACTCTTATTGATGGCCTTTTTCACATTTTTAGGAATTGGGAATCTTGGAAATTGTATTGAAGATATATGCAAAAATCCAGGAAAGAATAATTTGATCTACTGAACTAACCACATTCTTGGCTTGGATCTATTAGCTGGCCAGGGGTCTCAACCGAGTTGGATTGTGGTAGAGGAGCAGCTGGTAACTGAACTGACTTAGTAATTGCTATTCATTAACTTGATATATGTGTATATGTATACATATATATTTCTTATAAGAACAATCTGATTTGTCTAGCTTCATAATTGAAACATTTATATACGATCACTGTCTTTGAATTGCATATTATGATTTCATTTCATTTTTTACATTTTAAAGAACTACAGTTTCAAAATTTTGATTGCATTATATAACATGGGCGTTATTATTTTATATTAGATTTATGAATTTACTTTACTTTAGATATTTTGATCCTTGATTTTTATTGAGAGATGTTTATTACCATTTCAATATATATATTCATGTATGTCGATTATTTTTTTTGGTAAGTCACTTGCCTGTTGCTCTCTGGTAATTGGGCCGGTTCAGTTGCCTTATTCGGCCTTATTTCATACAACACATTTTAACATTTCTTGATTACTGAGTTGGTATTAGAGAGCCAAGCAATCCCTGGATTGAAGTCATTCGGTCACACCTAGTTTGTTTTTGGGGGGACTTATTTTACTAGATTGCACATATAATTTTATATTATTTTAATAATTAATTTTTTTTATATTACTGGATCTTATCTTGATACCGAGTGTACTGAATTTTCCCGTCATTTCGGCGAAGCCTCGCTTTCGTTCGTGTTCGGGCGGTTTTTGAATTATAAGGGTGATTTGATTGTATTTCTCATCTTAATTTTGCTATTTTCCATTTAAGTTTGCTTTAAAAATCGGTTCATTATCTATTTTTTTTGTTTTTAATATATAAATTGATTGAAAAATTTCTAATTAATCACTTTTACATTTTGGTGGTGTACTTTTTGTAATATTTTAACTTTTATCTGATACTCAATTATATAATAGACTTTTGGGATAATTGGGAACTGTTCCATTTAACTTATATTAGTGTATTTTAGTAGTTTCTTGAAGATTATAGCATCTAACTAGATAGTTAGTCTTTAAGAGTATAAAATGGTGTGGAGAATTTAGGGTCACATGACGGTAGGGTGCCACCACCTCAATAAACTGGTCAAATCGAATCTACAGAGTATATATATTTATAACGAATAAGGGAAAGTTCAGTACTTACATTTAAAGGAGCTATTACTAATTGGTAAATATATTTTTACATGCACGCCATCACACAGGGCTAAGAGTTCTCAAAAAGTAACCTACAGGGAAAAACTCTGGCAATACCCTCTTTGTGTGCCTGGTGCCCTTAAAAGACAAATTTAGACCATTTACTCACGCCTTTCCCGAATTTATACTGATCATGGGCACTAGTATCGCTTCTGGTTCTTCAAGCTGGAGGGATCAGAAGAAACTGAAGTTTTGCATTTTCGAGATTCGTAAAATTTTACCGTTTCACTCCATTGACGGCACTATCAAGGTATTATCACTTCACACAATATAAGCAAAAAACGGAAACAATCCATATTTTTGGGGAACTTAAAGTTCTAATAATTTGCTTCTACCAATTTGCTGTTAAAATTAAATCAATTATGGCTTATAAATTATTATTTACGTAATAACGTAAGCGGTTTGCTTACCTATATTCTATTCAAGGATGCAAGTACGTTCTAAATCATTTGAAGCTAGTTTTTTCTTAAAAAGAGACACATTTCCATTTCTATTTTATACATTATGTCAACTAGACAAATTTGAATAAATTTATGTTATATGTTTCACAAAAAACTTCTATAAAACAATAATAATTTTAGTTTCCAGCATAAAACACTCATAGGTAATAATTTATTCTTAATTTATATTTTACTGAACTTAAAAATAGTATATTATCTTTTCCAGATTTTTCAATCCATTGAATGCAGGCCAATACATTGTTACTATTTATTTTATCGCGAAATGTATTCCGACATCCAGGAGTTTTCGGAAAATCGAGAATTCAGTCAGTTGAGGGGAGTGCAACTGATGAAGGTTCTCGACTAGAAATAATATATTGTCTTTGCTTCAATGTATTGAAATATCTCATTAAGTTTCTAGCCGAGAAATTTTATTTATTTAGTACACATAACTGAATTTAATATTTTATAGCGAAATGAAAATGAAACCCCTACCTAGATATCGAAATGTATTTCACGATGAAATATTAAAAATATTATGAAATTCTACAAGGAATTTATATAATTCTAGTTTATGTGCTTTAAGATGAGATGACTTAATTATAGTGTCCCCATACATGGTCGAATGCAAAGGGGGGGGGCGATGGGGGCGATCGCCCTCACCGAGAGCCTCAAAGTTAGTCAATTTAATATTAAAACGAGGTAATCTAAACTCCAAGCGCTTAGGAAAAGGTAACTTCTATGGGTTTAAAGCCCAAAAATGCTATTTTTAATATAGTAGCCCAAAATATGTGGGTTTAAAATTATATTTAGGTACTTTTAGTACAGCATCGCTCCCAGTGAAGCATGAAATTCCACCCCCTGAGACAGAAATCGCCCCCCGGAAGCATGTGTCTGGATCCGCCCCTGTCCCCATATCTTTGGGCGACAGCTTGACACGGCTGAAGGTAGGTTTTAGCAAAGTATATATATACTAAAAAGCATACAAATAAGATGATTTGAGGGGATGGGCGTGAATCTCTTATCCCCATTGGATCTGCAAATGGTCAAGTGTGAGTTGGACTCGCATACTAAGGGTTCCAGACCACCTTTGAGATTTATTATAATGTACCTAAATAATATTATATGTTTTTTTGATTTTCCAGTATCAAACAAGCTGGGAATGAATGGATTTTCTTATATTTGCTTATTATCTATAAACTAAGAATTTTAAATTTTTTTAAAATATATACTTTTATTTTTCACAACGAGCCTTTTTATTTGATTTGCTACGTGTTGTTCTTAATTTTTACAAATATATAATATAAAGCGATCCTGATAATTAAAATTAGGATTTATGCTTTATTTTACCATTAAACCCCCAGTGAAGCCCTTTTTAATCTGTTGTCTGAATTTTGAGACTCAGTAGCTTGGGAGATAGAGGCAAGAATGGGTCAAATTTTAAATATGAAATATTTTAAATAATTTACTTTAAAAATATAAATATAATAAGTTTGTATTTTTATGACGATTCCTTTCATTTGATACATTACGAATGCACTTTAAAAAATAAAGTTTTAATTTTTATTTATGTATATAAATTAATGTTAGAATTTGTTTTTACTTTTTTATAAATTTTGAGTGAGGCCCTACATTTTCAATTTTTTTCGATGTTGGCCTCAGTGTTCGCACATATGGGAGGGAATGGCTAAAATTTTGTATTTCTAACCAATTCTTAAAAGTCTGAATAAATATACTTGTGTTCCTCATAATCAGCTCTTGTATTTGACATATTAGACAGTGCGTTTATTACTTAGTTCCAGTCTTGTAGTCAGTTTATTAAAATTAGTATTTATAGGAAACATTAAACAAATGAATTCAACATTTTAATTTCTCTTGACACGAAAAGCTCGTTTGTTTTCTGTTTTGAATACTTCCAACATTTTTAATGAATACATAAAATAACAAAGAACTCCTACCATAACTTATATAAAATGTACATTATTACATATACATATTGTTTTTTTAATTAAGAATTTTTTTGGCTTCCTGAACTTTTCATGCCAATTCTCTTTGTTGGATATAATAGTGGAACTGCGTACATTCAACTCATTTATACACATTACATTGAATTGTGAGAACACTTTATGTTGCCTACGACATAATTCGTCATTCGCGTAAGACCGGTTTCAACAATGGGAAAAACGCGAAAGCGAACTTTTCGCCAGTCAATAATGACGAATTACGGTCCAGAAAATTCGAAATGAGGAATAGACTGCTGAAATGTGGGGTTGAATACATACATATTCGCGAATGAAAGAAAACCCTGGTGGTAGTGGTAGATGTACAATAAGAGAATGAGAAATTACACGGCGCGTTTTAAAATTAGATTCCCGGCCAATTTCTTTGCGGATGCACTACGCGGATTGTCACTCAAGTTTTACGTAAGCCACGAGTTCTTAGGCTAAATAACGCTGATTGCATTTTTACGTGTAGAATGGCAGAAGCAGAGGCGTAGTAACAAATTGATAGAACTGTAGAATGTAACATAACGATAATTGAGTCCTTAAATAGATATATTTGGTTGCCTTCACTTTAGTATTTTTCCATCTTGTCGATTTTTTTCTTGTTTGTGAGTGTTTATGCGGTTCTCAAAGTATTGGGATGTTTGGCCTATGCACACACTATTACAATCTCATAAACTACAATACTATGTAGATTTTTTTATCTTGCTGAATTTCTGTGGTAACAAATTATGTCGTGCTCTTTTAACAATTATTGAAATTTTGTAGAAATCCTTTTTATATATGGCAAAGTTAGTTCTTTTAATATTAAATTATTTTAAATTGGGAAACACCCTATATATATATATATATATATATATATATATATATATATATATTATTGATATTGCTTAAGGAGAAAAAAATAATTTCAAAACGCTACCTTGGTTGTGTTTGAAACTGACTTCAGCATTTCTGTGTCATTGCCCTTACTTTCCGAACTAAAACGAATGCATCTCCAATCATTCGTAACTTTTCTATTTCCAAACACCTACATCAGTCATATTTTGGCTTCCTTACTGTTTACTCGAATTTTATTTTGTATCTAGTTATATTATCCTTGTTTCACGTAGGTTATGCGTTCATTTTTTCATTTAGTTATTTATGTTCATATTAGTTTTCACAATTGCCGCTTTCGGACGTTCTGATTTGCATTTAATATAATGCGTTTGATAGATCCCAGTAATATTTTTTATATCTTTTAGTTAATCAGCGGTGTCTAAGGTACATTTTCCATCATATTTGCGGGAGCTTGCCAAATAGTTGTTGTTTTATGCGACACACACATATTAGGCTGAAGCTGGTAGATAATATAACTCGTTCCTCGAAGTTTCCTTGGACTTCCATCGTCTGGAAATGATTGATCTCAGGTTTTAATAGCTTTGGATTTGCTATCGTCATCAGTTGAATGATGGGAAATTCCGATTACACGTCGTATTTATACCCTTAACCGGTCCTGCTGATTAGGTCTCTTAATCCCCTTTCTAGTCCAATCAGCGTAGCTCGACCTGGCGATTGGTTGTCGGCGATGCGTAGCAGCAGTGACTCAAGAAGACGTCTCCGAACTGTGAATTACCCTTGCCTGGTCCCTGTTGATGTTGTGGAGTTCGATCCATGCGTGATTAGCTAATCTAGACTTTGCTAGCTCTCCCCTTTGAGTAGCTATGGGATGTTTCTTAACCAGTCCAGTGGCGCTTAGTCTCCCCAACGTAGAGATTGTCACATTTACATGGTATGCTGCATATACAGTTTTTTGGTACTTGAAAACGATTTTGATACCATATCCGTGTTCAATATGTTTTTCCGACATACCTTTGGTGTATCCTAGTAATAGGGTTGCTATCGTGGTTTCCTCTTCCTGCCTAGGTGGTTTCTCCAGTTGTTCAAAGGCCTTATTAATAATGGTTTCCGGATATTCGTTCGTCAAACGGACTTCTCTAAGTTTCATTTGAGGACCTCTGGTGTGCTGCAAATATTTTTGGCTCTCTGGTCTAATGTTTTGATGATGCCAGTTTTCGTTGTTGATGGATGGTTGGAGTTGTAGTGTAAGTATAACCCTGTAAATGTAGCGTTCCTTTGTATTGTCCTTTCGATTCTGGTCCTAGTCCTTTGGCACTTCATATCAAGAAATACTAGGCACCCACTCTCTTACCTCTCCAAGGTGAATCTGATGAATTGTTGTGATAGGTTTAGATGCTCCACAAATGCCTGTAGTTCTCGCTCCCCTTGTTGCCAAATAATGAAGGTGTCGTCTACATAACTTAACCGGAGTTTTGCCTGCTTTTCGTACCCCTTCAGTGTATTATCTTCGAACCATTCCATGTAGATGTTGGCAATGGTTGGCGATAACGGGGAGTCCATAAGCAATCCATCTTCTTGCATGAAGAACGGGTCCTTCTTATGAAAGTAGCAGTTTTTGAGGCAACATTGTTGTAATAATTTTTTCTCACTATGTTCCATGGATTCGATGATTTGGACAAAATGCTTTGAATCCTTTACTTACGATGATGTTATGCCCTCCAAAAGTTGGATGATTGGTAGGACGAATTTTGATAACTCTGCTGTAGGTGAGTTGCGTGAGCTTGTAATCGGTCTCAGCGGTACTCCAGCCTTGTGTATCTTGGGTAGTCCATAAAGATGTGGTGGTCTGCTCTGATTTTCTCCTTGTCTCCGGTGGAATGTACTCAGCATAATCTCTGAGAGTGTTTTCCGTTCTATTTTGGCTGTTGGATCAGTTGGCATTCGCTTGTATTTCCCCTTTGAGAGTACGTCGTCGATTTTTCTGCTATATTCCGTTCTTTCCATCATGATGGTGGAATTTCCTTTGTCAGTTGGTAGAATGATTATGGATTTGTGGTCTTTAGGTATTTTTATGATACTCCATTCGGATTCGTTAATTTTTTGTTTGATGTGTCGCGTTTTCTCAACTGCGGTTGTGACTTCCATCGAAATTTCTCGAGTTGCGGTGTCTCTTTGCTGCTTATTGCTGACTCCAATGAACTGATGATGTCTAGTACTAGCATCTTTTTGGGGGCGACAGGGTAGTTTAGGCCCGTAGAGAGCACTGTTTCCTCAGTTGCGGTAAGAGTTCTGGATGACAGGTTCACCACTGTTTTCTTGTTGGTTGTATCCTTCGGCAACTGGTTCCTGGTAAGTTTCTCAGTGTGCACCTTTCGGCTGATTCGTCGTGTGTGGTCACAGTGTTTTGGATCTAATCAAAAATCGGCATGTGAGTATCTTCTGATTTCTTGAAACCTTTCTTTCGCGTCCTTCAGGAGTTGAGATTCTTCCAACGATGATGGTTGATTTCGGATCTCACTAATACGTGTCTGGCCTTGTCAAGTATCTTCTGGGGTACGAAAAGCAACCAAAACTCTGGTTAAGGTATTTCGACGACACCTTCATAATTTGGCAACATAGGGATCGAGAAATACCGGCATTTCTTGAGTATCTAAAACGATCACAATCATCCATCAGATTCACCATGAAGAGGATAGAGAGTGGCTGCCTACCATTTCTTGATGTGTAGTCCCAAAGGACTAGAACCGGAATAGAAACAAAATTATACAGGAAGGCTACACATGCAGGTTTATACTTACGCTGCAACTCTAACCATCCATCAACAACGAAAACTGGAATTATCCAAACATTAGTCCATAGAGCCAAAAATATTTGCAGCACACCAGATGCCATCAAAGAAGAAAAAATGAAACTTAGAGAAACCTTTTGACGAATAGATATCCGGAAACCATCATTAACAAGGAATTTGAACACTGGAGAAACCACCTAGGCAGGAAGGGGAACCACGATAGTAACCGTATTACTACCATACATCAAAGGCTACGTATTGGACACGTATACGGTTTCAAAATGATCTTCAAGAGCAGCAACACCTTGAGGAGCATGATCACAAAAACATAGCCTGCAGTACCAAATAACTGTATATACAGGATACGATGTGAATGTGGCAATCTCTACATTGGGAAACTAAGCCACAACTGGACACGAGGGTTAAAGAGCACCGCACAGCTACTCAAAGGGGAGAGCTAACAAAGTCTGGATTAGCTAATCACGCACGGACCGATCACTACGACATCAACTGGGACCAGGCAAGAGTAATTCACCAGAAGAGCACTGGTATAAAAGAAAATTCATCGAGACGGTACACATGATCTCTAATGATAATATAATTAGCGAGCCGAGCGTCGAAATTAAAAGCGTTTGGAGACCTTTCCTTGAGCCACAGCCGCTACGCATCGCCAACAACCAATCGCCAGGTCCGGCTACGCTGATTGGATGAGACAGGGTATTAAGCGAACCAATGAGCATCACCGGTTAATGTTATAAATACGACGGGTAATCTGAATTTCCCATCATTTACCTGATGATGATAGCAGATCCAAAGCTATTGAAACGTTGTTAGATCAATCATTACAAGACGATGAAAGTCCAAGGAAACTTCGAGGAACACCCATATTACTTGGACAATTAGACAATTTATTAAATATAGCAGGTATATATGAACATTGTTAATAATTCATCTCTCATCTTTATTATAGACTGTCAGAAGTTGATTGGACTCCCAAGTCATATTCGAAACCTTTGGGTTCGACTGATGACATATTTACTGACAAAAATACCGGATTAACTAGTCGAAGTTATTACCGAGTCCCCACACAAATATAATAATCATTATATCATACCAAAGATTACTCTTTGAAATGATATAATAATTATTATTTTTATTTGAAATTATATAATAATTATTATATTATATATAAATAATGATTTTATTGTATAAGTTAGGGTCCTTAAAGAAATTTGCCTGTACATAAAAGTTTTCTCTCCTCAGTTTCTTTTTTTCGGCCAAGAGTATTATTTGAAATTTGAAAATTGGGAAAATAGTGTACAGAAATTTTTCGCCCCTGATATTTTGAGAATATGATCAATCCACATATAAATGAGAACTGTATATATTAATGATATTTATCTCTGTTTGGAGACGTCTCAACTCAATTGTTGTGTATTTTAGCTGGAGGTTCATTCTTTCATTTTCTATTTGATAGAATTGTTCTTGTTTTTTGCTCTTGTGGTGACAGATTTTTCCATTCCATATCCAGATCAGTTCACTATTTAGCGTAATGAGTAATTACTCAAAGTATGTTTACGAATGTTTTATACCTGAATGTATATAAATTTTCAGTAGCTTAATGATGACTCGCAATTGGGTTTCATTGTTCATATAAAGGAAAAAAAAGTCTTATATTAAACATGTTAGATAAAACTGTTTTGATCTACGAAAATGTATTTTTTTGGATCTTACAAACTGTTAAAATTACGACAACATCAGACATCACAAATTATTATTGGTTTGGTTTGATTCAATAGTGTTGCATTTTTACGCGTTTAGGCAAATGAAATTTTCGGAATATAGATAACTAGTATTTTAGTAACCAACCTATGATATGATGAGGGCACAATAACCATAAAACATATCTACTGCGACTGACACCTTTTGGACATATCCTATAATTTTAGGCTAAACTACTTTGGCCCTATCAAATCGGTCGCAGTATATTTCATCATGGTGTTAAAACTGAAACTCCCATAATCATTTCGCGTTAAATTATACATTCAGTTATATATATGAAATACCTAAATATTTATTTCAAATTTCAATCAGTTGACAGGACCGCAACTGATGATGGCTCTCGACTAAAAGCAATATGTTTTCTTGATTCCAATGGATTGTAAAATCTGGAAAAAGTAGTACATATTTGGTTTTTGTTAACCTGCGAATTTTTTTCGTATGATTTCTATACTAGGAATCAAAAAATAAAGGCGTTACACACCTCACAATACAAAATATGGGGTCGCTGCTGGCTAGTTTTCTCTAAAACTCCTATATGCTGATATTCATTTCGTTAAAATGTTAAATCCGGATCTGCGGTTGGAACATACTTTAGCTATTACAGGCATTTTGATAGATGCTGTGTGAAGAAAGAGTAAACAATATAACCCATATCTAGTATTGATACTTTACAAAATAAGTTGAAATAAGAGTTTCAAGAGGATAACCAATAACAAAAGACTTCTTGGATTATGTTTCCAAAGTTCTTTGCCTTAAGGTTAAGGAGCTCGACATTCCACGGTCTAAGCAGTATAATTATATACTCTCTTCGAGGTGTCATTCCTTTGTACGCAAGACAATATATATTATATATAAATATAATATATATTGTTTCTGGGCGGGAACCTTCATCAGTTGCGCTTCCCACAATTGAATGTCCTCTCGAACACTTCTTTATGCATTTGATGCATTTCGTTAAATTTGAAGACGCGAGATGTAAGACCGACATCTAGGATTTTCTGTGACTGATTCTCTTGAAAATCCTAGATGTCGGTCTTACATCTCGCGTCTTCAAGTATAATTATGTCAAGAAAATACAAATTTGGAATTATTGCCTTGGCTAGGTTAAGTGCACTTAATTCAAATTGTAGACAAATAGACATTTTTTTAATGCATTAGTTATAAAAACAGATTTTAATTTATTTGAATTATGATATGTAACGGTGATTGCTTATTGCTTATTCAAATTATTAGTTATATTTTGAATGAGAATAACTTTAATTCTGACTTTTTACAAATATACTCACATAGCCCTATTGCTGCTTTAAATCCTATAAATAAAAAGTATTACACCCAGACCGAATATGTACTTTCGCATAATAAGCTTTTCAATAAGTCTTGTTTTTCATTTACATTCTATCGCCATACTTCACTGTTCATAGTCCATATTTAAATTACAGGAGTCAACTTTTGTATAATGTGTTTGTGATGATTCCTCATCTCTTCCGAAACGAAAACAATGCGAAAACCTTTCTGTATTTGAATAATTGTATAGCAAGATGAGAATAGTGCAACGCATCCAACTTTTCTCTCGGGATGGCAAAGGTGATTTAAAATACTTGAAGTAGAAATTCCACAGCTGGGAGTTCGTGCTCATCCCCGCACACTGTTGGCAGTCAACCACTCTTTGCACCGTCCCTTTGCCATCGCCCTGCGATCCCTTTTCGTCGGTAAGCAAAGGAAACCCAGTTGACCGGATGAGAAAGAGAAATAAACCTCTGGAGTGTCCTCAAATATTTTTAACTGCCATGAAATATTATCGTATTCATGCTAGTATACAATACAATAACAGAAAATTTAGTGGTAGAGTGGCTTTGGCTTCTTTCTTTATTCACTGTTTCGGGAAATAAGTTGTAATAATGTAAAATGTGGATAAATTACATCAAAGGTCGAGCCAACGAATAGGGGAACTAACTAGCGTCTTTGTACTGTAGGGTGTCATCGAGGTGGGAATGGAAAGAATAGAATGTACCGGGTTAATTCAAAATTCTTTGTACCAAGTAGTAGTAATAATTAGTAATAACTTTCTCCGTAAAATTCCATTACACTCTTTAGCAACATCTCTTTCGAATATTTGAAATGCGGAAATTGTCTGGAACATTAGTCACCTTCTTATAGAAGAACTATATGACAAGATTGATTGAGAAAAATGAAGAGATCTGTTGATTTTTATGTAGAGAAAAAAATAATTTTCTGTTATTTTTGACCATGTCCTTCGACCATCCGCAGAGGTAAGCAGCAACGCTTAAAATATTTAAATGGGATTAAATGTCAAATGTAACATAACTCAAAATCAACAAAATGTGTTTTCAATGCTTAACATTTTTGACACAATAAGTAGGCAGTTAATAATTGAATACCGACAAAAATTTTGTTTTTCCGGAAAAAAAATTCTGTTTGAAATTAACTGTACGTTATCGTTTATCTGTGCACAGTAAGTTTATTCTTGTCCATGATAATAAGTGTTCCAAGTGTTGGCTTTCTGCAACAATAGTGTAACAGATAATTTGTTCAAAACAGTCCTGGACATTAGGAAGCATTTCTGGTGTAATGGCTCCACATTCATCAATGATCCGTTGACGTAATTCAGTTAATGACTGTGGCTGAGTTTTGTAAATCTTACTTTGTAAGTATACTGCCAGAAAAAATCTAAGCGAGTCAAGTAAATATGCATCTACCACGATAAGTCGAATGTAAATATTCACAAAAAGCATGTTGAAATGTAAACTCTTCAGCATTGTAATTGTAAATAGTTTCAAAAGTTTCCTTTAATACCCATATTAGCACAACTCTCATTTCCATAATTCACTTCAAGCGATACTCTTTGTGTTGCAAAAAACCATTTTACATGAAAATAATGTTTAGTTACAGAAAAAATCATGCGTGATACCTAATTGTAAGAAATTCAATGTAAATACTCGGCGTTCACCTTTATGGAAGATAAAAAAATACGATATTTTTAAATTCTTAAACACAAAGAATCTAAAACTCTCACTTACTATCTACCATTTTCATTAAATCATAAAATTAAATAATTTAATTTAATAAAAAGAATTTACTTGAACTTCTTTGAGTGATAAATAATATGAGAAATGTAGAACACATGTGTTAAAAAAAGAATTTGATGATCATTAAATTGTGGTATCACATAAAGTCTAACCTCTCCGGGTGATTGAAGTAATTAAATTCCATTTATGTACGAACAACTTGGAGACATAAATCAACGGGTTTTAACATTTTTTAACCAGCTTCAAGAGTCTGTATACAGGGTGAGTTTTTTTTTGATGATTAGTATGGGGATCTCGGAAACTAGCGGAGATAGAGCAATGGTTAAACTGGGAAAGATTTGCAGTTTTACTGGCCCAATTTAATGACTGGTGCGTTCCCGCAATTTGTTTAGTGTATTGTGTTCAATTTGATTGAATTACTTCATTGATATTTAAACTTCTGCACCTTTTCTAAAACATTCCGTCGCGCTAATGCTAATTGTAAGTGTTTTTTGCGTGTAAAATATAGACAGTATTGACATTCGGGTTTCGGTTCCCTAGCTATTAGGACGCTTGGGAGGTTCGTGTATTGTGCTCCGAACTATTCGGACGCTTTTTTTGATTCCGTCTGAAGAGACGCCGCTTTTTGTTGTTATTGTGTTACGAATCGCGAGTTATTAGCTTCGTTCGTAACGACCGCTAAAACGCTTTCATTTTGTTTCTTTTGTGTTTACAAAAGCGCATCATTTGTTGTTAAACCCGCATTTTTTGTATCCTCAATCAATGAACATTACGTCGCTATTTTTTGTGTAACGTGTTGTCCAGACGAAGCTCTAAGAAACTGTTCCTGCTGTTACGGGGCTAGCCTCTGAAGAAGAACCAAGAAAACACCACAGAGCTTCGACGTAAAAGGTTAGTGATAACCTTTATTTGGTGATTCGTTTATGTGACGGCACGTGTTTATTGATTGTTCCGCTAAAGGTCCTTCGTCAATTATATGCTTGCATTGAACCAGCATTGAACTAAAATCGCAACATCTAATTCATACATTTTTTTTGGATATTCTCTATGGAATGTGCCATCGAACAAATTCCAATGACACTTTCGGATTTTTGTAAAAAGTTATGGCTTATTAGATATTTTGAAAAAACAAAATTCTGTCGATTTAGTCAAGTTAAGTTTTTAGTAAGTACCTACTTATTTAGTTTTTTCGTTATATCTGATATACCTAATAAAAAAATCGTTTAATGTTTTTTGGAATAGTTATTAATAAATCAATCTATTTCATGGCTAACTACGTTAAACGTGAAAATAAGAGAGAAAAGCATCCATAACTACGTTATTTTTATGAATAACAATATCGAGTATTATATCGTTGAAAAGCTCTAAAAATGTCCAATTTTTTGAGGTCATTGCCAACTATGGTTTCCATTGAAAAAAAAAGTTTTGTGTCATATCTCGAAAACGAGAGCTGTCACGCAAACGAGGCATGACAATCATATTCGGGATACGATTCCCTTCTATTTTGATATTTACACTTTTTTATAAAATCAAAAAGAAAGGAGCTACAGGGATTTGACTAAATCGACAGAATTTCGGTATTTCAAAATATCTAGTAAGCCATGAATTTTTACAAAATAACGAATGTGTCATTAAATTGGGCCAGTTAAATTGCAAATCTTTCCCAATTTAACCATTGCTCTATCTCCGCTCGTTTTCGAGATCCCCGTACTGATCATAAAAAAAACCCACCCTGTATATGTTTTTTAGATCTGTTCAGCAATTACTCGAAAGCGGCTGAAGGAATTTTGATCGTTTAAACTGAGTTTTGTTAAGGGGAATCCCGAAGTGGTCCCATGTTTTCTCAACGACATAGTTAATACCGTTTTTTAACAAATCGGGAAAAAATTGAACCGACTTAGTTTTAAAGAAAGGAAATGTCTGTTAGGAATCTATTTTATTATGAATTGACAAGAGACCTAAGTTAAATCATAAAAAATGTCAGTGAATTATCATCAAGATGGAGGTTCTCACTTGGTCTCTATATACACTGTGTCTTCATAAGTTGTAATCAAATGGAAAACTTTCTTTGGAATAATACATATTTAGAGAAAAACATATTCTTTATTAAAAGATTTGCAATGTCTGAAATGTATACTGTAGTCAAGACATGCCACTTTTTCTTCTGCATAGGAGGTTAGTAACTAAATTTTGCTTAAACCGAAAGACCTTTATTTTTGATAATATCTAAAATTATTATAAAACAGAAGTAATTAGACTTAACAGCTGCATCTAGTTATGCTATATCACCAAAAATTTTTTTAAATGTATTATAGGTTAATAAATAATACCATTTTTGCTTAAAAGTACCTTTATTCCGTACATTCAATATATAGAATATTCAATATATAGAAATTCAATATATAGAAACGCTTATAAAATTACTCATGATCTCACCTGTCACATCACAGCCAAAATTCGCAATAATAATTAATAATTCACTACTAACGTCGAAGTTCAAGAAAGTTTTGGCGAAGAAAGCGAACCTATCTGTTGTGAAATAAATTGGTTTGTATGTGTCATATAATGGTCAGGTGTTGATTTTTATTCGGGAAGTAGCTAAACGCTAAATGAAACGCGAAGTGTAGGAAAAATATCGTGATATTGATACTATTCGCGGCCCGATCACTGTGGAAGGTTTTCTTATGTGAGTAAACATCTTTCAAAATGAAGTACACAAAGAATATTTCAATATTCAACTTAACCGATAAGCATTTTAAACCTACTTTGATAATTGGTACAAATTATATTGATCCGCAACTCCAATCTTTGGCTAGTTTACTATCCCACATTTCATAAATGTTATTAGTATTTTTCTAACAGTTCGATGTTCACTAGTTTATAATGTTAGTGAGATTTATTTCAATTACCTGCTCAATATACATATCATTAAGCCTTACTTAGCTAGTAAATAATCCCGAGTTCTAATCATTCTGTATTTTTGTATCCAACTTATTACAGCAGAAACAATATAAACAATAAGGCCATCTATCACAAACTAGAATTAAGACACTGGTGGGCCCGATTTGGCCCTCGGTGACATAGTTCGGAGACTTGTTTTAGACTATTTTTATGTATGTTTTGTAGTGACAGCACGGCCTCATGCTGCTCGGCTTAAGTGGTGTAATGCCAAGGCAAATTAGAATGGGGCATAGAATTGTGATTTATTCTCGGAAAAGTCCAGATTCTGTGTTTAGGTTGTGATGAAGGCAGAAGAATAATATCGGCACTCAGCTGTAACTGTACTGTAAAACACGACAGACCACCTTTAGTTTAGTAGTGCAGCTTGTTGCTATGTCTTACCTTAATTACCTTAATTAATTCAAACACTTTACTGCACTCATACAGTTAATACAAAGTTCCTACTAGAGAAAATAACATTTTCGTTCTCCCATGACCATCTTTTTTCCCAGACCAGTCACCAGTCGACGGACATCATAAAGTAATATGGCCAGTTGACCCTCGCCATCGAATTTAAAGATATTAAGGTAACATTCTTCAGGATACAATAATTCATTTATACCAAGCAGGCCTCGAAGAGATCTTTCTTATTTACACTTATAATAATACTGTAACAAGATCGTGTCAGTACATGAAACAGCTTTTGACAATTTTGATCGTAGGGTAGATTGTCATCGATTTAGAATATAAATTACCAAATTTTGGAATTTTTGTCTCTGTCAGAACATGCATCCTGAAAGTATTTTGATAAAATTTGGTGAGTCTTCTAATAAATATTTTTGAAGGGAAAATAGAAAATATAACAAAAAGTATGCAATTTAACCTGTTGAAATGTTGTCTTTCAGCTTTAACAGGTAACATACAGAAATTACTAGATATATTTTTCCAACATTTGTTTCTGAGGAAATGCAGTACATGTATTAATATACAGGATACCGGGAGAAACTATCTTCTGTCGTTGGTGAAATAGCGAAAATAGAGAAGTATGACATTTAATCAATTTAGATGCAGACAGTACACGCATTACACAATTACTACCGGATAGATTTAATAAATTTTGGTGAGAAAATACTTTATTATTAATAAAGGGGATGCTTTTTAACCTTGAGAAAGTAATTGTTTTCATTGGGAAATCAGGAAAATATACAAAAGTACGCAATTTTACCGGGTCAGTCGGGGTGCATCACGCAAAAAGTACTGGATTGATTTCGATAAAATTTGGTGTAGAGGCACTTTTGTACCTGTGATAAATAATATATAGGATACTTTCCCCGAATACATTTTTAATATTTTTACACAACAGGATTGTTAAACAATATGTAAAAAACTTTACAATATTCATACAATTATACAAAAGAATAAGGGTTATGGAGATGGTTTGGATTTCATTCATTCATTGACTTAATCTAGTATTTTTCAAAAGTCAGCACCTAAGGGGGAGAAAAGGAGTGAAAATAAATTCTAAAGTCTGTTCAGAGAAATTCCAGCTGTAGACACGGTCTTGATAAAATTGTGTGTCAGATAGCTTTAATATTTGGAACAAATATAGTTAAATCGTTATTTGCAAATTCGATTAAAGAAGGCAAAAAAAGATGTATGTGTCAAAACGTCCAAAAGTCGTAATTGTAAAAAATTACAAGATTGTGAAAATTCATAAAATTTGTTCAAATAAATCAGAAGTTAGTTGATTAATCGAGCTCGTGCAAAGTAGTGCGGGTCAGTTAGTGAGTTTGTTATTAATGAAAAATTGAATTAAGGGAATATGACACATAAATTTCACACGAACTCTTAGTTATTAGGTAAATGTCTAGCATTGTAGACTGAATTTCTCGAAAACAATGCATCATCGCTGACTAAGTAGAATAATTTACGTCAAATTCACACACTCGTGATATATTATATAAAAAGAATGAATGGGTATTCTAATTTCATAAGCATGTAAGTGAGAAAAACCTTTTACAGTGTTATTAATTTCCATCTATCCTATATGCAGGGGTGAAATAAAGACACATCTCTATTTCTCATGCGAGGGTTTTCTTATATAAATCATTCTGAAGTTTTTTCCATATGTCTTATTTTCTGTTCGTTATCCATGAATTCCTTTAGTATGGAGGAGATATCTTTTGACTAACTATTATAAAGCTAGCTACTCAATGAGAAATAATCAAGGAAGACCAATATTTGTCGGTATTTCATAATAATATTCGTAAATATAAGTGCGATGTGATGATAACCAAACGTAATTGAATAGTCGCCTTTAATCGAATACTCTTTCAGAGATAACAGACAACTTTTTTGGTTATACAGTTTGCATGTTAGTTTCTGGCTGTAAACCAAAGCAGAGAGTTGTTTTTTCTGAACGTTGAATTGTATATTAAAAAATAAGTCTTTGCCTAGACGTTTAAAGAAGTTGCAACTTGTAACTGTATGAATAACCGATGTTAGGGCTTACTTTTGGAGGAAGAGTTATAGTTTAAGGATACGCTGCTACAATTAAGACTATTATATTGTTAACCGACTTCAAAAAGGTGAGAAGGACTTCAATTCGTCTATATATATGATACAATTAAATTTAAAAAATCGGGCGGCAGTCATTTAGACTGAATAGTGGAAGCGAAAGGATTTTACGAAATATACTTCCTCTCTCGCTCGTTATTTCTTTTTCTCTGGTTTTCTGTTTGTGACATTCTTATAAATTGACATGTATTTTAGGAAAACTAAAATAATTGCCCGTTGTTTGTTACGATTCAAGTATTAATCCTAATGTGTAATTTAATTCTTATTTTAAATATAACTGAATTGGATATCTGACGCGTCAGTTAATTTTTTATCAAAATATAACATTTGTTCAATTATAATAACTCAAACCTATTTCAACTATTTAGTATTCTGGGAAGATTTTTGCTTAAGGTGCAAATTGGAATTTAGGGTTGCAGGCAGGTCGGCAGGTTTGTGGCCCAGAACGAAGCATATCAGATATTTTTTGATAAGATATCTAGATCTAGAAATATCGCGCCATTGACCGGCAGAGAGAATCGGGAGGAGAACTGGTCCCCCGGCAATGCCAGGCGATGCCCTTATATTCTGGCAATATATAAGGAGGTTTCTGGCACTTTGATTGTAATTTATTACATTGTACGAACATTATTTAAGCAGGCATTTTTCAAATATCAAAGAATCTCCAGGCGCCCGATTCTTGAACTATTCAACAGCTCTACTATATGACTTTCGACGTAAGTCAAATGAAAAGTTGAGGTAAAAGAAGTTTATCCCATATATTAAACTTCGTTTATGTCAGATTTCATACGACATACGTCCGAAGTCTAGTGGTAGAGCCGTCGAATGGTTTCTAGAAACCGGGCCCAGGGGCCCGATCCTCAACATACGTCCGAAGTCGAGTGGTAGAACCGTCGAATGGTTTCAAGTATCCGGGCCCAAGGGCCCGATTCTCGACCTACGTCCGAAGTCGAGTGGTAGAGCCGTCGAATGGTTTCAAGAATCCGGGCCCAGGAGCCCGATTCTCGAAACCATTCGGCCTTTCTATCAGTCGAAAGATGAATGAATTTTGACATAAATGACGTTTATTTGATATTATCGAAGGTCGTGTACGACAAGAGATTCTAACGGTCAAACGTATACGAAATTTATAGTAATCAAATTTGTCGGTTAGTTTTGTTTTGTATTGTTGTGTTGGGCCGACTAAATTAATTTATTTACGCTAATTTAAAAAGTTCTACGTAACATGGCAGATAATGAAGAAGTTCTGACAATTCCCCATTTTTAATTTTATATGTCCAAAGACTCTATTGTCTCGTCTACGAATTCGAGAATACCAATTTGGCCCAGAATAGAAGAAACTTCGTGTAATACTGCAAGGCCGTATACGATCATTTTCGTCGCATAGCATGGTTTCAAAAATCGGGCCCCTGGCTATTATTTAAAATTGCTAATGCAATCTAATCCATATTAAAAAAGTATATCTATTTTAGAACAAACTTGAATACATAATTCACAACAAAAAATATAGTAACAAAAATTTTCAAACAGAAAAGTTTGTTTTTTGCAGAGTTGTCTCTATTTCTATGTCAAATATTATTTCTAGTGGGCACCAAGTCGTCGAAATTCGAACACAATTCATTAAATCATTAGATATGAACGTTATTAAGACCTTATCTCCATTTCAATAATTTTGTCAATTTTGTTCAATTACATAAGCTGCGAGCATGTTCAAAGATTTCACTAGTATGAGTTGTTTGCCTTAATTCTCTGCAATGCTTATGAAATATAAAGTTAGTAAGACTTGAAAAAAAGTGATTATAACTTGTATCCGCAATACTTGTGTAGAACACAGACATCTAATATAGAACATATTGTTACGAAATTTACTCAAAGCCGACCCTGTTTCATTTAAGTACGACAACAAACGCTTTGAGATAAAAAAAAACGGTTCTCGAAAAGACTCGGCAGCGGAAGCAGTGATGATTGATTTTACGAGAATTTTCTGTGCTGGCTTATAAAGGAAGCAGCTACGATGGAGAGTCCAGTTATACCGCGACGACTAGTGTATATGGGAATGTATTGTGATATTTGAATCAGCTGTTTTAATGTAAATAAAGTTCTGGAAAAGTGAAAGTGAATATTAGTTTTATAATTTTAAATTGAACCCACGGACTATATTGCAATTTGGTGTGCAGTTAAAATCGTAATTTGATTTATGGAAACTCGTAACATGGAAAAGATAGACGAAACAATTGCACTGATTCCAGAAAAACGCGACAAGAAGGAGAAACAACATCAAGAAGAAATTCAACAAAGGTTAGTGAAATCTTTTGATGATAAACTTAAAGTTGAGTTAGGAAATCTTGTCACTAATATCGATGAAAAACGTAAAATTCAATTAGAAAATCTGGTTTCCACGATGAAAAGCGAACAACAAAATCTTGTTTCTACAATGAAAATCGAACAACATAATTTAATTGAAGGATTATTCTCGAAATTTAAACAAAAACAAGAAATAACTGAAGGAAAAAGACAAATGCAATTTGAACAACTAATGCAAATAGTGTCACAAGTTAACGAAACAGTTAATGAAAGAATGCAAATAGTAGAATCAGATATAAAAGAGATAAACGACGACATAAAAATGCTAAAAAATGGAAGCCCTTGAAACCAAAGCAGATGACATCGATTCCATACAGAGCCAGGTGAAATTTGAAATCAGTGTTATTCAAAATAAAGTAGAAACGGAAATTAAAAAAATGCAACAGAACTTACAGCTAGGAAAATACCAGAACCCCGTGAGTACCAAAGATTCCTTTAGTAGATCACCCACATGTTGGCCCATGTATAAACGGCAATTTGAGGCCGTGGCTACAGCTAATGGATGGGATAATCAAGAAAAATCTACTTCTCTGGTAATTTCGTTAAGAGGTCCGGCCCTAGAACTCCTCCAAAGCATTCTAGTCGATGAACAAGGCAATTTCGACAAGATCATCGCCATCCTAGACAAACGATACGACAATCAATCCTTGAGCAAGGTATACCAAGTCCAACTGAATGGAAAAACGCAAAAATCCGGTGAAAGCTTCCAAGAATTCCAAGCAGAGATTAGACGTTAGTTCACTTGTCCTACCCAGACCTGCCAGAGGAAACGAAAGACCAGATGGCCACATAGAGTTTCATAAACGGCATCAGAGATGTGGAAGTACAAAGAAATTTAAGATTGAGTAGCGTCAAGAAAAGTAGTGAAGCTCTACTTCGGGCTTTGGAAGTAGAGGCCGTCATGAACATGTCCAAGCCGAGGGTCCGAGCAGTTTCCTTCAACCAGGAAGAGTCAGAGTCACAATTTCAAGCGCTGCTGGCTGGTCTGAACAAATATTAGACCGGTCACAAAGAACTGGCACCAGAGGAGCATGTTACCGCTGCGGACAGACAGGGCACTTCCAACGTGACTGCCGAGTAAGGCTACCGGAACGATCACCAACCAGGGGTAGCCAACAAACCGACCTTACCAACCAGGGAAACTCCAACCAGTCAGCATAAGGGGGCGAATGCTGACTCACCATCCACCAGCCCCCAGGACAGTTTCCATCCGGAGATTCTGCAAAGATAGCGGCAGCCTAGTCATCAGAGGCACCATCAACGGGCGAGCAGTTACCATCACCATCGATACCGGCGCCGCTGTGTCCATTGCCAAGTCCAGGGTTTTGAGAGCATCAGAAATTCGGTCAGTTACCAATAACATCCAGCTCAGAACAGTCACCGGCGAGTCCATGTCAATACAGGGTGAGGCAGATGTCGTGCTACAGATAGGGGACAACATGATCCGGCATAGGGTCCTGGTAGCGAATATTGAGGACGATTTTATACTGGGAATGGACCTAATTAGCCAGCATGGATTTATGTTCGACCCGAGATACGATGTTCTTCGGTTGGCCCGTCAACAGTTCAGTCACCTCCATGAAAATTGTGGCAAAGTTTTCAGCTAGAATTGCCGGTCGAACGGAACAGATTATTCATGGGCAGTTAGACAGCAATCCTGGGAGCTGCGTTGGAATGGTGGAGCCCGTACACTCAGCTCATGACTACTTAGTTGGACTGGCTATAGTTAAAACCGGACGAGATATACCAATCAGAGTCCTGAATTTGTCCAACAACGACATCAGAATTGCCAATGGTCAAGAGATAGCTTGTTTCGAGCCAGTAGATGAAGAGTACCAGACGTCGGTGAAGGAGACAGGGCCCAGTAAAGAGTTCCTACAACAGTTTGCTGACCATTTGACACACCTAACATCAGAGAACCAGAGGAAAGCCAAGCAATTTATCACAAAGCACTTGCAAAATTTTAAGTCAAGATGGAACCACCGGCCGCACCAACAACATACAGCATCGAATAGATACCGGAAAGGCTCAACCTATCAGAATACCACCTAGACGACTACCATTGGGGCAAGAACAGGCAGTCGAGTAGAACATCGAGTCCATGTTACAGAGTGGAGTTATTTAGCCATCCATCAGCCCATGGTCTGCTCCCGTCGTGCTAGTTAAAAAGAAGGATGGAACCACCCGATTTTGCGTGGATTACAGAAAGCTGAATGATGCCACTACCCCGAATCGATGACACTTTGACCACACTAGCAGGCTCCCGTTGGTTCTCCACACTAGACCTAAAAAGTGGATATTGGCAGGTTGGTCTACACGCAAACGACAGAGAGAAGACAGCGTTCTCCACCAGAAAAGGGCTGTTTCAGTTCACGGTCATGCCCTTTGGGTTATGTAATGCACCCGCTACATTTGAGAGGCTAATGGAGTATGTACTGAGCGGGTTAACATGGAGGACGTGCTTAGTATACCTCGATGACATTCTAGTCATGGGTCAGAACATTCGACGACCTTCCATTCAGGCGACTGAAGGCAGCACTATGTTCCAACCCAATCCTAGCCTTTCCTACACAGTCCGGCAAGTTCATCTTAGACACAGACGCCAGCAACACAGGTTTGGGGGCCGTCCTATCCCAGGTGCAAGATGGTGAAGAGAGAGTGATCGAGTATTACAGCCGTGGATTCTCGAAACCGGAAAGAAATTATTGCGTCACCAGAAAAGAACTTCTTGCAATAATAAGGGCTGTAGACCATTTCCACAAATACCTCTATGGTCGTCATTTCTTAATCCGAACAGATCATGCCGCACTTCAAATGGCTGCTGGACATGAAGACACCGGAAGCACAACTGGCCAGATGGATGGAGAAATTACAGCAATACGACTTCAAGGTGGAACACCGTGCCGGCCGTTTGCACAATAATGCCGATGCCCTATCCAGAAGACCCTGTAGAGCGGAATGCGGACATTGTCTGAAGACGGAACAGCGAGAGGGTATTTCCATCAGGCAGATCCGAGTGCAATCCAATGACAGGCCACGATGGGACGAGGTAGCTAGATACTCCGGCGTGCTGAAATCGTTATGGGCTCAGTGGGACTCTCAAAGAGTAGACAATGGAATGCTCAGGCGAGTTTGGGAAAGCGCTGATGGGCGAGAAACCAAGTCCCAACTGGTAGTTCCGAAGAAAAAGGTACCAGCCATCCTGACCGAAGTACATGATGGAATTACCGGAGGCCACCTGGGCATGAATAAAACCCTAGACAAAGTTCGCCAGTTACTACTGGGTGAACTACTTCGAAGACGTCAGAGCTTAGTGCCGCAAATGTGCCACCTGTGCAGCCAGTACATACATTCTGGTCGCAATGAATTACTTCAGCAAATTTCCTGAGTCATATGCGATACCCAACCAAGAGGCAACCACGGTAGCGACGGTGCTAGTAGAACAACTATTTAGCAGGTTTGGCGTCCCGATGGAACTACATTCAGACCAGGGGTGTAACTTCGAATCGAATGTATTCCAGAAGGTCTGCACGATGTTGGGGATCAGGAAAACGAGAACAACACCATTACATCCACAGTCAGACGGAATGGTGGAAAGATTCAACAGGACCTTGGAACAACACCTATCCAAGGTCGTCAGCAATAACCAGCGTGATTGGGATGAGCATATTCCCCTATTCCTGTTGGCATATCGCTCTGCCGTACATAATAGTACAAGCTTGAGCCAGCCAGGGTCCTATTCGGAAAGGAGCTGCGATTACCCTGCGATTTGGCATTTGGCTCCCCTGAATAACCTCCCCAAGACATCGACGATTATGCCGACCAGCTCCGACATAACATGCTGGCAATACACGAATTAGCCCGAACGCAGATCTTGGCCACCAGTGACCGGATGAAGACGCGATACGACCTCAAGGCCAATTCAGTCGGGTTCCATGAGAGGGACAAAGTCTGGCTGTACAACCCCCAACGGAGCAAGGGCAAATCCGTAAAGCTTACACCCGCCTGGGATGGTCTATACGAAGTGGTCAGGAGGCTGAGGTCTACCCGAGCCGTCGAAACCCCAAGGCTAAATTGAAGGTGGTTCATTTAGATCGACTCGCTCCCTACCATGGAGAGGATGTTTCTGATCGGGACGATCAGAATTAAAAGGGGGGCAGTGATACGAAATTTACCCAAAGCCGACCCTGTTTCATTTCAGTACGACAACAAACTCTTTGAAATAAAAAAACGGTTCTCGAAAAGACTTGGCAGCGGAAGGAGTGATGATTGATTTTACGAGAATTTTCTATGCTGGCTTATAAAGGAAGCAACTACGATGGAGAGTTCAGTTATACCGACCGCGACGACTAGTGTATATGGGAATGTATTGTGATATTTGAATAAGCTGTTTTAATGTAAATAAAGTTCTAGAAAAGTGAAAGTGAATATTAGTTTTATAATTTTAAATTGAACCCACGGACTATATTGCAATTTACTTCACAGAAAATTGTTAAAATTATACAAAATTCACAGCATGTCAATGACTTTATATTTATTGATGTGATTGGAATCAATCACATCACAACGAAGTCAGAATAGACTTTGAAACGTTTGGTATTCCTGCAATATACGTAGTTTTATTTCTATTGTGGTGTTATTCCCCAAAGAAACATATAAGTTATTCTGATTTTTATTTCAAATGCTTCTAAGTTTGTAGTATTAAGAATAACTATACCGAATTCAGAATATGCATTAACGTTTTAAATACACATCTTAAAATATTAATGACTTTATTATAAGTAAACCCAAGTCAGTCAATCGAAAGTAGACTGGGGGCTTATAATTTAAATCTGTATGTTAAATGCATAGGTAGAAAATAGTTACTAAGTGGTTTAGAACCCAAATGTAATTAAGACAATCTTGTTTTTAAATATTTAGTCTTAATTTTCAACATTAAAAATGACAAATATCTTTAAGAATGATGTAAACAATGGATAAATTAGCAATATATTGAGGGAATATTTTAATCTTTAAGAACCATTCAATATGTTGTAAAAATTCAGTTAGCAAACTAGAATGAAATGGGTTTCTATATTCAAACATTTCACAGTTTCTGATGCAACATGAAGCTTTGAGAACCTACCAGGGTAAACAAAATACAGTACGAAGCTGCAATACATTACAAAGTTAGTTTCAATACATATTAACTTTAAACCACAATATATCTTATCGTCCATTTAATTATTACGGACTCATATAAGAAGTCAGATAATTAATTATATTATGTAAATGACCATTGCCTTTATGTACTTCATTTTACATACTAAATTAATTTCTTTAGCCATAGTAGTTTTCTAGCTTATTTTACACAATAACACTTATAAGGCTGAATGGACACTATATATTGTGTTTAAGTGATGCATTTTGTTTCAGAATTCTTTACTACAATGTTTCATTTGGCTTTTCCTCTCAATGGTGATATTCATGTTTCACTTCTATGTTTTTGTCGTCACTATTTCTTTTATTTCTTTTATTTCTCTAGCCTTTCGATCACATGATACTGAGTTTTCACTATTTTTCACGGCTAGCGATAATTGTTTCCATGAATGATCCACATGTGCAAGGAGACCCAATTTTAGTATTAATAATTATCATGCACCTAGATTCGTTAAGTTTATTTAGGGTTTCGAGAATCTGAATGAATAGTAATCCACATAGAGTGACTCTTGTGTCCTTTCGCCTGCCACATCTGATTTTCTTCGAGACAACCTAAAAGTTAAAAATTGGTTATTAGGTACAAATTTTGGTGAAACCGCCAGGCACATTTACCGTCAATAAATGAATTGACCATTCCCCTCTTATCTCCGAAACTATTAAGCCTAACCTTTTGAGCAAAACAACATATAAATCATTCTGTAAAGTATACAGGAAAAATTAAGTCACATTAGTGTTCATTTTGGTGGGCAAATTATAAAAATCTAATAAAGAACAAAAAATTAAAGAACATATATATCTAAAATATTCCGATTTTCCAATTTCTGAAATAATTTGTTTAAAAGATATGAACAAAATTATACAAAAATCGACTTCTCCTTATCTATGAAACTACTGAGCCTAGAAACAAATGTGAAACATAAGTTACGAAAACTTTATTTATGTCACAAATACAATATTTATTCATCGTCAATGTTGTAATTGTTTGGTCCAGGTTTGTTAAATGCTCCATAATTGAAAATGAGGTTTTTGTTCCCTGAATTATCGATTTGTCTTCTTTCGGAAAAATTGAGATATGTTTCAAAAATATTGTGTACGTAATTTTTATGACATTTTGTTGTTTAGATATTGAATGAGCTAAAGACGCAGACTAATACCGTACGTTTTGAATTGACAACTGCTTTAACATGTTTCTGATATAAGATAATAGGTGAGGCTCGCCTCCTACAAAAAATGTAATACGTAAACTACAAAAAGTTTACTTTTGTGATAAATCTTATAGACGTTAAAAGAGGCCCCACATATAATATATATATTTGAAAAGGGGGAAAATGATCTTTTTAACTATGATTAAGACTTTACGTTATAAGCTAATCATACTCCCCCAAAAAGTGCATTCACAAAAATAAAGTTGTCTTCCCCCAACATTAGAAATAACCGAGATATGGAATATAGCTAGTACTTCCGAAAATTTGAACTTATGTATTAAAAAAATAGATGGAGAATGTCAGTTTTGCCTGTCCTGTACATGAGGACTAATTTGGTGGAACTTCTTTTGGGGTTTAATCGTACGCAATTTGGAGACTATTGCAAATTCAGGTTTCATCCTTTATAAACTTCTTGAGCTTGGAAAACTTCTTTCGCAAGGTAGTTTAGTTGATCACGAAAGAACTTTTGCAAAAATTATAAAAAAACTAATATCTCTACTTTGGGATGTATTTGCTGACCGATTTTAATTTAGCTACTTTCCATTTGTAGATAAATTGATTGCGTACAAATCCACTATTTCTCAGTCTTCACTGTGGTCACTATTCTTTAAAATATTTCAGCAATACTAGGTACTTTATCCGTTTAAATAAACCCATAAAACGTAAAACTTGTGAAACGAAGAATATGATATATTAAGTTGCCAAATTATTTGTGCCAAAGAAATCGCTTATATGAATGATTTTAGGTATGCGTCCTAACTTAAAGCATACAATTTACATGAATCGCGAAGTGCATGCGTAACATTAAAAATCCGTTCCAACCTGAAAATGAACCATATCACGGATCGTTTTTGAACCAACCAAAAGTTGATGGTTTATGTACGGTTTCTGTACTGTAAAAACAAAAAGGACCAAGCACATTCTTTTGTAGATCTCAACGAAATGAACACATGTCTTCGTGGCCGCAATGTCCGATGACTGATGGTTTTCAAGTTATGGTTAATTTGTGGTCATAGTATACCAAGATGAGCTGAGTAGAGATGGTTAGCCAGCTCATAATTCGGAGTTGGATCTGGATATGCATCCAGTTCCAAAGATGTACAGCCAGCACTCGTGTTTGTCGGACCCATATGGGTCTGGCTATCTAACTGTGATCACCGGAGTCGAACTGCAGGCTGAGTGTTGGATTGTAATACTGTTAACAAAAATTATGGCGCTTCATCGATAACGCATTATTACAAACAAGCAAATAAAGTTTTAAAGTGTATATATAAAAAAATGTTGGTTTTTACCCTTATATAATAAAATTACGAAAAAACGATAATTATTTATCATAAATAATAATTACAAATAAAAATACTTATATTTGACCACTAAAACGATAAAAATATTTAACCATGCACCAACAATACTTCTCTATAATCAAACTATTGGTAATACCGGAGCCCTCACTCCGTTCCGCAGTTCCAGGTCACTATTATTGATTCAGTACCGCTTCCGCGTATAACACCAACATGTGGTTCCGCCGATCGGTAACGATATACCCCCTTCATTCACACAGGTCCGAGGATTCGTGCCCATTCGAATCTACACATCCCTAAACTATATTCAGTACCGCTCATTGCATGCGTTTGTTGCCACTCCGACAGGTTTGCGGATCTGTGTCCGAATTGCCGTCGGATTTACATCCATCATTAACAGTAGGGATGCAGGTCCGGAAATGCGTGTCCATTCGGATCTGCCCATCTCTAGAGCTGAGTCGATATATATATATATATATATATATATATATATATATATATGAGAAACTACTAGGAGTATTAATATGAAAATTAGCATACAGAGGGTTTTCAAGGAGCTGATTTCAGTTAAAATCTTTTTCCGTTTCTACCGGAAAAACTTTGTTTTTTTTTTTAATGTAACATCCTTTTTTTATAGCACTTTTAGAATCTACAATGAATTTCAATTTAACTTTGTTGGAAACATCATATGTCTTAAATGCTTTAGTTGAAAAACTTTTTCAAAAGGTTGACAGATCCAGCAGTTCACAAAAAAATAAGTTTTTGGAAACAAATAGGGGCAGGTCAAAAACTGTGAGAATTTGCCTGAATAAGACTTGAAGTTTCCTAAATCTTTGGAAATTGTTCCAAAAAATTATGAAGAGTTTCCAGAAATTGGTACCGAATTCGAATATCGTATTCTCATTTTTTTTTTCAAATGGCAACCATATTTTTTCTCAACACCACTGGACTCTACGCTAAAAAGTAGTAGTTTATGCTTACAAGACTACACAAAATGGTTTTTATATACCCTTGGAAAAATTAAAATTTTCGTACAGTTATTTTATCTGCTACATGATTCTCTTGATTTTTATAAAAATATGTATTTAATTTTCTAATTTGGCCCCCAACATTTACATGAGAGTTTTATTTTACTAATAAATTTTCAGGGAAGCCTTTTAAAATCTACTGTCTGAATTTTAGGCTCTGTAGATTAGAAAATAAAGGGAAAAATAGGTCAAGTTATAAATAATAAATTATTAAATCTTTTTGATAAATTATTTAAAAATACAACTAAATTATATTTTTCAAAATTTTATATAGTGTAGTTTCTAAAGTGGGAATTAAGTGGATATTTATTATTTTTGTTAATATCTTTTAAACAACTGAATTAAAAATATGATATATTTGTAATTTATATAATGAGCCTTTTATTTCATGTATTACACGATGGTTTGAAAACTTAATTTTTATTTTCCATTTAATTCTATAAATAGTCCCCAAAATTACTATTGGGGTTAATTAGTACCCCTAATTATTTTCAAAATTTTAAGTAGAATTGTTTCGGACATAAAGCCGGAAAAGTGAATTTTATATATATTTTTGTTAATATCTTGCAAACAATTAATTTTTTAAATATAAAAAAATATATATTTGCATTCCTTATAATGAGCCCTTTCATTTGATGTATTGCATGATGTGTTCAATTTTTTTTTTATTTCCCGTTTAATTCTATAATTTGGCCCTCAAAATTAATATTAGGGATTTCATCGTATTTTTCCTGTAAACAAAAATTATTATAGTTTGGAGAATAAAGGGGAAATGGGTAATTTTTTTTATACTTTTATTAATATATTTTAAAATATTCATTTTAAAAATATGAAAAGCATATATTTGTATTCGTCATAATGAGCCCTTTGATTTCATATATTAGATGATGCGTTAGAAATAATTTTATGTTTTTAATTTAATGCTGTAATTTGCCGCTAAAATTAATATTATACGTTTCTCCTTATTTTTCTGCTACAATTCACGGGAGGCCCTATATCTCTGATTTTTTTTCAAAATTTTACGGCTCATAGTTTTGAAGATAAGGGAAGGGGTACAATTTTTTATATTTTTGTTAATATCTTTAAAATAATTTATTCTAAAAATATGAAAAAAATATATTTGTTTTCGCCATAATGAGCCCTTTCTTTTGATAAATTACATGATGTGATAGAAACAATTTTAATTTTTTATTTCCTATTTAATTCTGTAAATTGCCCCTCAATATTAAAAGTAGAGGTTTCTCCTTATTTTCCGGTAAAATTCAGGTGAGGCCGGCCCTATATCTAATTTGTATCAAATTTTTCTTCTTATACTTTCGGATATAAGGGAAGAAACGGTCGATTTTTTTAGATCCCCCGACGTACCCTTAAAATCAAAATTTCTTCATATACTCTTGATCGGGTCACCAAACTATACACTGGTACCAAATTTCAAACTTTTCCGTCCAGTAGTTCCAGTAGAAAATTGCTATGATGTGAAAGAGGGAGAAATCCGGAGGGATATTATAAGGGTATCCGTATATTAAATATACGGAAGCCTAAAAAGTCTGTGAAACCTTTCCTACCCAATATCCAGATAGACCAAATTATACTCATGACACCATGACGCAGATCAGGCCCAAATGTAAAACACACATTAGTTTTATTAAAAAGCAAAACAAAATTAATCTGTCGTACATCGTGGATTCGGATCATTTACATTTGTAAAACTCAAATACAGAAACAAACAAGAAAACAAGAAAAAACTATAGTAAATGTTCGAACTAGTTGCCTGCAACTCCCAAACATTTAAGAATTCTGCTTAAAAATCCGGTATCTGTGCCACTCTGAATTTCTCGTAGAGAACGTGATCGAAATGCATTCCTCTTTCCTGGCAACATTCATTTGTTGTTAGCAGTGTAGCATAGACTATATTTTTTATTCGACCCCAAAAAAACTAATTAAAGATATCAGGAGAACGAAGGGGCCGTCGATGAGGTCCATTGTTTTGTATTCAACAATCTTCAAAATGATTGCCTAAAAATTAATCAAAGGTGCAATATTATGAGGTCGTGTTGATACCATAGCTGATTCAAAGTTAAATCAAATAGATGTAAACCATTTTCTAAAACTTCGAGATATCTCTCGGCTAAAAATAAACGAAAAATATTTTTTGATATCACACTTCGCTCTCCAATAAGCTTGCAGTTCAAATTTGAGACATACAAATGCACCACAAGTACACCGTCATATTTTATTGAAACAAAAACATTGAAACTAAACTAATCTCTAAATACATGTGGATTAGCATTACTCCAGTAATGTGAGTTATGGTTTTTTTTCGTACATTTTGACTCTTCCGTCCACATCATTTTGTGTAAAAAATATTCGACTCCTTGAATTTTGATTAACATGAATTTGAAAAGTCATTCCGCCTTTGAGCGTCACTTGCTATTAAATTCTGCGAAAACTGTAACTTCATTCTCTACATTATCTACTACAGGTTTCATTTTTTGCCCATCTGTTTTGCAATTGTCTATCAGAGTATGGCGAACGGAAGTTACTAAATCCTAAACGGAACCTGATAAATGCTTTCGATATAATTGTGCTTTACCACCAAATTATTAGCAACTATTGTTTGTTGACACTTCAGTATTTGTTTCTTGTCGATTCTTTCAAAAAAGCCTAGTGGCAATTCAGACATTTCTAATAACCATCGGAAACTTTAGTTTTTCCAAGTTTATACAAAAACCGTATGGAGTTATAAACATAAACTCCTCCTATTTTTTAGCCTAGAATCTACGAGGTTGCCACTTCCAAATAATGAGTTATTTGATTTTCGAGATAGCCGAATTCTGCGCCAATTTCTGAGCACTCCGCATATTCTTTTGAAAAGTTGTGTTCAGGAAAATTCTGGTAATTTTTGACGTGACGTGACGTGACGACTTTGTTTCTGACAATTTTTTTTGTGGAGGGATGTCAAAATTTGTCCTTCAGGCAAAGTTATACTGAAATTCATCGTAGATTCTAAAAATGCTATAAAAAAGGGTGTTACATTTAAAAAACAAAGTTTGGGTCCACTTCCGATAGAAATGGAAGTCGTAGACAACTGAAAATATTTTAAATGAAAACCTCGAAAACCCCCTGTATACTAATTTTCAGAGTATTCTTCCAGTAGTTTCTCATATACATATCGACTCAGCTCATCGTTGTATACTTTGACTATAAATATAAAACTAACTATAACTTAAAAACCAGCAATCATCGGACTTTGCGGCCATGAAGACGGTTGTTCATTTCGTTGATATCTACAAAACATGAAAATTTCAGCAAAATTCACCGGGGGACACATTCCATAAGGAAGGTGCGGGGTCGTTTTAGAAAACTAATAGTTCTGAGCTGCGCTGTTCGGTTCTTGCCTATAGCCACATACCTTATGAGAAATGCTTAATAAGTTGTAACCAGTTTTGGGCATTAATCAATTAAATTTTCAATCAACTAATTAATCGATTGAAAAATTAATTGCGATTAATTCAATTGCAATTAATATTAATTGCGATTAATTTAAATTTAATCGCAATTGAATTGTTAACTGCATGTTGCAATTAATTTATATGAATTAATCTACATTAGTTGTGTTTTGCAATTAAATCAATTGCAATTAAGTTTGTCAATTGTTCTAATAAACAATTAAAACTAACAATTATTTCGCTTTAACAAGACGGAAATTTTCTTTTTAGGCTACCTCAAAAAAGGATGATGTTTCAAGATTAATATTCTGAATTTATCTGCATATATAGTTATTCTCCATAAATAAAATCGGCATAGTCTGAAACCTAAAGATAAAAAGAAATTGTTACACTTATAACAATAATTGTAAACGAGGTTTGTGAAAAAAGATGAATTTTTCTTAATAATGAAGTAGAACCTACCATTGTTTTTAGGAACATAGAAACTGGTTATAAATTAAAATTAAAGTTTTGAAACAAAAAAAGGGTTTGTTGGCGATTTTTGCATGGCTAAAACTTACAAAATCGCATGTTAATTTGAGGAACATTTTGGAAGTGAGTTCTGTGTGTAATTATCATTTCGTGGCAATACATATTGTTATTGTTATACCGGACCATTCCAGAAATGTAGCCGATAAACAGTTAGATATGGATTTACAAGTTGGTTTAAATATAAGCCGCCCTAGAATTATAATTATACACGGTGGTTCAAAATATGTTTGAAATTAAATGTTTCATTGGGTTGCCCATAGGCAGTTGCATATACAAGGTGGTTAAAAAATAGAGTGGATTGAAATGAACCTATTGTTGTATAGAGTGGTTACAAAAACAAATTAAGAAATAATTGTGTTGGGTAACGCATGAGCAGTAAAAAAAATGTGAAAGAATGTTGCACAGTAGTCCCTAAGCAATGACATTTACAGGATGTTTGAAATATAGGGTAAAGTGAAATTAATCTTATACAGGATGATTAAAAATATGTTAAATTGGGTGGTCATTAGCAGAAGCATATACATGATGGTTCACATATATTCTATTATATTAATTATACAGTGTGATTTAAAAAAAATGTTAGGACAAAAATGCTATATTTGGTAGCCCCTAAGGAATTGTATATATAGGATGCTTGTAATATAGAGTGGAGAGGAACTGTAGTTATACAAGGTGGTGAAAGAAATGTTAATATAGTGTGGAATAGAATTTTATGTAAAAAATTATAAAAAAGAGCTTTTAGAATGAACCATAGACAGGTGCATATACAGGAATGATGGAATATAGAATGCTGTATTTATACAAGGTGGTTCAAAAAGTTTTGAAAACAAGTTTCGATAAATAATCCATATACAGGGAGGGCGAAATATATTATGAAGTTGAATTATTATAAAGAGTGTCCCAATAATTGTTAGAGAATTGAACTTTAACTAATTTATTTCGTCTTGTGGAAAATTTGTTCATATAGCAAAGGTTCGATTATTTGGATATATGTGCCTGCATTTTGAACGAAACCTTGAATTTACGAGTGAAGTTCTGTAACTCAGATATTAACCAATTAATATTAAACAAATATATATTCTTCAGGTCTTCATAAAGAGATCTGCTAGATCCGAAACCTAAAACAAATTTGTCACATGTCACTTTTTATAACTTTATACGAGGTTCGACAAAACATGAGTTTTTCATAATAGTAAAGTACCCTTCTTTTATCAATATAGAACATTGTTATTTAACAAAGTTAGTCAGAGTCGAAACTGCTATCAATTATGCCAAAAGTCTATTATGACTTCGTTGTCAATGGCTTTATGGAAATTTTCATTTTGCAATTTACATCAATAAATATTGCCATTGACAACTAAGTCAGAATAGACTTTGAAACGTTTGGTTTTCCTTCAATATACGTCGTTTTATTTTGATTGTGGTGTTATTGCCCAAAAAACATAAAAGTAATCAAGAATATGCTACACACAAGGTTTAGAACACAATTGGAACAGACGTTCAGACAACTGTATCATTTGAAATTGAGGAAAATACCACTTTTTGTACATATCAACAGGAGCTATATGTGTGCTACACAGTTTCTGTATTGATGATAGTATTCAGCTGGAAGGAGTTGCTCCTGAAAATCCTGATATTGCTGGCCATAATGAGGTTCAGGCTGAAATGGTTGATGATATGGAAGATGATGCAGATGCACATGTCATTAGGTGTAGAATAGGCAATTCTTTAGATATAGAAATGAATATTTTAAACATTATTGTTAAAAAGTTAATAAAGACCATAAAAAATACTTTAACAATTTAAAAATTCAAGTACTTTTCCAGATTTAATTAATAAGATTTTATTTGTGTTCAAATTCGTAATTCTTAACTCAATATGATAAATAGTTGTGCACACCTATAATATAATTCTACTGCGCCCTCTATTCCAAGAACCCTGTAAATTCAATAGCTAATGGGCTACCCTATTTAATTAATTTTTCTAACCACCCTGTACAACTAAAACTGCACTCAATTCTCTAACATTTATTAAAATCCTCATTATAATAATTCCATCTCATATTTCCACCACCCTGTATAATATGCAACTGCTAATGGACTACCCAAAATCAAAAATTTTGCATTTTTGGTAACATTTTTTTAATCACTTTACAGTTTATTTAACTATAATTCTACTCTGGGTAATATTTGAACTACTCTGTATATGCAACTGCTCATGGACCACGCCTAATATTTTTTAACATTTTTGAACTACCCGATAAAACTATAATTCCTCTTCAACCATTCTGTATATACTATGAGCCACCGTATTCACACTTCTTGTTTAAGAAATTCTTAACTATCTTCTGTAACTATAATTCTACTCCGACCTATATTTCAATCATCATATATATGCAACTCATCGTCTGCTACTCTATAAATCATTTCATTTTCTAACATTTATTAATATAATTCCTCTCACCCTATATGACATCTATCCTATATATGCAACTGCTTATGTGTTACCGAATGTTGCATTTCTATTTTAGCATTTTTAGGCCACACTGTACAATTACAATTCTACTATAGCTCATATGTCCGCCACCCTATATATACATCTCTGTATAATATTTCTTGCACCACACTGTATAACTGTAATTCTACTACTACTACTACCTCTATTCCAAGAACCCTGTAAATTCAATGGCTAATGGGCTACCCTATATAACTATTTTTTTAAACTACCCTGTATAGTTATAATTGCACTTCACTCTATATTTTAAACACTCTATATATGCAACTGCTTATGCAATATATATATACAATCTACAACGCCTTATATCTCTGTAAATTTCGACCATGAGAACTACAATTTTTTACCTATCCAAAAATTGCCTAAGCACCAATTTTTACATTAAATTTTTGAAGGCTTCAGCTTTAAGAATATAATGTTAGAAAAATATTCCATCTAAAATACGTTACGTTACAAATCACCCTGTATTGAAACTCTTGTAATTTAAAAACTCAGCTGTCATAATTATTACGATAATCTCGTTCTTTTTTGGTAATACGATTTTTCCCGAGCAAGCGATTTGTAGACGCCAAAATCCCAAAATGGAATTTCGATAAATTCATAGTGCCGTTTACGACAATTATAATATGATATATTTAAATAAACAAATATTAGATATATGTATTATATTGTTTCATAAGTAATGATATATTTGTAGCATATCACACCTCGTTAAAAGAACATTTAAGAATTTTTGACTGACTGCTAATATTTTAGCTGACGTGCTAAAATTAATTTAAATGATTACCTTATATTGAATAAAACAGCAATATGTTACCAATAATTATTCAAGTTTCATTTGCACATGGCACAAGATGAAAACATATTCAACTTATGAGGATCTGAAGTCAAATATATAAATTAGCTTTATAATCGCTAAATAGTTAGTTTACTTACGTAAAAGTTTACATGGGGATTATATCAAAACATTTAAGAAATACAATGCACCTGCTGTTAATTTATGTTAATTATATTACCTTTATTCAATTTCACTATTTGTATTTATATCATAGGCTTTGTCATCTTATAAGTATAATGTTAAAATAATAAAATATTATCGGAAAAACATTGTACAGCTACCAGGCAATACATATTTTTGATTATAGTTGACAAACCATATTTAGAAAAACTTGGGAGTACCCAATAAATGGTCATTATCATATAATATAAATTTTTGTGGGTGAGGCCTCAATAGCATGATAATATAAAATAACTTTCAGAACCAAACAAAATGTGTTAGTTTTTCATTTAATTTAGTTTGTTTTTCTCATTCAAGTCAATCTATCTTAAGATTTTCTCTCCAAGCAATCTGGCGGCACTGTTTGGCATTGGCAGTGTGGACATAATCTATGAATTTTTTATTTTATTCTATTCTATTTAATGAATGAACCAATATTGTTCGAATACAAAGTTTTCTCTTGAAAGGGTTAATGAACCTCGAGTACCAAAAGAGAGATGCGTAGTGGTTTAGTAACAGCGCAACCTGGTAATTTAACTATTAGTCAGTTGGTAGTAACTCAGTTGGCAACGATAAACTAGCAATGAAACGTGTGTGCACAGGAGTAGTAGCGCGATAGTAATGTAGGAGAAGTGTGAAAATGTCGTAAATCATAGTTGTAGATAATTAGTGTAGTTTTAATTATAGTTAATTAGTTATTGAGATTCAACCAGGTCATAGAGCATATTGGAAATGTAGACCGGTGAACAAAGCAGTATTGCTTAGTAATACATCGAAGTAAATTGCAGAAAATTCATAAAGCTTGTGAAGTGCAATTTTCTTGGGATACAAAGCAATCGATTTAGTCAGCCATTGCAGTTTTTAAACATGGTTGAAGAGTGATCTGCTGCAGAATATTGTACGAGTCAAACAACAAATGTGTGTGTAGACGATTGTGATATAGATTGTGATTATTATAGATTAATAAACTGTTATCGTTGAGACAGTTGTTGATGTACCAATTACGTAGAGAAAGAACATATAAACCTGTCTTCAACATGGTCCTGAACTCCAGTCGGATTGAACTGGTAACCTCTGCGTAACCAAATATTATAAATAAAGTTTAGCATTTTGCACTAAAGGTCATCAGTAGCTTAAAACAAAACAAAAATAAAGTAAGTGCGTTGACGGACAGAGGAGAAAATGGTACCGAACCGTTTTGTCTTTGCCTATTTATATATAGGATTTATTTAAGTATAGTGATTTGTGACATGATTCCCATGTTTTTATGAAATCTGCCCCTTCAACTTCGCACCGCCTATGGTAATGACGACTCGAAAAGATGAAATTACGATCGAGCAAGTCGATATCGGTGGATGGTGGTAAACAAAGTGATTCGATGGTCGCACACATGGATTAAATAATTACCCATGTGTGACGAACGACGACCACTCCTGATTAGATTTTATCTCACGTTTTATTCTTATAGAACGAAATATTACAACGTCATCATGCCAATACAATAAACGTGAAGAATCGAAAAATTTGTATCAACACGATCTTCAAATACGCCTGAATGTCATTTCGAACGCAATTGCTCCGGTATGCAGTTCACCTGGCTGGCGTGCTGAAGTTACGAGTTGTGCTTGTTCATCTTGTGTGTAAAAATGGGGGAGGGGATTATACAAGCGATATATTCTTGGTTTAGATTTCGGCTGAAGGCTTCGTAATATATGTGATGCAAAATCAAATAAGATTTGTTAAATTTTTATATTATTAAGTGAATAGAATGTTAGATAAGGATGACAGGTTATGCTCTAGTAGTGGGCCTTCAAGGACTATATGTAGTTAAAAACTGAGTGTTGAGTTAAATATGATAAGGAATATTACTTTTTATTGGTGGATTGTTTAGGAACAACACCTCACCTAGGGAAAATATTTCCAAGCACTCAAATGTGTCGGGGTCTAAGGCCGACTTGTGACAACAAAAAAACTTGTAAAAGTGTCAAAAATGTAAAAATAAACATTATAACTTCAGAAAACAAAAATAATTAATATGTTTGACAATAGTAGGAGTTATAACTAAGCGAGTTTACTGCTATTTGATATATACAAGATAGCACAAAAAATCTAAAGATCGTACCAAAATAATAAAGCCTTTAAAGAATTGTGATGTTTCAGTTTTCCAATTAAAGACTCTTTAAGTTTCCGTTTTGTTTGTGTTATTCTTTGTGTAATATGTTTGTGTTTTTCCGTAATTTTTGTGATCATTTACTAGTGTATTTGGAGACCCTGACTTTTCTCCTATATACAATTTATTATTTTGGCAAGGAATTTGCCAAATCATTTTCTACACTAAAAGGAAATTCGAACGTGATTCTTTACTAAATCAACTTACATAATTGCTCATTGCCAGCATAATAACATTTGAAACTAAATGGTAAACTTTATATCTACTTAATATATTATAATATAATTTTTTTATGGCCAGGGGTTCTTATCTGCTCCCTGCCTTAAGAAACAGTTTCATGGATAAATTTGAATAACAAATATTTTTTTCATAAATTTTTATCATTTAGTTTGGTGGTGTCATGTGGGTGATATGTTCACTATTTTAGAACTCAATCTTGAAGACTTATACTTATTACAACAATAGCGAAGATACACAACAACATAATAAGAAATGAACCTCTTTATACATTTTAAGAAGAAAATCTCTATCAACATTGGAATCACAGATTTACAGAAAACCAATTGACACTAACAGATATCTCACATTTAACTCTACCCATTCAAATATGGTGAAAAGAGAAATTAATAAGTTTCTCTTCTGAGAAAAACAAACCTTTAAACAAAATTTATTTGAAAACAATTGTTCATGTTCAACACAAAACTTCTTCAAACAACACTGATAGGCAAGGCAATCAAATTATAATAAGAACCATACAACATATTTTTCAGAGACATTAAAGTTAGTATGCAACATATTTAATATTAAAACTCCCCATTCAAAACAAAAAACATTAAAAACTATATTTTGATACAAAAAATAAAAGTGAAAGTAACTAAATGGTTTGCCTATACAATTTCTTGAGATTATAAAAAAATTATATAGGAGAAAATTCTAGGTCTCCAACTCTAGGAATAAGTGAACAAAAAAATACATTAAAAATGACGATTAAGACAATCCACGATTTGTAAAAACGCTTGGTTTGGTCAATAAACACAATTTCAAAATTCAACAATATTGCATAATGAAGAATACAACACAAATCGAAAGCTAATTTAATCACACAAGTGATTGCATTGCTTTGCTTGGTTGGACTTCAGTAGGTCCATGTTATCGAGAATTAAGGTTAAAATTTCTAAGGGTCATGTTATATTAATCAAGCCTATTTTGAGCAAGCCTATATCGTAATGGTTCTTAAGGTTGTTTTGGAATAAAAATATGTATTTTTTTCGTAAAAATAGAAATCATACCTGAAGAATATAGCTATTGCCTAATTGTTTTAATTAACGTATTCTCGTTTAACGAAATCTATTTATAAACAGGTTTTCTTTGATGAAATGTAATTAACATTTGGAAGGAACTAAACTCCCACATTTTTGGATACTATCGTATGTTTTAAATAATAAACAAATTCAAATGAACATTATCTTGTTTGATTTATAGAAATAATTTTCTTATACATTTCTTTGTTAAGTGCTATAGTTTATTTTTTAGTAACTTTTCAATAAATTGTTTTAACAATTTGAATAAAATATATTTGTATTCCTCATAATGAGTAAGGACGTATATATCAACTTTTTTTTTCAAAATTTTGGATCTTATGGTTTCTGGTATAAAGGAGGGGAATGTGTAATTTTTTGGATATATTTAATATATTTTAAACTAATTATTTTTCAAATACGAAAATTTATCTTTTAGTTCAGTTCAGAATGAAACGTTTGAAAAAATATGTATTTTTTATTTAATTCTATAATTTGGCCTCCAAAATTAATATTAGCGATTTCTCCATATATTACACGTACATTTTGGGCAACATCTTATATTCTTTATATTGTATTTGGAAATAAATCTCCAGTTCTGGAAAGTTTCCCCAAGAAGTACCCCTAAAATCAGAATTTCTTCATTTAAATCTATCCTAGTAGAATATTGACTGTTATGTGAGGGACAGACAGATCAGGGTGATATTATTTTAGGTACTTCCGTATACTGAATGTACGGAACCCTAAAAATGCCGTTATAGACTCGTTTAGTAGACATGTATCCTAAATATCATATCTGCGCTAGAAATTAATTTAAAATAATTTGTCATCAATTATTTTTAGCAACACAATATTTGTTCCAATTCGGAAAAATCAAATATCCCTCAGCACAGTTGTGGAAATTTGCATCAGAGTTAAGATTGCTCAACAGAAACGCAAGAAAATATTTGATCCATCAGAAATTTCAAGTCGAAAAACCTTGACTTATTTCAAAAACAGTACTGTTTTTGCGAAATAATTTTGCAATCCAGCTTTCTCCAAAAACTCTGGGCAAATTTTTCGTGTTTTCGCTAGGCGCCAAGCACAGTATTATTTGAAAACTTAAACAGATTATTTAAGAGAACACAAGCAATTTTTAATTGTTGTTAAAACGCAAAAATGTTAAACCTGCCGTACCGAAACGTTCTAGAATGTGTTGGTGGAGATGTTTTTTTAATTGAGTTTGTAACATGCAAATAATTGCAACAAATTGTTATAATAATTTTCTAAAAGATAGATATATATCATGTATACATTTAGGAGGCTTATTCGTATAATAAAATTTATCAAGTGAAATGATGTAAATTTTAGATACTCTTGAAAATTGTCAAATAGTTTTAACAATTTATTGTAACAATTGGTTATTACAATGATCATATTTGGACATTTTATATTTTTATAATGCCCATTAGTGCATATTATTAAAATCTAAGAATATGCCATAGACATTGATTTGGCAATCAATTAATTGAATTCTGTATTTGCGCCCAGCAAAATTGGCACAATATATAGATTGTTTGGGGAGAACTGGAATAAAAACATTTTGCACCAAAATGAATGGAGATATCTAGTAACTCTTTGTGGCATTGTTTTTGCAGTAAGTCAATAGTTTTCTGCGTATATTTTATGATACGACAAGATACGACAAGTAGTTTTTCAGTACCGCTGAGCAGACTAATATTCACTATTGTGATTGGAAAAATGGATTTTTGAATTTGAAGAAAATATTCTGATGAAAAATTCTCTTGGGAACAAAATACTTTTATTCATTTCTAACCTAGATATGATAATAATCGATACAATTTTTATCACTCCAAGATTATTCTTCAGGTAGCACAGGATTTTGAATTGGAGTATATCAAAATTCTTATTGAGAAAAAACAGCTACCGTTTGGACTGAATAAATATGAAACATTAATTAACCCGAATTCGGGATAGGGTTCAGTGTTTAATATTTTTAAAAACATATGATTCCATTATCGTAATAATGGAATTAGTTAACTAAATTTCATATGTGACTTACTTATTCCTACATTAATTGCTAGTAGTTTCCTGAATCATAGTTGTGGCAGTTTTAGTTCATGTTTATGTTTTAGGAATAAAACCATAAATATGTACTCGTTGAAATTTTTATATATTTCCAAACGTTTTGGAGTCTACGTGAGACCTCATTGTCAACGGCAATAAAGAAACTATATGGGAAGGCACAAATTGTAATATTTAAAATTAAAATGTTTGAAAATATGATAATACGGGGTAGCGCAAGAACATTCTAAAGTTCATATAATAAATATGCAGAATTTTCAAGGAGTATAAGTGATGTTATTCCCAACAAGTGCGTAGACATGAAGTAAAAAAACCGCTACTATATTTCAGGAAACCAGCAGAAATCAACTACGGGACTGCGGTAACCAAAGCTTGCAAGAAACAAAAATAGCTTGATATTCTTGTGTCGATGTCGATGTATTCCCTAAGGTTAAGATTTCGTGATACTTACAAAGGTGGAAGGACTTATAGCATATTGGAATGAGCAAACTTCGCAGCTGTTAGAGATCGAACCCAAGTTCATCGTTTTAATATTTTTAAATTATCAAAAGATAATGGATATGTACAGAACTTTCTTGCTTATCGAATACCTGAAAAGGAATTTAATATAATTAAATACATTTAAGTAAATCCATCAATCAACTTCTTTCAGATAAAAATATTTATAAAGATTATGTAAAAAATATACATTTTGATCTGACAAAATGCCATTAATCTTGCAGATAAATGGTTGAACACTTCTGAAACTTCAGTTCTACTAAAAGACCTTAGTTTTGAAATTTCCCCAAAAATATTTTAAAAAAATTAACCGACTTCCACCTATAATTAAAAAGCTAAAAATAATTATAACAAAATACAACTCTAGCAAATAAACAACACGTTCAATGTTGTTAGGTACCTACGCAGGAAGTAAAAAATGTAGACATTAAAAGGTGCTCATTCTGTACAAATTAATTACCTACCAACCTAGTATATTTTTTTGTCGGTGCCAAGCAAATCAAAAATTCCTGCATTGGATACTTATCTACTACTCCATCAAACGTGATTGTTGCTTGGCACCGACTTCAAAATTATACTAGATTGGTAGGTAATTAATTTGTACAGAATGAGCACATTTTAATGTTTACATTTTATACTTCCTAGGTAGGTACCTAACAACATTGAATGTGTTATTTATTTGCTAGAGTTGTATTTTGTTATAATTATTTTTAGCTTTTTAGTTATAGGTGGAAGTTGGTTATATATTTTTTTAATGTTTTATTTTCAACTTTTTAGTTTTGTTGAATTCAGGTTGTTTTCATTCTTTATTTTTATATGTTGTATGTATAACCTTAATAGACAGAACCAGGTAACATCGAAAGTCTCAACATTACACAATGATACATTTTCATTTAAATTGACAGGAAATGTTTACGAACAAAATGTACTAGTACGCGTTGACTTAATAAGCCCAAAATATATTTATGCCTTATTGACCACGCCATGTAACCTTTTTTCAACTTTTTGTCGACAACTCTGTATAACTATAGATAAATCCACTCTGTCCTATGTACCAACCTTCATGTACATACGACTGGCCACGGACAAGCATAAATTTGTTAGCTGCCTTCTGTAAACTATAGGACGGAGTAGAATCCATCCCATATTTACGGAGTCAAATCCGTGCTATATTTCAATATTTCAACCATAGTATATAACTCCTTGCGGGCTACCCCATAAATTATTTTATTTTTAACATTTTATATTATCGCTCTTGTAACATTAATTCCTCTCCACACTTTATGCAGTTTCTTATGGGCTATAAAAGAAATAATTTTTTAATCACACTGTATAAATATAATTCAACTCCAGCATATATTTCAACCATCCTGTATATGATTTGCTTATGTCCACATCATATAACAGTTTTTAATCACCCTATATAATTTTAATTTCACATTTTTTCAAACATTTTTATACTACCGAACGTCCATTTATCCCTATACTCTAACCATCCTGTATATACAGCTGTCTACGGACCACTATCATTCTAGTCCGTCCTATATTTCAATCTTCATATAAATGCAACTCCTTCTATCACTTTACTTTGCGATTTTGTTTGCTATAACTAAACACCCTGTCTGTAAACGCAGTTTAAAGTTTGACATGTGTTGTCACTGAATTTTATATTAGGCCGGGAGAATGTGACAACCAAAAGCATCGTCTTCGCAAAATTGAAAATTTTGCAAAACAGGGTACATTTCTTAGACAAATCAGTAATGTTGTTTAAAAAAATCACTTCCTAATATATAGGAGCTATTATGATTTTTTACTAAATTAACGTACACTATTGCCCGTTGATCCAATACTGCTAACATTTTGTACGAAAACATTTTTTTTAAATAAATGATGACATGCCAACAACATTTTGGCATAAACATCTTTTCCCACTTCTCTTCTGGTTTAAATAACATTTTTACGGAAAAAAAAGAGGAACAGCAATTTTCTCAAAACAAATTAAACCTTTAGTTTGGTGGCGTGATGTAGACGGCAAATTCATTATATGAGAAAGAAATTGAACACTAGAACAAATTACTTTTTTAGACATTTTAATAACAAAAACTCAATCGACATTTGAAACAAAAGTCTTAACTTTAAGTCTAAGCATCCAAATTCAGTCAAAAGAGATATCTTCACATCCTATATGAAAACCAACTGTTCCGACATCAACAGACATAATGGAGCAAAAAATGGTTAGAACATATGTGCTTTCTGACAATAATTACCGAGAAAACAGTTTACTAATAAAGAGTTAAATAAAATCGAATACCAAACAATAGCCAACAATCAACTCCCCTAAGCAACATTGACTTCCAACATGGCATTAATTCATAATAATAACATACGTACAGGGTCTTTCAAGAGACTTAAACGAGAAGGCAACAGATTTAATATTAAAACTCAATTCAAAACACAAAAACAGTTATATCAAAATCGAAACCAAAAAAGCTCAAAATACAAAAAAAAAATAAATTATGAAATTCCTTGTGAATGTAATAAATTCTATACATAAACCTCTTGACCAATAAATGGTTGAATAAATGAACACAAACATTATATAAAAAAGACAAAATTTGTGAGCGTTCTTGAGACCTTAATCATAATTCCAAAATTCTCACTATATTACACAAAGGAAAACCCAACACGAAACGAAAGCTAAAAGAGTTTGCTTTAATTTTATTAAACGAAAACGATTACATGGTTACTACTTCTGTAGATTCTGGTGACTGATAATGAAGGAGGAAATTACTAATGGGCCTGTTGTTCTGAACAACACAATATTGGGATAGCTCATAAGATTTGTGAAACGAAAGCTTCTTAACGGGGGCCCAGATTTACACATATGAAAATAGATGAGCAAGGGAATGAATTGGATAACTTGAAATTTCATTTGTTTCGACACCGACACCGACACAACACACTGCCTTGAGACAGAGACCAGGTAAAATAAATTATGGGGTTCTTCTTTTATAGAATATCAATCATATATAGGAAACAAACTAATATAACATGCAATTAATGTAGAAAATCTGCACAAAATTTGTTTTTCTGATAAAAATTCCATTTCTCACTTTGCGATATACTGCATTACGGACTTGACATATGTTAGTAGTCAGAAAGAACACTATTAATTTCAAAAAGCTTTTGTTAAATTTGTTGCAGCATTTATAATTTATCAGATATGAGGTTCAACTTGCAAGTTAAAATAATTCAATAAATTTTATTTGGCACTTATAGAAATTTAAATTAAGAAGTAAATTACACTTTAGGATTAATACTTGAGTCATAACAAAATAGTGACAACTATTGTAATTCTCCTGAAATTTATTACCATTACTAATGAAATAGAAACAGAGACAGGATATAACAACAGACGGGAAGTATAATGGGTGAAAATCTTTCGCTTCCATCGTTCAGTCTCAAATGACTGCTACTCTTTCTTTTCCCTAGTATCTTTATTGCAGTTGACAACGGGGTCTGAACAAGACACCGAAAAGTTTGTAAATATACAGAATATGTGGTGGTATTACCAACAATTCTTTTCAAAAGTCATGTACCTAGCAATTATGTGATAATCTGAATTATCCTGAGTAAAATTTCTGCCCCTGCTTTCATTAGACCAGTTATAAGCTAATTTTTATTCTTTGGTAATTTATTTAAGACGAAAAAAATATTCAGAAGGAAATTGTGTTATTGTACTCATAAAACTAACCCTTACCTTTCTCGTTTTATTTGTCCTCTTTTCAATGGATTTTCTTTCATCCATTGAGTCAAGTGCCTTTCTTTTCACAATGCATACTGTATGCGCCACTGTCTCTGTATATTTTAGACAATCGTACTAACGGTCTATCATAAGTAATTAACGACTAAGAGATGGCTTCAGAGATTGTGCTAAACGGACTGTTTTCTCTTTTGTACCGCCGCCCGCCGTCTCAAAATCGTGACCATTGCCAGTGGCGGACATTTTGATCTTTATTATCCTGCTGCACTTTATAATTGTGCAGGGTGGTCTCGTTGAATTATTCTGATGTTTGACTTATCTCTTTCTCGCGGTATTAGAGGCCAATTAAGTTGTTTTGAAGTTTGGATCTATCTTTAGTAGAACGTGTTCTTAAGGATTAATATCTTAATGAATTGACGATTTCTAGAGAGATGGAATCTCACGAGTGTTACAATAAATAACGGATTTTCATTAGGTAAAATACTTTTTCGTGATCGATACAACTCATTCTATAAATAAGGTGAACGTACAACTATGATCCAAAACATGTATATGCCATATAGGAGATACTAATTTTTAATTTAATAGAGGAGGTAATGAACTAAAAACTATAAGTCTAAGAGCTTCGTTTAAGAGTTTAGTTTCCATGTCAAGATATATTAGTTAATTGTTATCTAAATTGACCTAACTTGTCATCATGGCAAAAGGCTTCAAGTAGATAATTAAAAAACAGAATAATTGGAAAGACACATATCAAATTTTTTGGGACAGATATGTTCTATAGATTGTTTGGGGATTGACATGAAACAAGCAAGTCTGGTTCCATTTATTTTCAACCAGTGTGTACTTAGGATTGCCTTGCATTACGTTTTCCGGTTGAAATCAAAATAATCTTCTATTTACAGGTTATAGTGTGAATGCTGTAATTTGGTTGTGCAAGGCATAACTCACAATATTTTATCACGTATTATCTTCCATAAGTTTGCGCCTAGTGACTCTCATATTTTAGGTTAATAGATATGCCTTTTTTCTTGACACTTCGCTCAATCATATTGTTATAAGATTTAGTTGTACACTATTACAAAAGGCCAAAAAAACTATTTACAAGAAAAGAACAGAAATGAATTTTTCAGTTGTTTTCTAGACAGACAGGATTGCTATGGGATCATATAGATGCGGCCCTACAGCAGCAGAGGGATTCGGTTCAGTAAATAACGATGTAAGAGTATTGATATAGAAAGAGATAAGAAAAGTAGTTAGGGAAATTTAGTTAAAAATTTGAGAATAAATAATAATGATTTAAGTTTTTTGTAAGTAATTAGATTGTTTAAGCCCCCGAAGTTCTCAGTTAATAAGCAAGAGAAATGGGATAAAAAGGATTTAAATTCTAACTTCATTATATGGCGATACTGAGAAGTATGGAGGCCGCAATGGACGAGACTAGCAAGAAGTTATCGATAAGCTGCACGAAAAACTTAATAATATCTTGGAGAAACGAGAAAAAAAGAAACAGACTCTCGACATGAAATTCTAGAAAGGTTAATTTTGATGAGAAATTAGAAATTCTCGCCACTATAATGAAAAGTGTACAACCCAATTTAATTGAAGGTTTATTTTACAAGTTTCAAGGTGGGCTGAAAATATCACAAGAAAAAAAGCAAGATGACCTTGAAAAAATGAATTAAAGAGGCAAAATGATTCAAAATTCATAAGGAAGAATTTGTAACTCAAGGTAACGAAATAGTGAATCGTGATAATAAATATTGTGGAACCAGACATAAAGACAATAAATTATGAAATTTTGATTGTAAAAAGTCTCCAAAATAAGGGCAAAGATAATATCAATTCAATTCAAAGTAAATTACAAACTGAACTATCCAAAATTAAGTGAAAACGGTTATCAAAAAACATCCACCAAGACTTGCAAAGAGGAAGATACTTGATGACCGTAAGTATCAATGTTTCCATTATAAAATTACCCACCTTTAATGCCAGGCCATCTTGACCTGTATGCAAACGACAATTTGAATCAGTGGTGCAATTAATGGTTGGGATACCCAAAAAAGACCTACATTTCTAGTAATTTCTTTAAGGGGTGTAAGAAATTCTTCAGTACATTCTAGTGCATGAACAGGGTAACTTCGAGAGATGATTTCAGTTATAGGTAAAAGGTATGTCTATCAATCACTGAGTAAATTACAACTGACTGCAATAACACAAATGTCTGGTAAAAAAAAGAAGAGTTTGGAACATACATTAGACGTTTGACACAGTTAGGTTACCTAGACATACCCAAGGATGTTAGACACCAATTGACTAAACAAAGTTTTATCATTGGTATTAGAGATGTAAAATTTTAACAAAATCTGGGACTTAGAAGTCTAAACAATAGTAAAAAAGTTTTATGTCGTGATTTGGAAATAGATGCTATCAAGGATACAAGCAGTTTCCGTCAGTCAGAGATTAGAGCTGACTCTTCAGAAACTACTGTCCGAAATAAACAACTGGTGGTCCCAAAGAAATAGTAGCCGCCATCCTTACCGATGTATATAATTGTTGTAAGAGATGACATCTATATGAATAAGACTTTAGATAAGATTCGTCAACGAATTTACTGCGATAATTATTTAATATAAACATAAGAGCCTGGTGGAGAAAATGTGACATATGCATGCCAGTAAAGGCCCGAAGACCCAGACCAAGAGCAGAATGGAACAGTACAATATTGAAATAGTAAGTATTGATTTGAAGAAGTGAGAGGTAAAGACCGACATCTAGGATTTTTGGGGAAAACTAGCACATAGAGGTTCCAAATGTGGAGCCGTTCCTTGTATGCTGTTACCCGTAATTCCTAGGTTAGAATGTCACGATGAGTTTTCAGGTTAACTTCACCTGTCAGAGATATTGAATACTCTCTTCAAGGTGTCATTCTTTTGTACGCAAGGCGCTTCCCACATTTGATACATCTCGCTAAATTTGAAGACGCGAGATGTAGGAATTACGGGTAACAGCAATTACATGCAACGACTCCAGATTCGGAACCTCTATGTGCTAGTTTCCCTGAAAATCCCAGATGTCGGTCTTTACATCTCGAGTCTTCAAATTTAACGATATGTGTCAAATACATAAAGAAGTGTTCGAGAGGATATTCAATTGTGGGAAGCGCAAATGATGAAAGTTCCCTAACCAGAAACAATAGATATTATATATATATATTTTCTTGCGTACAAAAGAATGACACCTCGAAGAGAGTATTCAATAAGTATTGATGTTGCTGGGATATTCCCCGAGAAATGACTGATTATTTGAAATAACAATAAGATAACACATTGAAATTGAAGAAATGAAACAAAATTAATACGTTCATAATGGCAATTATATATATTAACTAAGAGAATGTACGGCTAATTTTAAATATACAAGGTAGAATACAATTATCATTCGGAAAATAGATTGTGAAGATAATATTTCTTAAATATTTATTAAATTGAGACCATTTCTAGTATTATTTACACCAGATAGGATTATCCATTTATGGAGATTTATTATGAATAAATTAATATTATATTTTGAGAGATCGCAACACTAATTGCATAATAGTCATGACTTATAAATGCTAATATTTCCTCAAAGAACCTTACATAGAAGGCGAAGAAGACTGTAGTATGTCTTGCAAAAACTAAATGCAATAATAATGTTTAAACATATATTTTATTCGTAACTACGAATAGAACACATTAGTTTACTGAAATGATTCGTTACTCCTATGAAACAAAGTATCTCGTGAATGCATCAGCAATGTAAATCTGTTAGAACAATGGGTCTGCAAGATGCGAGCGTTCTCTGTCATACCTCATCAATTATCGATGTCTTAATGTGTGGTCGCACCGTTTGCTCTTCTTCCCTAGTATCTGTTTTCATCCAAAGTTCATTCTTCATTATGCATATCGATATTAATCACAAACATATTGCGCGCCATGTGAATAATGTGTCACGATTTCAATAGCCAACCTCTCAAGTCTAACATTAAGGGATATTTTCAACCCGGTCGGCGACGGCCTGCGACCGAGGAAGAGGATCGTTATTTTGTTCGAGTGCAACACAAAATCCACACAAAAAAAAACAACGCCAATTGTCAGAACTTCACTATGCACGAAAGTTTGTACTACCATGTTTCGTGATGTAATTACTTCCCATTTCGAATGTATTCATTTTCAGCTGTTTTAAATCACGTCTATCGCAACTGATAGTTTGCCAATCTATGCAAGACCTACAAAATACGGGTTTTTATTGTAGTCTTTTTATTGAAAACTCGATGGAAACACGATTTGGGTATTTATCGCTTAATTCGTCATTTATTTGGATTCACAAGTTACCGATTAAGATATACAAATGGAAAGAAAGTTGAAAATCCAAACAATGAATTCATAAACAATATTATTAGAATTGTTTAAATGTCTGCAACTCACGGTATTGGATCTTATTTACAAAAATTCATTACCAGGATGTTATCGTACTGAAGCAGGTCTATAAGGATAGTATTACGGTGAACTTCTTTAACCTCTTAGATAATTTTCCTTTGATCAAAAAGGGTAGGTAGTCTGTATATAATGGCACACATTCAATTACAAATATTATAATTTAACAAAGAGCGTTTAGAAGCCTTTTGAACCGACTTCCAAAAAGGAGGAGGTTATCAATTCGTATGCAACTTTTTTTTATGTATGTCCTGCGAATATTAAAAGACGGGTTGGGCAATTTTGATGCTTTAAACTGCATTATATTAAGGAACATTACAGAAAGGTCCCATACAATTGTCTGTAACATGAGATTTACGGTTTTCTAGAAAATCAAAAAAAAAGTAAATAAGGGAATAGATTCCAGCGATTTTCAATGAATCTACACTGTTTTCTCTAAAAGCGCTCTCGCAATTTGAATATTATAAATTATATTATACGAAGATATGTTCCAGCTTGATTCCGTACATTTTTCTATAACGCAAAACATACCATTTTTCTGAAAATCGGAAAAATATATGCAAAAAACCTGTAAACATCATTGTAAATGTCAAATTTTTATCATAAATATCTAGTTTAAATGGCATGCATGATAAGCCATGAAAATATATCTACAGGGTGTTTTTAATGGTTTTCGATTTGATGCATTTGTAAGTCAGTTTCTGTTAGAGACGCGTGAAATGGCAGAAAATATTCCGTTAGTTTATCGAAACGAAAATTTGTTAGATATATCGGCGAACTCTTCTATATGAATTTGTTATACAGGTTGTTTCTAAAAATATTGTATTGGCACATAAGTAGTTGCGTATACAAGGTGGTGTAAATAAAAGTGGAGCAAAGCTAGAGTTATACAGAGCGGATATTTGCGGAAAATAATTAGAGTTATACAACAGGGTTTAAAAATTGTCAGAAGTAGTTTAATATACCGGATGGGTGAAATACAAGTTGGAGTAGAATTACAGTTATACAGGGCGGTTAAAAAAGCTATGTAGTTTGGAATATAAGTAGTTGCTTATACAATGTGTTTGAAGTAAGGTAAAATTATTGTTATTCAGATCACAGGTGTATCAAATATTGGTTATATAAGTATAAGAAGTTAGGATATTTGAATTATAGAACGTAGGAAGGAGTATAATTATAAACGTGGGTTCAAAAATTTTTAGAAGCAGTGGTATACCGGGTGGTTGAAATAAATGCTAGAGTAAAATTATAGTCATAAAGTGTGGCTCCAAATGTGAATTTTGTTATATAGGGTAGATCATGAGCAGTTGCATAAATGGAATACTAGACATATGGGGCGTAATAAAATCATAGGTATAGTGTGGAGAGGATTTATACTTATACAGGGTGGTTTTAAAGATTTCAGGACCGTTGTGATATTGTAATGAGTTGGATTATAGTTGTACAAGGTGATTTAGAAAACGATAGACCAATAAGTTATATATATTAGAGATGTAACGAATATTCGCATTCGCATTGGCGTATTTTCGCCTGTTTTTTAATATTCGCATTCGCATTCGTATTCGCGGTTATTCATGCGAATTTTTTGCGAATGTGTTTGACAATGAAAAGCGTAAATATTATGATGTTACTCATTAGGTACATTGCACACTGTATAACTTAATTGTGATTTCAAAAGTTCAGTGGTACAGGTAGGACAGGTAGGTATTAACTTGTACTTGCAATGAGAAATAACAGTTGTATGATGACATAAATTTCTTTATAACTTTAATGAAGAATACAGTAGTTGTCTACTTTAATAAAAAATACAGTAGTTGTCTGTCAACTACATATATACACTTCTTCTGGAATCCGCACATGTATATGTAATTAGGCAACAATTTAATTGCTCAATAAAATTAAGCAAGTTTTGTCAGTTTCATAACATGTTATAGGGTTTTATGGCAAAATGCATTTCGAGATGTGCAAGTTTCGGGGAAAACTAGCTCACAGAGACTCAAAATAATGAGTCATACGTACTGCATATAACGCTATTTCCTTGTAATTTCTAGGACAAAGAATTCATAGGTTAACGAAAACCCGTCAAAGAAATTATGATAAAATCTTCTGGAGATTCAATCAGTTGAGGGGAGTGCAACTGATAAAGGTTCTCGACAATTGATGGTGCAAATCAGTTTTAAAAACAAAATTGCAGAAATATCTAAATTTTGACCAACTTTAAAATATATTGTTACTTTCTTGGGTCACACTTCTAGTTTTAAAAATAAGCGTAAAGCTCATTATATACTTACTGAACTTGCATCTTCATCTGAAAAACGGTTTATGGTGTTTCACTTTTTTTTTGTTTGGTTGGTAGGAAAATATACAACCTATCGTGTTTGTGGAACGCTCAGACTAGCTCCAGGCCTCTTGTCAGAGCTGTAAACGAGCTCTGTGCGGTTCGGGCCGTGAATTGCGTCAAAGTGACAGGTACGCGCTGAAACTGGGGGCGAAAACAAACCACTGAGCGATCGGACAATATATAATCTCTACAAAAGCCCTAATTTAATTTGCAGTTAGGACACAATGAATGTTTTGTTTGTGTTTACATGGGATACAGCCTATAAAACCCCATTAGTTAGATAAATTGAAATAAAAGCACCATAACTGTCGTATTTGCGTTCTTACACTCCTTGGGCACCTGCCTACTTTGCGCTCGCCTGGCAATTGTATTAGGTGAAATTTCTTAACAAAATTGTAACTTATGTTTTTTTAGTATATCGCCTAGCAACAAATTATGGCAGAACTCGCCATGTATCATTCTCTAATTGAAAGTATTGATTCAAATTTTATCGTCATTAGCTAGTACCATTTTCGCAGCTGTCAATTCAAATTAGTAGTGATAGCCAACGAAGCGTAATTTGTCTATACGCCTAGATAATTTTGCAAAATAAGAGAAATTAACTGTCAGGATGTCAAAACATACCTTGTGATAAGTCAGTTATTTTTTGACCGGTTCTCATGCATTCAATCTCATTTTACTCAGAATCTTACTTTTAAACTTAAAGGTTAGACTCGTTCGTCACTTTGTTTTTCAATCTGATTTTAAAATTATGTAAATGAGTCCATAAATAAGATAAGTTATAATATGATAATAAAATTCCTTTTTTGACAATCCTATATAATTTTAGTTTTAGTGGACTCCATACATTTAGTTGATTTCTGAACGATATTTGTGGCACAGTTTTTAATGTCTAAGTTAAAAAACTTTTTTTTAATGTGGTGTTATTTCCCAAGAAGTACTTAGACATCCATAAATTTAATTATATAATTTTTCTGTTTAATTAAAAATCATTATAACTTCTAATAACTTCTCTCATAAAAAAAACTTTTTTGGTTTACTCCAATATGATGGCCACTTAATTGTTCAAAGAGCGTTGAGTTTTAGGATACAATATTTTGTGCTTATACGAGGGTGAATCAAATATGAACCGGACTTTTCTGTTTCCCGCACTGTAGGTAATTCGAGTGGCGTGACGTCTCGATATATGTTAGGTAGGGATGTTAAGAAGAGGGGAGTTCGTCGGTTTGGCGAGGCGTAGTCGATGCGCTGTTAGTAGCATCATGTCAGAGCAAGAGGTGAATACGGCTGTTGCGCAACGTGTTGTTATCAAATTTTTAGCGCGGGAGGGCGTTAGAGCGACTGAAATTTTGCGTCGACTATCTGCATAGTTCGGCAATGAAAAAATTTCAAGGATCCAAGTGTACGAATGGCACAAAAAGTTTTCAGATGGCCGAGAGACAGCACCGCGGAAAGCCAAGACCCGTCTTTCTTCAGGGAAAATTCTTGCAACAGTTTTTTGGGATTCGAAAGGTGTACTGCTGATCGATTTTCTGCACGAACGCCGTACAATTAATGCTGAGTATTACTGCGAACTACTCCAACAAGTGAAACTTGCCTTTCGGCAAAAGAGGCGGAATATGTCTATCCGAAGTGTGATTCTGTTGCATGACAACGCTCGGCCACATACAGCTGCATTGACTCAAGGAAAATTTAACAAAATGCATTGGGAAACCCTTGAACACCCGCCTTACAGTCCTGATTTGTCTCCATGTGACTACCACATGTTTGGGCCACTTAACGAAGAACTGGGAGGCCACCACTTTGAGGACAATGAAGGTGTAGAAATGTTTGGGCGCAATTGGTTATCGACACGACCAGTTTCATTCTTTGAGAAAGGTATTAAAAAACTTCCGATTCGGTGGGAAAAATGTATACATAAGAGAGGAGACTATGTAGAAAAATAATATGTATTACAATTTGTATTGATCGTACCAATACAATTTTTAAAACAAAAGTCCGGTTCACATTTGATTCACCCTCGTACATCTGTGAGACAACAGATATTCCATAGCTATTTTAATTTATGTATTAAAAATAGAAAAGTGGCTTTCTATAATGACTACGAAGCACAATTTAGGTTATAATTTTTGATTAGACCAAAATAAGTAAATTTTGATGTGATATTCGCATTCGCATTCGTATTCGCGAATATCGAAAATCTGACATTCGTTACATCGTTAATATATATATATATATATATATATATATATATATATATATATATATATATATATATATATATATATATGCATATATTAAAACAAATAAAAAAGTAAATATACATTTGGAAAATATAGACAAAGAATACAAATTAGAATGGGAGAAAAAGAAAGGAAGAAAAATAGAGAGATAAGAATACGATAAAATTTTCAATTGAATTGTACCTTAAATCCGATAAAAAAGAAGACATGCCTGAAAATAGTGATTGATTGCACACAGTTTCTAAACGGTTTTTATTTTAAGTCAGCTGAAGTCGGTCCTTTTTTAAAGATAAATTATTAAATAGACACTACTACTGCTTACTACGTTATTGTTTATTGAAGCGAAAGGGTCTTAACAGAGGCCCACACGTACACACATGAAAATAGACAAGTATGGTAATGAAATGCAAAAATGAAATTGTATTTGTTTTCGCACTTCGTTCTTCGTTCTGATAGAACATCCAATTAATATAAAATAGCTGCACAAAATTAGCCTTTCGCTTTAATAAACATTGTAATTTTGTGTTTGGGGTACTTCAAATTCAAATTAGAGACGACATACGTCAGAATCAGCGCACTTAGAGCGTATACTTCTGGAGGGAGCCTGCAATGCCCAAATATTGTGAAAAGACTAGAAAGAGAGGGAAATCAAAAGAGCATTATGTTAAGTCACTTGGTGACTTAACTACTGGGCGTGCCTCATTAAAAGCAGCTCCCAATCGAACGAACTAGCCTCTCTTTCTAGTCTTGCAATCTTGCCCTGGTATTTGTGAATTGCTGTCTACTTTCAGAAGTATAAGCTCTAAGTCACAACTTCACAAACAGGTTAAGTTTCTGGATAGTAGAGACAAGGAGGACAAACTAGAATTATGCAAAAAGAGGTCAAGCTTATAAATGGTACAGAGAAGGATGACAAACTTATAGGGTGATTAAAGTGTAGCTAAACGCATTAAATAACAAGTTCCAGAAGTGACCAGAATTGCGCCATTATAGAAAAATGGTATGATGTGAATTGATAAATATAAAATAATATTATTGTTAAACCACCGGTTCTGTCTTTTTTTGTCAACCATGAATTTGTATTTATGAAATATTAAAAAAACTTACACGTCATATGTTCCTTTGCAATTTTTAAATTAAGAAGGACTCCAAGGAAGAGAAACAGAGACTGGTGCGTTCCCGCAATTTGTTTAGTGTATTGTACAAATTTGATTGAATTTCTTCATTGATTTTTAAACTTCTGCACCTTTTCTAAAACATTCCGTCGCGCTAATGCTAATTGTAAGTGTTTTTTTGCGTGTAAAATATAGACAGTATTCGTGAGTCGTGTATTGACTATTTGGACGTTTGTTTGATTCCGTCTTAAGAGACTAAAGAGCACTAAAACCGCAACATCTAATTCATACATTCTTTTGGATATTATATGTAATGTGTCATGGAAGACATTCCATAATTTGGTCCAACTTCGAGCCGGATGCAATTTGAGTTAATTCTGTGCAAAGTTTAACGATCAAACCATTGATTTTTCGTTGCAATTATTGTTGAAAACCGTATTGAATTTTCGTTTCTTTATTTGTTAAAAGAGAAAGCAAGTATGGGATATTCACTCATTCCGTTGAAAATAAATTTCGCATATTATTTTTGCCGCTTTAAAAAACTTACAAAAGATCGTTTCGACTGTTTTGGTTATTTGCAAAATTTCTACGTTGAATGTATTTGACATTTGGTCAGATATTTTCTACTTCAACAGTAATAAAAAATTGTAGATTTTTGGAATAGTATTTTCGTTCTATCGTGTTAGATTTGTTCAGTGGCGTTACAGCGATTTTAATTTATTGTTAAGATGTCAAAAACCGCTGAAAATTTACGTCAATTTAAAAATCATCGACAATCGGAGTTTAAAAGATTAGAAGATATTTATTTTGCTGCCGAGAAAGCCTTAAGATGTGACGACGTTGAATTGTTTTTTTGCATGATTGATATGGTTGATTCAATTCATTCAGAATTTTTTAAACATCACAGTTCGGTTGTAGGTTTAATTTTGGATGCAAACAATTATTTTGTCTTTGAGGATGACATTCGCAATAAATTTGAAAAATTGTTTTATTCAATTAGGTCTATTTTTCCCCCAACTAACTTCAGATAGCCCTTCAGAGGTTCGGAAGTTATTGGATGACTTCAGTGATAATTTGGAAGCACTGAAGAATTTGGGTTTACCAGTAAATCAGTGGGATTTTTGTATAGTTCAGATGATGTTAAAACGAGTCCCAAAGAATTTAGCCGCTAAGTTAGAACTTTACCATGGTACTGTGACCACTCAAGATGACTTTCCGATCCGCTCGGAATCTATAATCTCGCCGTACAACGTTTCTACTCTTTAGAAAGACGTCTTCTACAGCAACCAGATCTCTACAAACAATATTGTGATTTTCTCAAAGAGTATTTGGAGCTGGATCATATGGAGTTGGTTCCCGATCCATCTACTGGTTCTGATTGTTACTACATACCGCATCATTGTGTTTTGAAACCTGATAGTAGCACCACCAAACTTCGTGTAAAGTTTAATGCATCCGCTAAGATTCCTCCTCGGTTATTTTTGAATGATTGTTTATTTATCGGTTCCAAGTTGCAGCAAGACATTATCGCTATTGTGTTGACCTTACAGAATTTAATTTTGCCTCGCCTGCTTACTATAGAAAACTTTTCTAGTTGTGAACTTCACGCATTTGGTGATGCTTCTGAGAAAGGTTATGCCGCTGTTGTTTATTTTGTGTTCGAAACCGCATCTGGATTTCGTCAAAGTTTTTTTGTGTTGTCTAAATCGAAACTTGCCCCTTTGAGAACTTTGTCACTTCCCAGATTGGAACTGTGTGCTTCAGTTGTTAAAGCTAAGTTGGCTCATTATGTTTATGAGCAATTCAATAGACGTTTGTTGTTCAAGGTGACTCGTTGCTGGTCAGATTCCACCGTAGTCCTTTTATGGCTTAGTTCTTCCCCGCACCGTTGGACATTTGTCAGTAATCGAGTTGCTTACATTCAGGAAAATTTTCCTTCTTCGCATTTGTTTTAGATTCAATCTTGTGATAACCCCGCCGACTTGGGTTCCCGTGGCACTTTGCCATCAGAGTTATTAGGCAATACACTTTGGTGGAAAGGCCCACAATTGTTTATTACCGCTTGTTAGCCACATGCTTGCTCAGACTCAAGCATGTCACCGCTAGTTATGACTGAAGTCCGTATAGTGGCGCTTCAAGTCACCACTTCACCAAATTTATTTGGTACTTTGTTAGAAGAACATTCTTCTATTAATTGCATTACCCGCATTATAGCTCATATTTGTCGTTTTGTTGATAACGCTCGCAATCCAGACCGTAGGGGCTCTGGATCATTTTTGGCTGCTGAGTTATATCAGGCTCAGCTTCGCATTGTTCGATATGTTCAAGATCAACATTTTTCTAAAGAGTTTCCTTCTTCGAGAACGAAAACTTTTGCCCAAATCGCTTCGTAAACTTTCGCCGTTTCTTGATGAACAGGGAACTCTTAGAGTTGGCAGTAGTTTGGCTAATGCTCCATTGCCGTTTGATACTAAATTTCCCACACTGCTACCAAGTAAAAGTGGTTTGACTAATCTAATTGTCGAAGATTGTCGTGTCACCAATCTTCACGTAGGAATCCAAACCGTTCAATTCCTTTTGCAGCAACGATTTTGGATTCTATCCGCAAATAAAGTAATTTTTAGTGTCATTTCTAAATGTGTTTCTTGTTGGAAGCTTAATCCTTCTGCTTACCAACCCTTCATAGGAAATTTGCCATTTCCCGCGTTTCACAATTGAAACCCTTTTCTCAAACTTTAAAGGCTTATCTGTACCTGTTTAAGTGCTTTGCAACGAAAGCTGTTAATCTAGAATTCGTATCAGATTTGTCTGTTGATGCGTTCTTGGCAGCTTTGCGACGATTCATTGCACGTCGTGGTCGATGTAGCCATATCTATAGTGATTCTGGTACTCACAAGCAGATCTTGAAAGCTTTTAGAGCTACTGCTGCATAGAAACCATTTCTTGGCATTCCTACCCCCATTCGGCTCCTCACTTTGGAGGACTATGGGAGAGCGGAATTAACTCCGTTAAAGCTTACTTAAGACGTGTCGTTGGAGATCAAATCCTAACCTACGATGAACTTTCTACTGTATTTGCACAGGTCGAAGCAGTTTTAAACTCGCGACCTATAACCCCTTGTAGCAACGATCTATCGGATCTTACCGCCTTGAGTCCTGAAATGTTTCTCACAATGGAACCTTTAACAGCACCTCCTGAATCTGATTTCTTATATGTCCCATCTAATCGGCTCAATAGATGGTCGTTTGCATCAGGCATTCTGGAAACTTTGGTCGCAAGAATATTTACATACTCTTCATCAACGGAGCAAATAGACTGATCCCTCGGAGGTTCTTAAGCCAGGTACTCTTGTTATTTTGAAGCAAGACACTTCCCTTTCTTTGAATTGGCCATTAGGGCGCATTATTGACGTACATCCTGGAGGTGATATTGTTGTACGCGTTGCTACAGTTAGAACTCCAAGTGGTACTTTGAAGCGACCTCTTGTAAATCTCTGTCCACTGCCAGTGGACCCTTAGTTTTGAAATTAGTAATTCAAGGCTGGCGGAATGGTGTGTTCCCGCAATTTCTTTAGTGTATTGTACAAATTTGATTGAATTACTTCATTGATTTTTAAACTTCTGCACCTTTTCCAAAACCTTCCTTCGCGCTAATGCTAATTTTAAATGTTGTTTGCGTGTAAAATATAGACAGTATTCGTGAGTAGTGTATTGACTTTCAAGCTATTTGGACGTTTGTTTGATTCCGTCTTAAAAGACGGCCGCTTTTTGTTGTTATTGTGTTACGATTCCGCGAGTTATTAGTTCCGGCCGTAACAACTGCTAAACAGCTTTTTAACCGACTTCAAAAAAAGGAGGTTCTCAATTCGTCTGTATCTATGTTTTTTTTATGTTTGTTCACAATTACTCGGAAATGGCTCGAGGAATTTATTAATGATAGCTATCATACAGGGCGGAGTACAAATATTGTTATGAAGGATGGTTAAAAAACTGTTAACAGAATGTTACAGCTGTAGGATAACTCAATAACAATTACAGCCATTGCATCACTGAAAATTGTAAAATAAATACATTAAAAAAAACAAAAACCGACTTCAAAAGAAAATTAACTAAAAAGCATGAAATAATATTTTGCTACAATTAAATACTTTTTATGAAGTCGGTGCCAAGCGAAAGTGAAAATATTTTGTGAGGTACATTGATGAGTTGTACTTCGCAAATTGGCTGTTCTAATTGGCACCGACTTCAGAAAAAATATTTAATTGTAGCAAAATATTATTTCATGCTTTTTAGTTAATTTTCTTTTGAAGTCGGTTTTTGTTTTTTAAAAATGTATTTATTCTTTTTGTGTTTACAAAAGCTCATAATTTGTTGTTAAACCCGCATTTTTTGTTTGCTCAGTCAATGAACATTACGTCGCTATTTTTTGTGTAACGTGTAGTCCAGGAAAAGCTCTAAAAAGACAGTTCCTGCCGCTGCGGGGCTAGCCTCTGAAGAAAGAAGCACCAAGAAAACACCACCTGCAAAGCTTCGTCGTAAAAGGTTAGTGATTAACTTTATTTGGTGAATTAATTTGTGCGACGTCACGTGTTTTATTGATTGTTCCGCTAAAGGTCCTTCGTCAATTATATGCTTGCATTGAACCAGCATTGAACTAAAACCACAACATCTAATTCATACATTTTTTGGGATATTATATGTAATGTGTCATCGAAGAAATTCCAGAGACAGAGATATAACGATTTCGTAGTTTATTCCGCAGAGTTACATTAATATCACATATATGGTCTTGTACAAGTACCAGAATGCTTTGACAGCACTTTGGGAGTGCATTTTTCGGTGAAAACCGTTAGACTGAAAATTGTAGGATTTTCCTCCATCTATCCAATAATGACCTTGAGTTTGACCTTTACTATGATCTTGAAGATTATGTCACGGTCAGTGACAATTGAAGAAACATTTTAAATTGAAGTTGTTTATCGGTAAAAATTCCATACGCTCTTGCCGCGTTACTTTCGAGGTTATATGACGGACAAATCCCAGCTCACTATTGAAAAAGAGGAAAAAGGGGTTTAATAATTAAAATATAAAAACTGATGTTAAACTAAGCATCAAATTAATAGCCAGGTCACAATGGTATAGGCAGGGAAGTCCTAAATCTGGGATATTGTTAAAGTTCTCACTTTAAGGCTCGATGGTCATGGTCAGAGAATGTTCATTCCAAACCTCGGATAAAAAATTTGGGTATCTGTTCACAAAATACCTTCTCATAACTTTCGAGGTGAAATCGCACATCATCGACAATGCTTTAAAATGGTGAATTTATATCCTATTTTATTATTTCTTCTCAAAAAATATATTTTTGTAAATTGTGAAAATTAAGAAAGCAGAAGCATTAAACTTTTATGTGACAGATATGGTCGTCAAAAAATCCACAGTAACTTCACACAGAAGAAGAAGCTATTTGGATATGGGTTGCAGATAGGTCTCGTACAATATCGAGACGAATTTAGAAATACAAAATATTATTTACGAATTAAACTATTTTAACCTGTATATGTCTTTACAATCAGACACGTTTTGTTTGAGGTAGAGTATTTTCAGATAAGGTGAAACATGTTCCGTAGGCAGACTGGAGATTCTTCAAAGTACACCTGTGAAATCTAAACTTGTTTAGATTCATAAACTTTATAAAGCTAGATAGGTCCTGGTAGTTGATTTCTCTGGCTAGCTCACAGGCTAGAGTTTATTTATATTTATTATTATGACAAACAACTTTAAAGCATGTTGGTAAAAAAAACTTTTATGTGCTTCAAAGAACGAAAACTATATTCGACAGGTTTGTCCGCCCTTTTAATATATGTTAATCGATTTTTCGAAAGTAGCATATCCGATTTACTAGATTTAAATATTATTATAGTAGTAGTAGTAGTAAAGTTCCTAGTTTGTCGCACATGTTTTTCTACAATATCAACCCTACCTCTTTTCAGATAAGTCAAAAAAATCACATAATTTAGATATTATATGATTCCCTAAAACCGATTCGGTTAAATTACACAGTAGTCTGTAAAGGAAATATCCCATATAGGTTAATATATTTTTCTATAGCACATAACACAAAGTTTTTCAGAAACAGCTCCACAGAAAACAATAAATATTGACAGTGAAACTGACATTTCTTCATAAACACCTAAACAAAAAGGTAATAGTGCAGGTGTCCGTGACCCTGAACCATAGCGCTATTGCTGTAGAGTACTGAGTATTACTATAGTGTTTATAGAGCCCCAAGAAAACGTAAGTAACGCCCGGTGATTGAGAAAGAAGCCCATGTGCAGGTAACTGTGTCTGAGCTCACGCATAATTGGTGGTTAATTACGTCAGTTAACTTTGCCCAGTTAGTGCTTGCAGCTCTAGAGAGAGACACATAAGTTCACTCGGTTTCCTTTCTCTCTCATCCATTGTTACGGTTCTATCTTTGAGTATTATCTCTATAGCCTCCAACCCGTCATCCACCATTCAAAAACTAGTAATAACTTAATAGGGAAAGTAAGTTAACTGCAACAAAATATAGACGAAGCTTCTTCCTCATGCAAATTTCTAAAACGGGATGCACATTAGGTATTTCTTGGGTACCCTGGCCCCAAAGTGAAAAAGTAAATACAGGACTGACATCTCTCATGTCAGCTTACCTAAAGATTTCTACCAAAGTTTAATTTACACAAGTGCATTGAGGAGCTTAAAATAATAAGTTTCCGCGAAAATGGGGTCATTGAGTATGTAAGGAAGTTCTCGGTATCTGATTTTTACACTGACAAAAAGACTCCTAGTGAAAATTCCCATTTCGAGTCACTGATCGTTAACACCATTAGCAATTCGATATGCCACCAGAGACAAGCCCTGAGACTGTAAAGAAAGCCCGAACGCCTTAAAAGAACATTTGAAAACTTGACATAAAAGATAAGCGCAGGAAAAGAGTGGTATTTCCAGCAAGGCCAAAAGCTTTCAAATTGCTTTTTTGCTTATTGTTACCTGGTGAATTCACCAAGCATAGAGTTAGCCAAAGATCAAAAGCTGTTAAGAAATATTCCTGCTCCATATACATCAAATATATTTTGCATTATTACTGATTGAAACAGATAGGTATACACTATTGTGTACAAATAGATGGTATTATGTATTTATAATGCATCCATTTGTACACTAGAATACTGGTTGATGGTATTGTAGATATATTTCTACAAACCTTCTGGTGGTTTTTCGCATTCCTTTCTCAATATTTCTTTATTATTTCAGTTACCTTCTTCCAGGTTTCTCTCTCAGGTAGTTTTAACAATTTTTTTCCATGTTGTTTTTGGTCTCCCTCGTTTCTTTCTTGGGTTATCCCAGTAATCTGGCCAATTCCGAACTTGCCTCTACGACCCTGGCTCCTTTCGAAATTTCTGATACTTAACTGTTACAGAAGAGAAGCAAGGAAAAAATACCTTACTAAATAGAAAGTATAACCAATCATCTGATATTTGTTAGCTGAGGTACATTTGTATTACTTTTTCCCTTTCGGTTTATCTCACCAGAAGAAGTCGCCATGTAATATTAAATATGCAAATCTATATGAAGAATACGGCCGTTATACATTTAGTTTGCTGGTGTTTTGCTTTCTTTTTTCGTTTTATAATAAATGATTTTTGTAATGTGAGTTCAGATTTGAGCTGCCAATTATTAATATGAGGGAAATGTCGAACGGAAAGGAACGGCTAAAAACCGAGCGTTATAAGGCGCTATTTTCCATGTGCCGCGAGCGGATCCCAAAATTGCCTCCACCACCATTTCACCCCCTTCCTTAGATGCGTAACAAGATTTTTTAATTAATATCAGCCTTCGGAGACATTAAGTATTATAAAAAGAGAAAGTGTAAAAACTGTATTGTGTTACTGTACCTTCTACATTCGTTGCTAAGCGTGTTGCTAAGGGTAGGAGATTAATTAAAGAAAGGGGATGCTAAAACAGCAGCCAAATTCTGAAAATAAGACGTAGATAGATTGTATGAAAGAAGGATTTATAATTTGCAAGAATGGTGGAAAATTTGTTCGCGCCCACTGCAAAAGCAATATAATTGAGTGACAATGCTTTGCGGTAAATGAATACCTGAAAATTTATTTATCACGCTTACAGAAACATGTTGTGATGGTGATTTATGAGAAAAGCAAGAAACTAGTCAAGATCTTAACATTAATATAAATTGGAGGACACATGTTAATGGAGAATATATCTTTGATATATAATTGAAAAAAAATAATGCTGTTCTCATTGTTTTGTAAAGATAGTATGTAAACTGCAGCTCCCTAATCGCTCGTACTAAATTTTGGGAACAGTAGCATCTCACAAGTTTTACTTATAACTTAAATTTTATATCCCAAAATTTAGTCACAATTAATTAAAAATATATATTCTTATTATGTCAGACCGTTTGAAAAAGTTACATCTCAGTTACATTATTTAAAATGGCACACCCATATAAAAAATATGTTCCATCGAGGAAATAAACTTACACAATTATGGATTTATTACAATGTTGCTTAAAGGTTTATTCCTTTCAAGAGAATAACCAGTTCCACAGGCCAGTAGATGGACTGCAAATTTGCTCTTCTTTATCCTTAAGGATGGCCAATATGACGCCAAATGTTTCAAAGAACAAAGAATGATATGCTGCGCGAAACAACCCTAATTGCGACTCAGGTGTGTTGACAGGAAGAAAAGAAAGATCTACCAAGAATCACAATCACCGATTAAATTGATCATGGAGATCGGAAAGACAGGATGTTATTTATTGTTATGAATAGGGACATTTCGCTGTTTACTTGAAAATAAAGTGCAACATAGGAACAAAGGAATATTAAATGATTACAATTAAAGAGTGAAACCAATAGGTTTGGCAATATCTTAACTCCTACAATGATATATTTATACAATAAAATTACATAAAAAAACAATTCATAAAAATTAAAATCTTCACGCAAAATACATGACGGCATTATTAAAACCGTCAGAATGGTAAAATTTAGGTATCACGTACTTAAAAAAATGCTTATTATAAGTTATTAGAGGTCAGTCCTGGTCACAGCTTAACTAGAGAGACAAGCGAAATAGCACTTCCAAGGCGAAAATGTTAAGTGATTTCTTGTAACATTTTACTAATTTTCAGTTCCCATTATAAAACACCATTTATTTGATGATTTAATTTTGACCATTGTCCTTTATGTTAAAGTAAGTTCCATAACAGTGTGCTCATTACAAAATCATTTAGCCTTTCGTTTTACAAATTTTGTGCATCCTTATAAATTACTAGCCCTCACCCGTGGTTTCACCTGCGCATGGCATGTACAATTCGTTTCAAAAAGAAAAAATGCTTATGAAACATATGAGCTATTCGATATAACACATCTTTCTATCTCTTTTGAACCACACTATATATTTCACTCAAACTGCAAGTGTTTATGAGACACACTATATATAACACTTTTATGCAACATTTTTTTGAACTACCTTGTACAACTGTAACTGTACTTCACCCTAAAGTGCAAACTTCTTGTGTATGCTGCTGTTTATTTACATCCAATATAACATTTTTTAAACACTTAACTATTACTCTACTCCTCCCTGTGCAAATGCTTGTGGTATACGCTATATAACAACTATTTTGGACAATTTTTTACTTAGCTTGTTCTAACATGCTGTTACACACTGTATAATTACAATTATGCTTCGCCCCATATGTCAGGTATTTCATAGAGTAGGATAAAACTGTTCAAGGTCTACCCTATATAACATTTTTTTTTAAATTTTCTTATCCACCCTGAAAAGCTATAATTCTAATCCGTCCTCAATATCAACCCCTTGTTTACACAACTACTTATAGGCCACCCAATATAAATTTTATGAAGCACTGTACAACTATGCAGCCACCTATCCTCAACATATTTCCATGTATATTTAAACCATCCTGTATGTACTGCTGCCAATTAGTTAACAATCATAACCATACGGTATAATCATATTTTTACTCTACAAAATATTTCAACCAGCCTGTTTCAATTATCGTATGTATTCAACTGATATTTTTTTGAACCACTCTAAAAGTATAATTTGTCTTATATACAACATTTTCTCACAACTATAATTTTACTTCGGCTCATGTTCCAGATATTGCAAATATGCAAAACAGCTTATGTTCTATCCTACAAAAATTTTCGATCAATTTTTATCCACGCTGTTTAACTATAAATCTACTGCACTCTCTACATCAACCACCTAGCAAATGTAACTTCTTATCGGCTACCCAGTATAAAATATTTCAACTATCCTATGTGTGCAACGGATTATGAGCTACGCTATTTCACAATTTTTTCTCATAATTTTGAATCACAGTATAAAGTATATTTTTTCTCCAAATTTCATTTAATTCATTGTTTATTTGTAACTTTTTCTAACCTTGTCTAAATCACGTATACCTTTATTTTGCCTCATATTTCAGGTACTCCAATACGCAACTGCTCATTGTCTACAACACCCCGTATAATTATAATTCTACTCCAACTCCAACTATTAATGGTCCAACCAACGTAACTTGTTTGAACCACCTTGTATAACTAATTTCTCTCTCTCTTATTTCAATACGCTACATATTGCAACCATCCTATATATGGAACTACTTGTAGATATAAAAAATGTTTTTAACCACCCTATGGACTATAATTCGAATCCATCTTATATTTCAACTACCCTGTACAAACATTTTTTCCACCCCTTTCATAACTATAATAACTCAAGAACATAATTCAAATATATTGCTTACATAGCATAGTTTTTTATAACATTTTTTATCCACCCTGTATATATTTATTCTACACTTATTTCAATCACATTTTCTATGCAACTACTTATGAACCAAGCAATATAACATTTAGTTATCCACCCTGTATAAAAATAGTTCTACTCACCCATTTTTCAACCACCTGGTATATGCAACTATTTGGGGCCCACCCAATACCTACAATTTTTTTAAACCACACCGTGCAACTAATTTCTCTCCCCCTTATTTTAACCACATTGTGCAGTTGCTTATAAGTCATCTAATATAACTTTTTTTAAAGATTTTCTAAACCCATGTAATTCTACTCCGCTCTATGTTTCACATATCCTGTAGTAGAAGTTGTTTCGTTATATCTACCGTTTCTCTCAATCTAGGGAGATAAACGGTATACCAGATTTGAAGTCAAACTATAGGCTTTGCAGCAAAAAAATCAGCGAAATCAGTTCAGCAGATTTAACGTGATATTGAACAAACAAACAAAAAAAAAACAAACAAACACAACAAAACAGTATTTAATAAGTCCATTTTAAAATTCTTTATTTTGTTTACAGTTTTTTTTTAAACATTTTTCTATTGCATTAGAATATTTTGGTTATACACTTTCAACTTCAATTGAATATTGTTGTTGGTGTACTTGTGAATTTAGATTTTTAATATAATCAATATATTTGTACAATAAATCAGTAACCTGAATTGCTCTTTCGGCTACATCCTTAATTAGTTACTTGCCTGCAGATAATTAACGATAAGCAGACCTTTCAAATAAACATTTTTGCTAGTTCAGCTGTCAACATTCTATTTACAAATTTGTTATTTAAGTGGACTCTATTAAAATAGAATGGAAATCCGAATAACCCTATATTTTTAAGGCTATATTCATTCGATGAGTAATGCTAAGTGATGCGTTCGGATCAAAAGAACAAGAAAAAGGAGCTGCTTCTGCAGCCAAATACCATATATATTTTTTAAATTTATGCAAGATAGCTTCCGATATATCTTGTCAATTGTGCTGCCTTCAAGAACTGTAAATCTTGATTCGGAACTAATTGTTGCAAAATGTGCCGCAAACAGGACACAAGTAAATGAATACGATTATAAATAAACAAATATCCAAAAGGTTTTTTTGTTTCGATAACTATTTCGAAAATATCCCCAAATGTGTATGTTTATAGTACTACAGTCTTGCATCAAAATGTTTATTTTTCCTCTCGCATTCTTCTTAATTTCGCCTCAGTAATTCAAAGATTGATACTGAGTTGAAAAACACTTGTAGTCGTTTCACTTCATAGATGCTGTTCCTGCTCATTTCTAATCAATCAATAGGAGAAAGTACTATTATAAAGTTATTTTACTCTTCCTTGGCGTCAAAGGCCTAGCCAAGGAGGGTTCGAGAGTCAAGCTGTAAACATTTAAATTGTATATGCGAAAAAAAGTTATTTTATGTATATTTTTTTCATATTTCAGTCGGTTGACAGATGTGCAAGTGATGAAGGTTCTCGACTAGAAACAGTAGATTGTCTAGCCTTAAATGGATAGCAAATCTTTAAGGATTGTAATTAAAATAAGTATATTATTGTTGCAGAAATATATTAGTTCTTTCTCTAGAAGTAGGTTCACTTTTCAATTTATACGTTACATTAACTGCATTAACGAATTTTGCTATTTGAAAATCTATTAACATAACTTCTCATTGTCTTGACACTACATATTATTTATCCAATATGTTACAAAACAATTTTCCGGGTTTTGTTAATATGTATACTTATTAAAGCCTTCAAATTGAAATATGATATGAATATAACTGAACATATATTTTTTTGGCTCCCATTGTTTTGCATAATACAATAAATGCTAAGAGGCAGACAGATATACTGTATAGTATATATTGAAAGATCGTAAAATACTTTAATGGCCATGTCCGTGAACCAATACACACACATACACTGGTAAAATGTTATCTTTGGTTGTCAATCGGACCTCATGTGGAGCACGAAATGATGGTGTTATTACATACGATCTGATTAGAGATAATGTTCTCTTCATTGAAGTTCAGCATCGGCAATTTTGTAACAATAAACCTGAGGTGGATGAGAAAATGTTCAGAGGATTTGTTTAAGATTTGGAATGTAGAAAGCGTGACATGCGATTAAGGACTGTTTTAAAAGTAAGACATATTTTGTGAGATATATAAGAAATTATCGCATTCGATCTAAATCGACAAATTCTTAATCTTCTAATGCAGAAAATGTATTATTATTATTTTCCAAATTTTTTTACAATTTTAAACTTCCTGTTTTACCGGAAGTAATGTCGATTTTAAAATTTGCAATGAGTATATAGGCTATGCCGGTTCTAGCGCAAAATCGACCAAAAATACATGTAATTTCCCATAAGAGACTAGAGCTGTGAGGGCTGAAGGGGGGGCTCGGGCTAGGAGCTGTGGGGGCTGAAGGGGGCCGCGATTTAGGTTATGTTAGTGACAGCTGTCGAGGGAGGGGGCCGCGATTTGGGTTATGTTAGTGATGGCTGTCAACGAAGGGGGGCCGCGATTTAGGTTATGTTAGTGCCGGCTGTCAACGAAGGGGGCCCGCGATTTAAATTATGTTAGAAGAGTGAGGGTAGTCGGGGAACCGCAACTTAGGGTATATTAGAGGTTCGCGGGATTTGCTTGACAGGTTAGACAGGGGAGTGTTGGTTGCGGTGCCTTCTTGCGGCGTGGGTGTGTTGCGTGTATCGCAGGGGTGCACGCCATCTGTTGGTGGTTGTGGTAGTTAGAAAGAAAAAAAGCTGTGGTAGGGTTTTGAGCCCGGGACTCTCGCATGGGAGTGATCGTTCCGAGCATCTAAGCTATATGGTTATTAATATAAGAGTTTCTTCGGGAGAATAGGTATCTGAATGTTGAAGGTAAATTTTTAATATGTTGAAATTCAATCAATAGAGATATTAGGTTGTATGTATGCTTGACATGTGTGGTGATGTTAGCAAAGGTCGGACTGGTTCGTGTCGGGTGCAAGGTTTGTTGCAGGGGTGTATCACAGCCGGGTGCATTGGCCGTGACACGGAACAGATACAGTGGCGAAACACATCTTAAGAACACATTCAATGGGATGAACGAAATAAATTATCATATGCGCGAGAGCGGCAACTCGTTCGAGTCTCTGCTTTCGTCGGATAAACCAGGGCCACGAGGGCGCCTAGTCTGGGCGTTAGATCTCTTAATATAGATAATTCGGCAATTTTAAGCAAAAAAATGTACCAAAAATGCATCGTAAATAATTAATAGGTTCCCAAATATTTGGTAATTAGCATTTCATTACAAATAATAAAATAATTCAGATTCAATGAAGGCAATAACAAAAGATAAGCGAAACCGCAACAGCATGTTGATGAATTGATAAACATGCGAAACTCGAGCACTGGTTGAAAGTGCAGTGGCTGGTTGATTGTAAACAAAATCGTTAATTATAAAAGTAGATGCGGTATTCATTGAACAGATAATGGTAACAAATAATGTAAAAAAATAAATACGTAAATGAGGAATAATAATTGCGACTTGAATCGTTGGATTTTGTATCGAGCGGCGGGTAATTCGGAAAGAATACCGTTGGAGAAATGGTTGAAACCGTACAAAAAATAGAAATGACACGTAGAAACGACTGGAATAGTTGAAACGGTTGGTAGAATGGTTGAAGCCACTACAAAAGCCGGAAATGCCCCGTAGAAACAACTAGAACTTTAGAAATGGCTGGTTGGAGCCGCTACAAAAGCTAGAAACGTCCCGTAGAAATGACTGGGATAGTAAAAACGACTGGTAAAATGGTTGGAGCCACTACAAAAGCTAAAAACAACCCGTAGAAACGACTAGAAACTTAGAAATCCCTGGTAGAATGGTTGACGCCGCTATAAATGCTAGAAATGACCCGTAGAAATGACTGGGATAGTAAAAACGACTGGTAGAATGGGTGAAGCCACTACTAAAGCTAAAAACAACCCGTAGAAACGACTAGAAACTTAGAAATCCCTGGTATAATGGTTGACGCCACTATAAATCCTAGAAACGTCCCGTAGAAATGACTGGAATAGTAGAAACGGCTGGTAGAATGGTTGAAGCCACTACAAAAGCTGGAAATGCCCCGTAGAAACAACTAGAACCTTAGAAATGGCTGGTTGGAGCCGCTACAAAAGCTAGAAACGTCCCGTAGAAATGACTGGGATAGTAAAAACGACTGGTAAAATGGTTGGAGCCACTACAAAAGCTAAATACAACCCGTAGAAACGACTATAAACTTAGAAATCCCTGGTATAATGGTTGACGCCACTATAAATCCTAGAAACGTCCCGTAGAAATGACTGGAATAGTAGAAACGGCTGGTAGAATGGTTGAAGCCACTACAAAAGCTGGAAATGCCCCGTAGAAACAACTAGAACCTTAGAAATGGCTGGTTGGAGCCGCTACAAAAGCTAGAAACGTCCCGTAGAAATGACTGGGATAGTAAAAACGACTGGTAAAATGGTTGGAGCCACTACAAAAGCTAAAAACAACCCGTAGAAACGACTAGAAACTTAGAAATCCCTGGTAGAATGGTTGACGCCGCTATAAATGCTAGAAATGACCCGTAGAAATGACTGGGATAGTAAAAACCACTGGTAGAATGGGTGAAGCCACTACTAAAGCTAAAAACAACCCGTAGAAACGACTAGAAACTTAGAAATCCCTGGTAGAATGGTTGACGCCGCTACAAAAGCTAGAAACGTCCCGTAGAAATGACTGGGATAGTAAAAACGACTGGTAAAATGGTTGGAGCCACTACAAAAGCTAAAAACAACCCGTAGACACGACTATAAACTTAGAAATCCCTGGTATAATGGTTGACGCCACTATAAATCCTAGAAACGTCCCGTAGAAATGACTGGAATAGTAGAAACGGCTGGTAGAATGGTTGTAGCCACTACAAAAGCTGGAAATGCCCCGTAGAAACAACTAGAACCTTAGAAATGGCTGGTTGGAGCCGCTACAAAAGCTAGAAACGTTCCGTAGAAATGACTGGGATAGTAAAAACGACTGGTAAATGGGTGAAGCCACTACAAAAGCTAGAAACTTCCCGTAGAAACGACTAGAAACTTAGAAATCCCTGGTAGAAATGGTTGAAGCCCCTACAAAAGCTAGAAACGGTCCGTAGAACGACTGGGACAGTAGAAACAGCTGGTAGGACCCACTACAACAGCTAGAAACGTCCCGTAGAAACGACTGGGATAGTAGAAATGGTTGGTAGAATGGTTGAAGCCACTACACAAACTAGAAATGACCCGTAGAAACGACTAGAAACTTAGAAATCCCTGTTAGAATGGTTGGAGCCTCTACTAAAGCTAGAAATGACCCGCAGAAACGACTGGGATAGTAAAAACGGCTGGTAGAATGGTTGACGCCACTATAAATGCTAGAAATGACCCGTAGAAAATACTGAGCCAGTAGAAATGACTGATTGGACCCACTACAAAAGCCTGAAATGTCCCGTAGAAACAACTAGAAACTTAGAAACGGCTGGTTGGAGCCACTACAAAACCTAGAAACGGCTGGTAGAATGGTTGTAGTCACTACAAAAGCTGGAAATGTCCCCTAGAAACAACTAGAACCTTAGAAACGGCTGGTTGGAGCCGCTACAAAAGCTAGAAACGTCCCGTAGAAAATACTGGGCCAGTAGAAATGACTGGTAGAATGGTTGAAGCCCCTACAAACGCTAGAAATGGATGAAACCTTTACAAAGGGTAGGGCCGTAGAAATGGTAGTTAGAAATGATTGAACTGTTGAAGCAGAAACCTTGCTACAAATGGTTTGAAACAAATCCGAAACAAAAAAAAAGTATAGAACAGGAATGTTGGAAATGTGATAGTGTGAATAAATATATAACTTTTTCTAAGCCAGGGAACAAACAAATGTTTTACACAAAACGTATTCACTGGTACATAAAACTTATTTCTAGGTGTACAAAACTTTAACATCAATCGGTTATTAGTTATAAGTTTTTTTAAATCAGAGGTCGGAACAAACTTTTTTCTAAGACAGACATCAGTACAAACAAATGTTTTCTAAGTACACAAAATGTATGTTTCTCCCATCTAATTGTGGATATTAGAGTAAAATGAACAAAGTATTTGAAAAATTCCACAGGTGTTTTACCTATATGTCTCTAACAGGACCTTATAAATGCTAGAAAACTGATAGTAGAAACGTTATAACAGAAGCAAGAATGATGGAAATGATTTGTACAGGAACGCTACAAATGTTAGAAACAGGACCCCTGCAAATACTAGAAATGACAGGTCCAACTGCCTATCGAAAATTTAGACTTTGTTAAAGAATTGTTGTCCTCAGCAAGTCGACACGGACAATTGTTACCAAATTCTTAAAATAATATTGCTTGTTATACTGTTTTTTATCGATTTAAGTGCTTCAACAGCGTCTTAATATTATAATATTATTAGTATTCGCTTTTATAACGAACCAAAGCAGATAAAAGGAACTTGTGTGTGTGTTTTCAGAGATCTAAGGAAATATGGCAATGTTGCTCCATCACTTTAATCATATGACTAAAATGACGCTTTTCCGAGATCTAGGGAAATATGGAAATCTGGCGTCACTGGATCCCTTAAGCGGGCCCCCTTCCCTTTCTCTGTGACGTCACAAATAATTTCCAGAGGTACGTTGTAGCAAACAACCTCAAAACGAGGATAACAAAACTATCGTCTCATCAAAAGTTTCTCTTAAAAAAAAATGTAAATCAACAACAAGGTAATTTAACGCGCATATGAAACGTAAGAACAATTTGCTTGATTTATGAATTACTAATAAATTAAAAATATTATTGACTGCTAATTTCATTTAAATAATAAACATAAAAAAGGTCACTTGACAAAGTTATTATAGAACAAAGAAGAAGCTCATACTTACAGCCCTGCCAGACCCCTAGAAGGCTTTCATGCAGGATTATGGCTTGCTAGCTTTCGACATGTTGAAAGACAAAGCGACGAACCACCACACGCAGCCGAAACTGAGAATTTGTCACTGGAGAACACTACTAGACCCAGTCACAACCAAAACAACTCCGGTAGCAGAAAAAAAGACAAGTTCAATTCATCATTCCACATGCTTTTAACCCTGCTTTGATATACACAATGAAGATAAAACAGCCAAAGCATTCAAAAGTTTGTAAACGGAGCCACAACAAAATTCGTAGTATCAAATTAATATGTTTTCAGATAATTATATGCGTATTAAATAATCTATTGCATGACTTAATGGTTCAGATTATTTCATTATTTATCATAGCTGAATATTTAGTTCAAAAGGCAGCCATTCAACATTGCACACAGACAACAACACACCACCGAAAAAGAAAATTATTTATAAAGAAATGTTGTAAAATACTGAGTAGAAATTCTTGTTAAATTGAAATTAATCCTATAAATATTCTAAAGATATGCGATGTTTGTGCTTTATTTGATATCTGCATCACTATCAATTATTGCGGTTTTTTAATCTTTGTGAAGATGTTAGCGAAGGTTATAATTTGTCAAAACAGAAGTATCCATTAGAACTGAATTTATTCGTATCTTAGAGTATCAATCAATCATTTGAAATACTGTAAGGGGGTTTGATGTAACAATATTGTTCTTCCAATAACACTTTGCTCTGAATTAAATTACTGTTGGTGGAAAGAGTTGTCAATCTAAACTGTGAAATAAAAGTAATATGGTTTAAATATTTTTTGTTTTGAATCATGTAGATACAGATTTGAACATGGAAGGTCTTTCACATTCAACAGGCCAGAAAATCTTGGTCAAGAATGGGTGGACTTCATTGTGCAACAAACAAAAGCCCTTAAACCATATGTTGGCATGTCATCCTTCAATATCAATGTGAATAAAACGAATTTATTTGTAAGATGCATGAGTGTGAGATAATAGAAAACATATTCATATGCACGAGTGTATACATAATGAATAACATTTAAGAAAACGTAACCAACCTCTTAAACTACACACATACAAATTTAAAACTAACAACTCACAGGGTTACAATTGTGAACACACTAGAAGCAATATAAGACAAAAGAAAGCTGTAACCAGCCCTCGTGTTATCCAATTATAATTATCGGTCAGCATCGATCTCCATCACAACAAATAACGGAAACATAATCCATAAGTTTATAAGCATATTGTATGAAATTAAAAAGTTTACTTCAACCACATATATATATTGAATCATGATGCTAGGATATTGCTTTAAAAATGTCAACGTACAAAGCAGCTACCTTCAAATGATATACCATTGAAATAAATTGTAATTAGAATCAATTCAATCATACATACTTTAGCAATAACATATGAATAAAAATTTTCTTTAATGTGATAAACTCACGATTGGTAAAATAATCCATATAATGAATACAATGTATGGAAAAGTCACTTACTCTCTTTGATGGACTTTCTCAAAATGATTTAGAACAGAGAGAAATATATAATACAAAAACATTCTGCACTGGAACTACATTATAAAAGCTTTCGATCCAACTTTCATATAGTGAAAATATTTCCACTACACGAACGCCACTCTTACATTAAATTAGTAAACTAATGAAGTCTTTAATAATTCCCTTGCAGAAAGTTAAGCATGAAAAATTAAAAAACATGGTTGGTTATTTAAAACGTTTTCGGACTTTGCTGAAACAGTAAAAAATTTGAATGGGCTTAAATAATAAACATTCTAATAGACTTCAAAGGGCTGACATTAGTTTCACGATTTCAAAAACTTGTCCGAACTGGGATCAAAACTAACAAATCGCATAAAGATATATTGATGTTTCTGGACTATGCTTCAATTATGTTCAAGTTCAGAATTAGTAACATTTTGAAGAAAACACCTATAATTAAAGTGAATACTATGAATCATAAATATTTTAATACTAAAAATGAAATTATTGATCAGGGAACAGACTTGCGAGAATGGTTTGATAATCACTTAAAGGATCCAATTACAAATTCTCTCGAAGAATTTTTCTATCCAAAACACCCATTTGATGACTGAGTTGGCTGAATTTAAGTAGATTGTGATACAAGTAAAGAATACCGCTGAAGCTGAGATAATAGAAATGCAAAAACGACTACAAGCGGAAGAAGAGAGAAACAAAGCAGATCGTTATCGTATTCGAACTGATGAGGAACGAGTTAATGCTGAAAAAGAACGTATTCAAGCTGAGGAAGCACGAGCCAAAGCCGAAATGCATCGAGTTCGATTAGAAGAAGAATCTGTCAAGGCATCGGAACGTCATCATGAGGTTCTGAACGTTGTTTCTCATAGAATACAGTCTCAGGTAGTGAAACACTTGAGGAACGAAGTAGTTCATCGTGTAGCTCCCAAGTCCATCAAACGCGAATAGCAGAGATGTATGGTTCTGTTAGCTCTTAGTAATAAGTAACCAACCAATGATGAACATCAGTAGCTTATGACGTCATAGTAAAAGGGCAGGGAGGCCCTTCAAACAGGGCGGTTAGAAGGTATTAACTGAGGTTAGGTTAAGATCGATTGAAGGAGTTGAGGTTAGGGTAGGTTAGGATCGACCGAACCTAACCTACCCTAACTGAGGTTAGGTTAAGATCGATTGAAGGAGTTGAGGTTAGGGTAGGTTAGGTTCGGTCGAATTAGGGTCACATTACAGAAAATTTTTATTCATATGTTATTGCTAAAGTATGTATGATTAAATTGATCCTAATTACAATTTATTTCAATGGTATATCATTTGAAGGTAGCAGCTTTGTACGTTGACATTTTTAAAGCAATATCCTAGCATCATGATTCAATATATATGTGGTTGAAGTAAACTTTTTAATTTCATACAATATGCTTATAAACTTATGGATTATGTTTCCAATATTTGTTGTGATGGAGATCGATGCAGACCGATAATTATAATTGGATAACACGAGGGCTGGTTACAGCTTTCTTTTGTCTTATATTGCTTCTAGTGTGTTCACAATTGTAACCCTGGGAGTTGTTAGTTTTAAATTTGTATGTGTGTAGTTTAAGAGGTTGGTTACGTTTTCTTAAATGTTATTCATTATGTATACACTCGTGCATATGAATATGTTTTCTATTATCTCACACTCATGCATCTTACAAATAAATTCGTTTTATTCACATTGATATTGAAGGATGACATGCCAACATATGGTTTAAGGGCTTTTGTTTGTTGCACAATGAAGTCCACCCATTCTTGACCAAGATTTTCTGGCCTGTTGAATGTGAAAGACCCTCCATCTTCAAATCTGTATCTACATGATTCAAAACAAGAAATATTTAAACCATATTACTTTTATTTCACAGTTTAGATTGACAACTCTTTCCACCAACAGTAATTTAATTCAGAGCAAAGTGTTATTGGAAGAACAATATTGTTACATCAAACCCCCTTACAGTATTTCAAATGATTGATTGATACTCTAAGATACGAATAAATTCATTTCTAATGGATACTTCTGTTTTGACAAATTATAACCTTCGCTAACATCTTCACCAAGGTTAAAAAACCGCAATAATTGATAGTGATGCAGATATCAAATAAAGCACAAACATCGCATATCTTTAGAATATTTATAGGATTAATTTCAATTTAACAAGAATTTCTACTCAGTATTTTACAACATTTCTTTATAAATAATTTTCTTTTTCGGTGGTGTGTTGTTGTCTGTGTGCAATGTTGAATGGCTGCCTTTTGAACTAAATATTCAGCTATGATAAATAATGAAATAATCTGAACCATTAAGTCATGCAATAGATTATTTAATACGCATATAATTATCTGAAAACATATTAATTTGATACTACGAATTTTGTTGTGGCTCCGTTTACAAACTTTTGAATGCTTTGGCTGTTTTATCTTCATTGTGTATATCAAAGCAGGGTTAAAAGCATGTGGAATGATGAATTGAACTTGTCTTTTTTTCTGCTACCGGAGTTGTTTTGGTTGTGACTGGGTCTAGTAGTGTTCTCCAGTGACAAATTCTCAGTTTCGGCTGCGTGTGGTGGTTCGTCGCTTTGTCTTTCAACATGTCGAAAGCTACCAAGCCATAATCCTGCATGAAAGCCTTCTAGGGGTCTGGCAGGGCTGTAAGTATGAGCTTCTTCTTTGTTCTATAATAACTTTGTCAAGTGACCTTTTTTATGTTTATTATTTAAATGAAATTAGCAGTCAATAATATTTTTAATTTATTAGTAATTCATAAATCAAGCAAATTGTTCTTACGTTTCATATGCGCGTTAAATTACCTTGTTGTTGATTTGCATTTTTTTTAAGAGAAACTTTTGATGAGACGATAGTTTTGTTATCCTCGTTTTGAAGTTGTTTGCTACAACGTACCTCTGGAAATTATTTGTGACGTCACAGAGAAAGGGAAGGGGGCCCGCTTAAGGGATCCAGTGACGCCAGATTTCCATATTTCCCTAGATCTCGGAAAAGCGTCATTTTAGTCATATGATTAAAGTGATGGAGCAACATTGCCATATTTCCTTAGATCTCTGAAAACACACACACAAGTTCCTTTTATCTGCTTTGGTTCGTTATAAAAGCGAGTACTAATAATATTATAATATTAAGACGCTGTTGAAGCACTTAAATCGATAAAAAACAGTATAACAAGCAATATTATTTTAAGAATTTGGTAACAATTGTCCGTGTCGACTTGCTGAGGACAACAATTCTTTAACAAAGTCTAAATTTTCGATAGGCAGTTGGACATCTTGTTGCTTCATATTCATCTTACGTCATCATCCTTATTGTGGATACTAATTAAATACAGCAGTCTATCGCAGTTATTTGCACCGGGATTGTTCTTAGCATTCATATCTTTTCTATCATTTGTAACGTCCCTGTACCTGTCATTTTCATCATTCTTGCTTCTGTTGTAACGTTTCTACTATCAGTTTTCTAGCATTTTTAAGGTCCCGTTAGAGACATATAGGTAAAACACCTGTGAAATTTTTCAAATACTTTGTTCATTTTACTCTCATATCAACAATTCGTTGGGAGAAACATACATTTTGTGTACACAAAATAGAAAACATTTGTTTGTACTGACGTCTGTCTTAGAAAAAGTTACATGTGATAGAAACATTTGTTTGTTGTAGCAAACGATTGATGTTTTCTTTTTGATGTCTAAATTTTTGTGCACGTAGAAAAAAGTTTATTTGTACCCCTGAATAAGCTTTGAAAACCCGTCTTAGAAAAGATTTGTTTGTTCCTACCTCTGACTTACAAAAAGTTATATATTTATTCCCACTATCCAATTTCCAACATTCCTGGGCTCTACTTTTTGCAACGGATTTGTTTCAAACCATTTATAGCAACAGTTTCTAGCATTTGTAGTGACTTTGTTTAACCTCACCAGTCATTTCTACGGTTCCTGTCGTTTCTATGGCCCTAGCCTTTGTAACGGTTTCAAACATTTCTACCCTTTGTAGCGGCTCCCACCATTTCTAGTATTTCTAGTGGCATAAAGATACTCCTCAAATATGAAACGGAATCCTACTATTGAAACTTTTAAATCGGGACATATCTATTCTTTATAAGCATATAAGATAAACAAACTGATGGTTAGCAGGTGGTCGGCCAATGAGAGTGCAGCTTATGACGTCATGACCGGAAGGCCCTGTTTACAGGGCGTTCTTATCAGATTTCCGATCTCTTTCTTTAATAAATGAAGCTAGAGAGAGAGAGAGAGAGATAATAATGTTCTAATCAGAAGTACTTTTGGTAGTAAAACAGTGTCTTGTATTTACAATTTTATTTCAGAGCAGCATATGATATATCAACATCAAGGTATTTATGTATATTTCCTTGCGTTTCTATGGATCGTTTTAGTCGTTTCTACGTTTTCAGTCGTTTCTACAAGCTAAGTTGTTTCTACGGGTCTTCAGCCATTCAGCGGACCAAGCCGTTTCTATGGTTCGTTTCTAGCTTTTGTAGCGGGGCCAACCATTCTACCAGCCGTTTCTACTGACGCATTCGTTTCAACGAGACGTTTCTAGCTTTCGTCGGATAAACCAGGGCCACGAGGGCGCCTAGTCCGGGCGTTAGATCTCTTAATATAGATAATTCGGCAATTTTAAGCAAAAAAATGTACCGAAAAGGCATCGTAAATAATTAATAGGTTCCCAAATATTTGGTAATTAGCATTTCATTACAAATAATAAAATAATTCAGATTCAATGAAGGCAATAACAAAAGATAAGCGAAACCGCAACAGCATGTTGGTGAACTGATAAACATGCGAAACTCGAGCACTGGTTGAAAGTGCAGTGGCTGGTTGATTGTAAACAAAATCGTTAATTATAAAAGTAGATGCGGTTTTCATTGAAGAGATAATGGTAAGTAATAATGAAAAAAAAATATATACGTAAATGAGGAATAATAATTGCGACTTGAATCGTTGGATTTTGTATCGAGCGGCGGGTAATTCGGAAAGAATACCGTTGGAAAAATGGTTGAAACCGTACAAAAACTAGAAATGACCCGTAGAAACGACTGGAATAGTAGAAACGGCTGGTAGAATGGTTGAAGCCATTACAAAAGCTATAAATGCCCCGTAGAAACAACTAGAACCTTAGAAATGGCTGGTTGGAGCCGCTACAAAAGCTAGAAACGTCCCGTAGAAATGACTGGGATAGTAAAAACGACTGGTAAAATGGTTGGAGCCAGTACAAAAGCTAAAAACAACCCGTAGAAACGACTTGAAACTTAGAAATCCCTGGTAGAATGGTTGACGCCACTATAAATGCTAGAAATGACCCGTAGAAATGACTGGGATAGTAAAAACGACTGGTAGAATGGGTGAAGCCACTACAAAAGCTAGAAACTTCCCGTAGAAACGACTAGAAACTTAGAAATCCCTGGTAGAAATGGTTGAAGCCCCTACAAAAGCTAGAAACGGTCCGTAGAACGACTGGGACAGTAGAAACAGCTGGTAGGACCCACTACAACAGCTAGAAACGTCCCGTAGAAACGACTGGGATAGTTGAAATGGTTGGTAGAATGGTTGAAGCCACTACAAAAACTAGAAATGACCCGTAGAAACGACTAGAAACTTAGAAATCCCTGTTAGAATGGTTGGAGCCCCTACTAAAGCTAGAAATGACCCGCAGAAACGAATGGGATAGTAAAAACGGCTGGTAGAATGGTTGAAGCTACTACAAAAACTATAAACTTCCCGTAGAAACGACTAGAAACTTAGAAATCCCTGGTAGAAATGGTTGAAGCCCCTACAAAAGCTAGAAACGGTCCGTAGAACGACTGGGACAGTAGAAACGGCTGGTAGGACCCACTACAACAGCTAGAAACGTCCCGTAGAAACGACTGGGATAGTAGAAATGGTTGGTAGAATGGTTGAAGGCACTACACAAACTAGAAATGACCCGTGGAAACGACTAGAAACTTAGAAATCCCTGTTAGAATGGTTGGAGCCTCTACTAAAGCTAGAAATGACCCGCAGAAACGACTGGGATAGTAAAAACGGCTGGTAGAATTGTTGAAGCCACTACAAAAGCTAAAAACAACCCGTAGAAACGACTAGACACTTAGAAATCCCTGGTAGATTGGTTGACGCCACTATAAATGCTAGAAATGACCTGTAGAAAATACTGGGCCAGTAGAAATGACTTATTGGACCCACTACAAACGCCTGAAATGTCCCGTAGAAACAACTAAAAACTTAGAAACGGCTGGTTGGAGCCACTACAAAAGCTAGAAACGGCCCGTAGAAAATACTGGGCCAGTAGAAATGACTGGTAGAATGGTTGAAGCCCCTACAAAAGCTAGAAACCTTTACAAAGGGTAGGGCCGTAGAAATGGTAGCAAAAAAACGTATAGAACAGGAATCTTGGAAATGTGATAGTGTGAATAAATATATAACTTTTTCTAAGCCAGGGAACAAACAAATGTTTTACACAAAACGTATTCACTGGTACATAAAACTTATTTCTAGGTGTACAAAACTTTAACATCAATCGGTTATTAGTTATAAGTTTTTCTAAGCCAGAGGTCGGAACAAACTTTTTTCTAAGACAGACGTCAGTACAAACAAATGTTTTCTAAGTACACAAAATGTATGTTTCTCCCAACTAATTGTGGATATGAGAGTAAAATGAACAAAGTATTTGAAAAATTCCACAGGTGTTTTACCTATATGTCTCTAACAGGACCTAAATGCTAGAAAACTGATAGTAGAAACGTTATAACAGAAGCAAGAATGATGGAAATGATTGGTACAGGAACGCTACAAATGTTAGAAATGGGACCCCTGCAAATACTACAAATGACAGGTACAGGGACGTTACAAATGATAGAAAAGATATGAATGCTAACAAGAATCCCAGCGCAAATAACTGCGATAGACTGCTGTATTTAATTAGTATCCGCAATAAGCACGATGACGTAAGATGTATATGGAGCAACAAGATGTCCAACTGCCTATCGAAAATTTCGACTTTGTTGAAGAATTGTTGTCATCAGCAAGTCGACAAGGACAATTGTTACCAAATTCTTAAAATAATATTGATTGTTGTACTGTTTTTTATCGATTTAAGTGCTTCAACAGCGTCTTAATATTATAATATTATTAGTATTCGCTTTTATAACGAATCAAAGCAGATAAAAGGAACTTGTGTACGTTTTCAGAGATCTAAGGAAATATGGCAATGTTGCTCCATCACTTTAATCATATGACTAAAATAACGCATTTCCGAGATCTATGGCAATATGGAAATCTGGCGTCGCTGGCCCCCCTTACCGGGCCCCCCCCTTTTTCTGTGACGTCACAACTAATTTCCAGAGGTACGTTGTAGTAAACAACCTCAAAACGGAGATAACAAAACTATCGTCTCATCAAAAGTTTCTCTTAAAAAAATGCAACTCAACAAACAAGGTAATTTAACGCGCATATGAAACGTAGGAACAACTTGCTTGATTTATGAATTACTAATAAATTAAAAATATTCTTGACGGCTAATTTCATTTAAATAATAAAACATAAAAAAGGTCACTTGATAAAGTTATTATAGAACAAAGAAGAAGCTCATACTTACAGCCCTGCCTGACCCCTAGAAGGCTTTCATGCAGGATTATGGCTTCCTAGCTTTCGACATGTTGAAAGACAAAACAACGAACCACCACACACACCGAAACTGAGAATTTGTCACTGGAGAACGCTACTAGACCCAGTCACAACCATAACAACTCCGGTAGCAGAAAAAGACAAGTTCAATTCATCATTCCACATGCTTTTAACCCTGCTTTGATATACACAATGAAGATAAAACAGCCAAAGCATTCAAAAGTTTGTAAACGGAACCACAACAAAATTCGAAGCATCAAATTAATATGACTATATAAGCTATGGGGCTTCTAGGCCAAAATCGACCAAAAATACATGTAATTTCCCATAAGAGATTCTAAGGTTAAAATTAGCGAAAATTTACCCAGATGACCTTGAAATCGCCAACCTGAGCGAGCCTGATTTTGTAGTTTAGAGGCGAGAAACGGTTTAATTAGCGCCATTTTGGGGTGTAAATGTCATAGTTAGGGCTGTTTTCATCATATTTAAGGCCCTTTTGACATTAGGCGGGGGTGAAATTCAACTGAAGGTGTCATTTGTTCCGCGAACGTGGGGGCCGCGTTCTTGGCCTATAGCGGACTGCGAGGGGCTCCGACTAGAGCTGTGGGGGCTGAAGGGGGCTCCGACTAGGAGCTGTGGGGGCTGAAGGGGGCCGCGATTTAGGTTATGTTAGTGAAAGCTGTCGAGGGAGGGAGCCGCGATTTAGGTTATGTTAGTGATGGCTGTCAACGAAGGGGGGCCGCGATTTAGGTTATGTTAGTGCCGGCTGTCAACGAAAGGGGCCCGCGATTTAAATTATGTTAGAAGAGTGACGGTAGTCGGGGGACCGCGACTTAGGGTATATTAGAGGTTCGCTGGGTTTGCTTGACAGGTTAGACAGGGGAGTGTTGGCCCCCCTTCGTTGACAGCCATCACTAACATAACTTATATCGCGGCCCCTTCCCTCGACAGCTGTCACTAACATAACCTAAATCGCGGCCCCCTTCAGCCCCCACAGCTCCTAGCCGGAGCCCCTCCTTCAGCCACCACCACCATTGTTTACTTCAATACCTACCGAGATATTAACAGAAAAGTAATTAAGAAAAGGAAAATCTTATATCCATTAAAGAAATACATAATTATAATTATTAACTAAATCTAAGTGATTTTCAAAACATTGAAACTTAACTAAACTTAATGTGTTAGATGTTCAAACTGAGCACCGTTTACTTCTTGACAATAAGCAAGTCGGTTTTTAAATTCTCTAGTAACATTAGCTATTACTTCTGGTGTAATTCTCTGGATGTCTTGAGTTATTCTTGCAGCTAATTCTTGCAAATTATTTGGTCTATCAACATAAACCTTATACTTTAAGTAACCCCACAGAAAATAGTCTAGTGGATTAAGGTCGGGACTTCGTGCAGGCCATTCATTCTTCCAATCCATCTGTGATGTAATGTCCTATCTAAATGATCTCGAACAATGCGAGCGTAATGAATCTGAAACCAGATATTATTTGGTAATTGTCCATTTACCTCCAATGCCGGAATAACTTATATCTGCAAGAGCTGTAAATACCTATCTCCGTTTAAAGTTTCTTGTAGGAAGAAGAGTCCCACGATTCTGTTGTTATAAATGCCGGCCCCAAACGTTCAATTTTTGGGGATGTTGTGTATGAGCCTCTTCTACCCAATTAGGATTACTTTGCGACCTATAGCGGCAGTTATGTCGATTAACCGAACCATTTAAACAAAATGTAGCCTGGTCTAAAACCACCACATTTCTATAAAATTATTATCACGCTTACAAATATCCATCATCGTTTCACGAAATTGCAAACGTCTGCCGAAATCGTCCTCGGAGAGTCCTTGAACGAGGCGAATTTTGTATAGATGATATTTTTCTCGACTTAAAATCCTACCTACTGAACGACGGCTAATTCTATGCCTATTGCCGAGGTCGGTAGTGGATAAGGGAGGATTTTCTACCAAAGATATAGCAAAATTTTGAGCTATACCTTCATTACTTGCACTTTTTAACCATCCACTTTTTGGTAAATTGCTAACTGTTCCACTTGTGTCGTACCTTCGCAAAGTTTTCGTCACTACTGAACGGGATATTTGTGTATTCGGATGAATAATGTTAAAAAGGTCACAAACTTCTTGATGCGTCCTTTTGCTCTCCCCATACCCAATCATCATTAATATTTCTATTCTTTCTCTTTCACTTAATGCGGCCATTTTACAATCAAATTAAAACAATACAATCTTTTTACGTTCAAATAAGAAAACTAATAACTTTGACAACTACTGTCATACTGAATTTCATGGACCACTAAACTTGATTCAGATTTAATTTGCGTCTGATTTAAACAAACGCACGTGTATTCGACTATGGAACAAGCAGTGTTGTTGGCTGTGACGGGAAAATGCCACCGATTGGGCAATAGAAATACAAATCCTTACCGAGCGGTTTGTTTATATCGGGCGTAAATGAAATCTGAACCGAGTTTAGCTACCATCGAATTTTTCCTTTCCTTAGTTACTTTTCTGTTAATATCTCAGTAGGTACTATACAGGGTGTTTCACTGCAAATTTTAAAATCAACATTACTTCCGGTAAAACAGGAAGTTGAAAATTGTAAAAAAAATTGGGAACAAATTGCCAATCTACTGCAGTATCCACCTTCCACATTTCATTTTGATATCTCTAATAATTTCAAAGATATTTACTTGGTTCCACACATTTGCACATCACTGTATAACAACTTCCATCCAATTGAAAAAGTTGATGCTGTCTCATAACTTTTAAGGGAAGTTCTGAAGTTCTATCTCTTCGGTAGGGCTTAGTAGGCTGTGAAGCTTTCCTCTGGAGTTACAGTTTGCTGGACATGGTAGTGGTCTGGCTCGCTAGTAGGGTCAGAATTAGTGAACTTACTCAACTTTTTCCGGATTGCTGTGGCGGTAAGCAGGAAAACAACAATTATTGCTAACATGCACAATTGTGAACAAGGAGGTATGCTTCTCCAGGAATGGTTGGTTCATCAGTTGATCGAATTCTCTGGAGTACTGACTGAGTTTGTGATTGGGAACTTTAAGGTCTTGGGCATCTGGTTCTTGTAATATTAAGGGTTCAATACTGGGAAGTTGACTAACGGTAGGCATTTCTTCGGAGCAGTTGTAGCGGATATTTACTAGATGCTATTTGAGTGTGATGATATTTTTGGTGGTCCGTCTAGCATGGACACTGGTATTGCCGATGAAGGCGTTGCAGTGGGACTAAATTTCCATTAATAAATTCGTCGATACGGTTAGTGTAATAACATCTTCTCAATTGCATTTGATAGTGTGGGGCAAAGGTCTGGAGATGGAGATCAACCAGAGTTTTATGTTGATCTCTTGGATATTATAATCTTCTGCATATAATATCGAAGTTTTGCAGGCTGCGGGAAGTGAGATTGACTGTTTGAGAAGTTGTCCTTCGCAGATGGCATCTTTGTCTATTGGATGCGAAATTGACTTGGAACAAATTTTATGCTGTGTGTTTAATCGCCTCACTCAGGTCTTCGAAGGATGTATATAATAACGAATCGTCATCTCTTGCGATACATTTTGTTTTTATTGAAAGTATGTTCGATCATCCAAAATTGGAATAGGATAAAGGTTATAAAGAGTGTAAATCTCAGAGTCAACTAAAGGAATTTTTAGTACACAAATGATTTTAGTGTTGATTTGGAAGTCTGTTTATAAGTCCGCGTTTTCTTCTATTAGTAGTGTAAGTTTGAGTGTCAGCGAAAATATCTGTATATTTAGAGTTAACGAATTTTGAAATTTGTTCCAACACTCTCACATGTGTCTGTACTTTTGGTTTAAATGAGTTTGTGTTAGTTGTGTTTTCATTAATAGTTTCTAGAATTCGGTTTAGTATAGCGTCATTATTTGAAATAGCATTTCTGAAGACAATAAGTTTCCATTTGTGGTTTGAAATTTTAATTGTGCTTTCTTCATGGAAGAAAACTCCTATTGTATTGTTAACGGGTGTAATAGAGTATTCTTAGAGGTTCACGACTGAAAACAGTCCACAAAATCTGAAAAGAAGGGATTCATGCGAAATAAGGTTTTAGTTTGTCAAAGTTAATTTTACTGATTTGGTTAGTTTGTAAGTTTATGACTGTGGCAGAGTTTTTCGTATCGCGGTAATTTCAAAAGGTCCATTGAATTTGTTTTCGGATTTGCTTTTAATCTGAGACTCGTTCACGTAAACTTTGTCGTCTACAATGTATTCTGGCTGGTTAGTCGAAACATGTTTGTCAAATCTTTAAATTTTGGTTTTTGTTGTTTAAGGTCCCTAACGTATTTAGAAATGAGTGTTTCTTGGTCGTAAATTGTTTCCGGCGGCCTACTAGAAGTGTGCCCGAAAACAAGTTCGTAGGGCGTGAAACCGGTAATCTTGTTTTTAGTGTTGTTGTATAAGATAACTGCGTAAGGGAGAACATTGAATGGATGTACGTTCTGATGTTTAGCTGTATTTGCCCTTAGCATTTTCGCTAAAGCCGCGTGAAATCTTTCGATAGAACCGTTTGATTCGGGAGGGTGGACGCTTGAAAATGATAGTTGCATGTCATACAGTTTGGACAGGTGCCTTATTACAGTGTTATCAAATTCACGTCCATAGTCACAATGGATGCGAAGAGGTGTACCGTAATATTGGAAAAATATTACGAGGGTGCTTACTACAGTTTTACTAATAGTCAGTGCCTAGTTCCTAATAAGATATTCGAAAATATCAATGTTGATACATTTGAAGGGTGTTTTTGGAGTTTCAGTGATAACAAAAGGAGCATTTAAGTTTTTTCTACAACACATTACCTTTTGGCAAGTTTCGCAAGGCTAAATAAATTGCTCTACACATATGATTAGTCCAGTTCAGTTATACTTTTCCCTAATACGTCTAATGGTCTCATTAATTCCACGATTTGGGTTACTTTTGCCGCAGTGGTACTGTTGCAGTATAATGGGAATTTCGTCTTGGGAACGGGTTGTCACAATGTTTTGACAAATTTTATATCTTTGCCTGCGAGTATAAAAGATAACGTTTCGAGAATAGGTAGTTCAACGTTGTTTTCAATTCAGGAGGTTTCTGATTCGTCGAACTGATCTTGGTTATTATAGAAGATCTTAAAAAGATGCGAGACAACAGTGTCGGGAGTGAATGGTAAAGGGACAATTAAATACTTTCTATGCCGGACAGATTTGCTGATAAGGATGTTTAGGGTGTCGGTAGTAAAATTTGGGTCTCGATGATTTTGTCATGCAAGTCATTGAGTTTATTTTGCCAGACTTTTTATTTTTTATTCGTTTGTGAGTTTTGTCTAAAAGTTGGGCGATAGAGATTTCAATTTTTGAATAATCGATTATTTTCGACTCGGTTTCTTATAGTTGAACAAATCGATTAAATTCTGTTGTCATTCGTTCGTTATGATCATCACGTTCTTGACCACTATCGGAGTCTGGTTGTTCTGTGTCGCTTGCGTTATTAGTGAAAATTTGGATTTTAGTACATTTTTTAATATTAATTAATTCAATTAAATAATTAATTTTCATTCTGGAAAGAGCGTCAGCTTTCTGATTTGTCTTGCCAGGTTTGTATTCTTATAAGTATACTCTTCTAGCTTAATGCGCCATCTGGCCAGACGACTACCAGGATCTTTGATGGAAAACAGCCAAGTAAGCGGACGGTGGTCGCAGAGTAAAGAAAATTTCTCCCAAAAAGATACGGTCTGTAGTGCCTGACTGCCCAAACAATTCCCGTTCGATGATATAGTATGAAGTTTCTGCAGCGCAGAGAGTACGGGAAGCATATGCTATAAGAATATCTTTTCCTACAGGACATTTTAAAAGAACCGCTCCCATTGCAAAAGCACTAGCATCAGTAGTGAGCAGGAATTGTCCTTTGAAATGTGAGTAGATTAATTTGACGTCTTTCTGCGGGAGTTTCGTTAGAGGTTTCGAGATCTTAGCAAAATTGGGTATAAAACGTGGGTAATATTGGGCGACACCTAGAAAAGATTTAACATCTTCAGGAGTTTGGGGCTGAGGAAAATTCTGGATGCATTCAACTTTTGAAAGGTTTGGTTTCACTCCTTCTTGGCTGATAAGATGACCTAGGTAAGCAACTTTCTTACGGAGAAACTTGTCACGTTGAATTTTCAAGTTGGACGGTCTAAGACGCTTAAAGACTTCATGGATGGTTGGTGAATAGACAAGGCCACGTTCATTTTGGATACCCAAAAGAATGTTGTCCATGATCCTCTGAAAGGTAGGAGGTGCATTTTCAACCCAAATGGCATACGAATGAATTCGTAATGGCCATTGTCAACAGAGAAACCGGTCTTGAGAATGTTTCCTTCAAGGATTTCCGATGGAGGAACCCTGAAGCGAGATCCAGTGTGGAAAAGTACTGACAACGGGCTTGGCATTAATCATGTCAATAGAGTGTTTGACGGCATTAGTAAAAGTCAAAACATCCCATTTAAGATAGAACATATCTTCGAATTCTAAGCAGAGATGTTTAGTTTAGATGTTCTGTCCAAATTTGTTTCTGTCTAAGTTTATAGAGTCGGAGTAGTCCTGAGTGTTTATTTAGATTTAGTAGAGGGTGTGTATGGTCAAGAGGTTCTAAGTGAAGATTGGAAAAATTAACAGTTTTAAGCAACGCGTTCGCTTTAATTATTAAGATCAGAAATTCTCCCTTTGAATTAACATGTACAACAGCTTTGGGAAGTCGTACTTTGTCAATTACTTGTGTCGGTAAAATTGCGTCAGTATTAAAAAGATCGCATTTGAGTTTGAAAATTTGTTCGGTTTTTGGTGGAATAGTTATTTGATTGTTATGTGTAAAAGTTTGTCTGTTAGTATTTGGTGTGTCTGTTTGTTGTGAATTAGACAGATCGTGATCGGGTACTTAATGTAGCGGGATAGTTTTAGAGTTAGTAACTAACTGTTTGGATTTTAGGGCAACTATACATTCGTAATGTTCAAGAAAATCTAGACCTAAACTTCCATCAAACTCAATATCTAGATCCTAGATAAAAACCTTATGCGGATTACCTACGGCGAACGGAATGAGTAAGGATTGAAAGATCGGAATTTTCTCATAAGTGATATCTTGGATTGTCACCTTTTTGGGAAATCTTTCGCGAAAATTTTTGTCTGTGTTTTCTATAAAAATGGAGATGGTATCAACGAGAAGTTTGAACTTTCCAGAAGCGTCGTGAATGTAATATAAATTTTTGGAGTTGACTGTTAGGAGCGGAATTAGAGAAATGCTTGTTCCGGGAAATTCGCATTTGGGTCGAAATCTTCCAGATTCCAATTTTGGATTTAGGTTTGGACTTTGGAAATGGTAGTTGTTGTATCGGCGGGCTAATATAGGCACGGGAGAGATAGAAAATCCTGGTATTCGTGACTGTTGAAAGGTGTAACGAAGTTATCGTCTAGAGTTTGTTCAGTGTCATAATTGACAGGATTTTGACTCAAATCGTCATAGATGTATCGGTTATTTTCAGTATTATAGTCGTAGTTGCTTACTGAATATTCTTGACAATCAGTATTCAGGTTTTCATAGAAATGATGCGTCCTATCTGGACTATAGTGAGGATTGGTCTGTATTACATTATTACAGACGGTCGGAATTGTTTTGGTTTAAACGGGGGTCTTTGGAAATTCGCTGGTCGAAATGGTGGACCTTGATTATTGCTATTATTTGGGGCAGAGTTTGGCCTCAAAGACTGATTTGGCCCTATAAATTTAGGCCTAATATTTTGGTTGTAAGATTGAGGGTTGTTTTGTTGTCGCAAGTGACAATCTACTGCAATGTGGCCTAATCGTACACAATTTAAACATTTCGGTGGTTGAATGGATTTCCTGGCTTGAAAAGAGGGCTTAGGTTGAACGGATTTATTTATCTTTTGTTCTTCGAAGTAAGACAACTGAAGTTCTCTTCTTATGCGAGAGTTTGCCTCAGAAGATCTTTAGGATTGCTGGTATGATTTATTTGGCTTAGACGTGGTTCTAATCCTCTCAGAAGCGTGTTTAGAATATGTGTAGTCTGAGCATCTTTCTGCTCATTGCTTAAATTTGCCTATTTTTGAATACAAGAGTGCATTTTTCACTCAGAACGTCTTTTATAGAATGTCCGGGGTCACTCATTGGTTAGTTGTTTAAACCGTTGGAGATCGTGAATTAATGAAGAAATATCACGAGGATCTTCGAAATGTAGCGTGAGGAGCTGTTTAATCTCAAGGTACGACGCAGGGTTTCTAGAGTTTATTAATTGCGCCGCTTTGCTTCTTAATTTATTTTTAACGTGGATCACCAATAGGTATTTTTGATCCTCGTTCGACATGTTGTAAGCACAGTTACAAGCATGTATGAAGGTTCAAATTCGGGAATTATAGGAAATATTTCCGACAGCCGGTACTTTTCGGTTTCATCGGAAACTACATTGATAGTTGCTTGTGCCATTTCGATGTGTTAGAATTAAAAGTGTACACGAGTTGAAAAAAAAAAAACGAATAAAATAAACGAGGGTTTGTAAAATGGGTTTCACTAAAAGTATGTACAAAAATTATTATGCAAATGCCTGTAAATGGGGAATAAACGATATTTTGGATAATAGAACGGTAAAGAATGAAATAATAAAATAAATATATAAAACTAAATCAAAATATATCAAATAAATATTTCAATTCAAATTAATGAAGTAATATCTAAATTCAAATCAATATAATCAAATAAGTCAAATTATCAATCGAATAATCAAAATAAATAAAATATTAAATAATCAAATGTATCAATGAAATAAAAATAAAACTGTTACACGATTCAATACTACTCCATCAATACGGACATTGAAAGATCCGTGTTCTAGTTGTTATCGCAGTTAGTAGTTCTTCCAATTCTTCGCTACGTTGAGGGGTAGAATGCGCCGCTACTAGTTAGAAGTAAGATCGTGTTCTAGTAAGGTTAAATAGATCCCACTGACTGCGCTAATTTGTTATATCACACTTCTTAAATTATTCTTTTTAAAAAAGATTTTTTTAATATAACAAATTCAATTATAACTTTAAAATAAAAATGAGAAATAACAATGTAACTGTCAAAAGTTCTGAGTAATAATAAATAACAAACAAGAGAGATTTTACAATATATGACATAATGAATGCTGAATCGGCACTGTCGACACGGCGATTTCCATGGATACTCGGCGGTACTGTAATGTGATACTGCACGTGTCACTGAGTCAGCTGGGAACGACGAAATATAGTTGCTACATAAGCTCATGTTGTAAACTTATATAACATTTATATATATGTTTAGGGTTCCGTATATACGGATTTCCCTTATAATAGCACTCCGGATTTCTGCCTCTGTCACATCACAGCAATTTTCCCCTAAACTACTGGACGGAAGAGGTTGAAATTAGGTATCAATGTATAGTTTGGTGACGCGATCAGGAGTACATATCGTAAAAGAAGAAATTTTAATTTTAGGGTTACTTCTGATCTCCGAAACTAGTGAGCCTAAAATTTTGAAAAAAAGTAAATGTAGAACGTTGCTCGAACTTTACAGGAAAAATAAGGAGAAACTTTTAGTATTAATTTTGGGGGGCAAATTAGAATTAATTGAAAATTTAAAAATAAAATTTTTTTAACGCATCATGTAATACATTAAATGAAAGATACCGTTCTGAGGGACAAAAATATATTATAGAATTAAATGGAAAATAAAAAATTATAATTGTTTCTAACTGATCAAGTCATATATCAAATCAAAGAGCTCATTATGACAAGTACATATATATATATATATATATATATATATATATATATATATATATTTTTTTAGAATAAATATTTTAAAATATAAAAAAAATATATTTAAAAAAAATACCCATTCCCAACTTTATTCCCCAAACTATAAGACCTAAATTTTTTTGTTTACAGAAAAAAAAATACGAAGAACACCCTAATATTAATATTGGGCGCCAAATTATAGAATTAAACGGAAAATAAAAAAATATTTTTTAACGCCTCATGCAATACATCAAATGGTTCATTATGAGGAATACAAATATATATATTTTTCATATTTTTAAAATTAATTGTTTACAAGATATTAACATAAAGATATAAAAAATTCTCATTTTTCGCTTTATTTCCGAAACCATACTACCTAATATTTTAAAAATAATTAGAGGTATTGGGGCTCACTTGAAATTTTTAAGAAAAATTATTAGAAAACCCCTATAGTAATTTTAGGGACAAATTATACAATTAAATGGAAAATAAAAATTCAATTTGTATTTTCATGCACATGTAATATATCAGATAAAAGGCTCATTATGTGAATTACAAATATATCATATTTTTAAATCATTTGTTTAAAAGATATTAACAAAAATATTAAACATCGACTTAATTCCCACTTTAGAAAATATACTATTTCAATTTTGAAAAATATATTTTATTTGATTTTTAAATAATTTGAATAACAGATTTAATAATTTATAATTTAAAACTTGACTTATTTTGCCCTTTATCTTCCAATCTACAGAGCCTAAAAACTCAGACAGTAGATTATAAAAGGCTTATCTGAAAGTTGATTATTTTATTTATAAAACTCTAATGTTAATTTTTGGAGGTCAAATTAGAAAATTAAATACATATGTATTCTTATAAAAATCAACCGAACCCTGAAGCAGATAAAATAAAAAGTCTATGTGTGAAAAATGAAAGTGTATATTTTTTATAAATTTAAAACGCTTCCTTTAAAATATATTAGGGTAAATATAAGAAAATGCAGTCATTCATTACTTGTCTGAAATTGGAGTATTAGACTCTTGAAGGTGGTACGGAACCCTTAGTATGCGAGTCCAACTCGCACTTGACCAAATTATTTTTAGATTAGACTCATTATATGGATAAATCGCATATTTAGCTTATAAGAAAAAAATTATTTTCAGTATAATTGATGAAAGATTTTTGTCTGATACTTGCGGTCTTGCTCCTGGAAAAACTGTTTAGTTGCAGGCTTCAGGGGATTTAAATATCGATGAAGAACATAGTGCTAATTCATAGGAGTGAAATACTATAAAAAAATGATAAACTTGTTACACAGCTATAACAAAACTGTAAGAATACCGTTTTTGTACATGAAATATATTTTAAAATTTTGTTGGTGGTGTAGATAGTCATGGATCAAGAATAATAATAACCAATTTCTGGAAATTTCTCTGTTTGCCTGTGTGTCTGAACACGCGTTACACAAAAACTACTCAAGGGATTTTGATAAAATTTGTTTCGGAAGTAGTTAGTACTCCGGTTAATATATAGGATAATTTTTATGCAGAAAACGTATCTCATTTCGAAGACCAATTAGAAAATATAAAGAAAAGTGCACAATTTACCTATTTAAATATCGTTTTCAGCCTCAACTCGCATCTCGCATAAACTACTGGATGATTTAATAAAATTTGGTGTGGAGGTACTTCAGAAATTGAAGTAAAATACAGAATACCTTTTACCGTGAGAAAATATCTACTTTTGTTGGGAAAATATCCAAATTAGTGGAAGTACGTAATTTTACCTATATTAAATGCTGTGTTGTAACAAGATCAAGCAAAAACTGCAGGATGGATTTTGATAAAAACCTAACCTAACCTAACGGTATTAATATACTCTATATCTTTTACCACTAGAAGTAACTTTATCCTTGCAAAATTGAGAAATAAACAGATTTACGAATTCTTATCGATTTAAATGCTGTCAGCCTGAATCAGCATTACGCAAAAAATAGATGAGTTTTGATTAAATTTGGTGTGGACGTACGTTAGTACCTATGATAATTAATATATGGAATACTTTCAGTAGCGGGAAAATATCTCAGTTATAATGTTATAAACTTAAAGAGAAACGAACGAGATAGTAATATGGGTATTAGGTAGTTTGATTTCAGCAACTAATATAGCGATGTTACTACATCTTAAGACTAATTCTCTACATTTTCAGAAGAGACGAAAAAACTGAATACCTTTTTAATAAATTGTTCCAGTTTTTAGTGCTGGGGATAATTTATATTATAATACAGCTATTAAACTATTAGTATTTTAGACTTGTAAGTATTTGCAAATTAATAGATACCAATATTTAAATTATTGGTGAATTAAACATAACATAGGAAAATTTGGACATAAAAGTTCAGCCATTGATAGGCTACTTTATTTAAAAATTATATTCCTAAACGTATGAAAGCGATATCAAGATTTTTATGGAAATACTCAAGCTGCTGTTATTATCTTAATAAAAGATGTTAGCATTTTTGCAAATTCTGTTAAAGAGATGAAAAAGAGCTGTAAGAATGGTTAGGAATAGCTTCTATGTAAGACTAAGTATTGTTTCGAAGGTAAATTTAATTGTTTTTTATATTTTCTTTGAAATTAGACTTATTCCTCTATTATTTTTAATTGTTTCATTTTCATATTCGTTGTCTTCATTTCTAATGGCAACTGATACAGTGTGGAACAGCCAAATAGAATATATTCGATAACGAATAAACAGGCACAAAAAAATATATAGGATGTGTCATGTGACAGTGGCTAATACCAACTTTCTTATTTTAAATGCAAGGCCCTGTATATTATTTATTTTTTGGATTCTCTAGAAAATTCTAGGACATCATTCATGTACAATGTCTTACACCTATCTTCAACTTTGTTTTCAGAGTTAATACAAAAATTAAAATTAAATAATTATAGTTAAAAAAAAAAACTAAAGAAAATACGCTTTAATAGCAAACCGAACTAAAAAGCAGAACATAGAACATTTATTATTTTTCGTTTAAAATATACAAATGAATTATTTTTAACTTTTAATGTGATTAACATTATCATACCTTGAAGGCGATAATACACAAACAAATGTATATTGCTTGTATTATATAACAAGTTCTAGCTTGCTGTACACCTTTACTACAAAAACGTTTAAGTCTACCAAATCTTATATTCCACCGTGTCCGTTAAAAAAGAGATCAACGTTTTCTCTTCACATATAAAATGTACGTTATTTGTGTGCATGAGTGCAAGACCTTGGGAGTTGAAAATTTAATGTTTTTAAGAGATGAATAAAAATCAGAATTACGAATAGTCCTAACACATGAAACACGAATATTTTTTGGCAATGCAAAACAAACATTTGAGAACACACATAATTCACTGCTCGAAATTTATCAAGCCCATAATTGTTTGATGCTATTATTATAAACTCTCTCTCTCTTTGCGACTGTTTCACCATATATACACAGAAGAGTCAGAGTGTATGGTAGTATGAACTTAATAAATGACTGCTTTATTAACCGACTCCAAGGCGGTTCTCAATTTGTCTGTATTTATGTTATTTTTTTATGTTTGTTCATTTATTACTCGGAAACGGCTAAAGGAATTTCGACCGTTTTACTGGATCCTGTTTAGGGGGATAGTGAAGGGGTCCCATATTTTTTAACATAGGTTGTATTTTTTTTAAAAAGGGGGAAAATATTTTTATCTATTCTCATATACCTACTATATGTCTTGGTAGAGTTGTCGGTATTCTTAAAATTTAGTAAATTTTGTTTGGAACGTGGGAACTGATATATCAATTGAATTTTACAGGGTGTTCCACATACAGGATACGTAAAACTTAGAGCAGAGTAGAATTACATGTGTTTAAGAAATCTTGAAAAAAAGGTATATTAGGTAGCCCGTAAGTAGCATATCTACAATGTGGTTGAAATAAGGGGTAAGTCATGCGGGGTAATTCAAAAAAGATATATTGAGTGGACCATAAACAGACAGTTGTATATACCAGGTAGTTGAAAAACGGGTGGAGTTGAATTATAATTATGCAGGGCGAATAAAAAAATGTTAAATTGTTAAGGTCATAAGAAGTTGAATATACAATGTGAGTGTAATAAGGATAGAAAATAATTATATTTATACAGGGTGGATAAAAATATATGTTATGTAAGCAGTTAGGATATTTGAATTTTCTTGAGCTATTAAAGTAATGAAATGGGTTGAAAAAAAAAAGTGTTTTATAAAGTTGTTCACAAGTTTTCAAGTAACTTATTATAAGATGGTTGAAATATGTAGCAGTGTATGCTTACAGCTATAAAGGAAGGTTAAAAAATATTATAAAGAAATGTTATGATCCACAAGCAGTTTCATATACCGGATAGATGAAATATAGGGTGGACTAGAATACAGAGTGGTGAATAAATGTTATATCGTGTGGCCTATAAGTAGTTGCATATACAAGGTTGCTGAAATATAGCGTGGAGTAGAATAATAATTATACAGTGTGGGTAAAAAAAAGTTAGAAGAATTTTGTTATATAGGGTAGAAGGTGAGCTGTTGCATAAATGCAATACCTGAAATATAGGGCGAAGTCAAATTATCTTTACACAGTGTGATTCAAACAAGATTAGAAAAATTTGCAAATAAATGATGGTTTAAATGTAAAGAAATTATATTTTATACTGTGCCTTAAAAGATATGGGGAAAAAATGTGAAATAGAGTAACTTATAATCAGTTGCAGAGATAGGATATCTGAAGTATAGGGAGGATTAGAGGTAAGTAGTTTAATCTTTAAAAATTGTTACATAGGGTGCTACATAAGCAGTTGCAATTTTGATGAAATTTCTTAGGAATTAATCGATTTGTATTTATACAGGGTGGTTGAAATAGAGGGTAGAGTTGAACTATAGTAAAATAGTGTTGATAAAAAGTTGTTCTACATTTCTTTTACGATAGAACAAGAGCTGTTGCATATATGCAATATCTGAAACATGGGGCGAAGTAACATTACAGTTATACAGTATCATTAAAACCTGTTAATAAGAGTTGCATATACGGGGTAGCTGACAGAAGGTGGAGACAAATTATATTTTCCAGGATGGTTAAAAAATATCTCAAAAATGGTTATTTAGCGTAGTTATAAAGGATGGTTAAAAAACTGGTAGACCAGTAAGTTATAATAGGTGACTAATTGTCAGCAATATATAGCTATATAAGGCAGTTCTTAAAAATGATGAATAAAATTGTTATGTGGGGTGGCCATTAATAGTTGCGGTTGGGGTAAAATGGGTTGGGGATTGGTGAGTTTAATTACACAGAGTGCTACAAATGTTATATTGTATGGCCCATAAGTAGTTGTATATATATATGGTGGTAGAATTATAGTTTAACAGGGTGGATTATAAAATGTTAAAAAACGGTGTTATATAAGGTAGACCAGGAACAGTTTCATTCTGCTATATTAAATACCTTAGATCTGCAGCGAAGAAAAATTATATTTATAGATTGTGTTTAACACAATCTTAGAAAAAGTGCATATAAAGGCCAGTTAAAATTATAGTTCACGAAATGACTCAAAAATCTATATAAAAGACAAAACGGTTCGATACCATTTTCTCCTCTGCCCCTAAACCGATTTCCTTTAATTTTGTTTTGTTTATTTCAATGCAGAATATATAAAGAATCTTTATTTATGTATTTTAACATAAGTAATTTATTGATAAATTATTAATATAATCCAAATGAATAGCGCCAACTATGAACAAGTAGCTTAATGTTCGAAATTTGACAGCAGTCGTCAGTACAAATTCAATTTTAACAGCGAAGTGGCGAAGTACAACTCATCAATGTAATTCTCAAAATATTTTTACTTTCGATTGGCACCGACTTCATAAAAAGTATTTAATTGTTGTAGCAAAAACTATTTCATGCTTTTTAGTTAATTTTCTGTTGCAGTAGGTTTATGCTTTTTAAAAAATTATTTATTTAATTTAATGCAATAATATATAATGTAAATAAATTTTGTCATTATACACTATTCTATATAAACTATGTTAAAATTCCAACTACTCTGTGCATCACAATTTTTTAAAAGGTTTCTCGTGATGTGCTAATATTTAGATTACCGTAGGCTGAAATTCGCTTGTCAGAATAAGTCGAGATAATCAAATAATTAGATCATTTTAAGAAATAAGAAATTGTACACTGCTACATTTACTTATAGTACCTGGATTATCAAACTTTATACGTAAATTCAAGGTTTCATAGAAAATGGAGGTACATATACAAGTATAACTATAATTCCAGTACAGCTTATGCTTCAATTATCCTGTATGTGCGACTGCTTATGGGTCACCCTACAAACACTTTTTATTTCTAGAATTTTTAACCACCCTCTATAACTATTTCCACTCCGTCCGATATTTCAACAATAATGCATATGCGACTCCTTGTAGGCTCCCCTAGAATCTGTTGTTTTTTTCTAAAATTTTTGAAATCACTCGGTAGAATTGCTGTTCCACTCATTGGCAGCTACAGAGGGGCAGCACTAGGGGTACGTGCCTGTATACCTATATTCACCCCTCACTAACTCAGTAAGCTTATTGGGTTCACATTTTCGCTAAATTGGTATGAACACATTTTTTTCCAGATATTAGTTCATGATTCATATATTTTACTGAATTTTAATGTTGCCCTCGCTAAAGAGATATTAGTACCTTATTTCGAGACTTGCTCGTGATTTTGATGCTCTGAGGGTATTCACCCCCGCTAAATTCATATATTTTTCTAGATTTGAGGGTTTTCCACACGCTAGATTGGCATCTATAACTTAGGTTAACTAGGTTTTTGGGACCATTGATATAATTAGAGTTTTAAACTTTTTCGTAGTCATTATTGTATTTTTTTCTCGTTTTTAAAAATAATGACAATTATATGAAATATATAAATAAGCAAAAAACAACTATTAACAAATTAAAATATTAAAAATTATTTCATCACTTCAACCAAATTTATCTAATTCCCTCATGATAGCAAGTCAAATTGCAAGTTGTGTACATTTCTTCGTTTCGCAAAAAAGTTCGTTTGAAATTTCACATTATAGGTGTTTGATAATATTCGAGGGAGATGTAATTATTTATCGGTTTGTTTATTTAAATAAACTCCTATATATTGTGCTTAAATTTTGGATGTCACTTTTTGCATTTACAGTACATGGTTTCTCTGAAATATGTTTTTCTGTAATATGTAATATATTATTTCGTATATTTCCCGTTTAATTTGACTTGATTCAGTTTGCAAAATTTTAGTTTTCTCAATGTCAAAAGTGTGTTTTTTTTTCTATCATGTGATTAATTAAGGCTGTTATATTTTTTTGTCGTACTTATGACTATTTTTTAATAGCTGCGATGTTTGACCGACATATGTCCCTTTTAGGGATGTAACGAATGTCCGATTTTCCACATTCGCGAATGCTAATGCGAATTTTCAGTACCAATATTCGCGAATACGAATGCGAATGCCAATATCAGATTTTTAAATCTGGCGCCAAAATTGTGCAATCACAAACACATTTAAATAGTATATTTAAGACTGATTATGTTGAACCCGATATAATGAAATGTAGTTATTTTGGGTCCATAAAAAAATATGTCATAAATTCCGAATCGGAATTATATAAATCAGTTTTTATATTCTTAGTACAAATACGTAAACTAGAAGAGCAGTGGTATTTTTGGAGTGTCTCAGATATGTAAACACAAATATTTGGACCCTAACTGCAAACCTTTATTTTTTACACTCAACGCTGTTTTGAACAGCTAAGTTCTCACATTCATAAAGTAAACTGAAAACAAAACTAAAATTGAGTTACTAAGTCCAGTAAATAAATTGTATTTTTTTGTGTTTCAAAGAAGAAATGTTAAGTTTTTATGTTGAAATTTATGTATATTGTTTATGAGACAAAGTGTAAGAAATTTGTTGATGTTTTAATTTAATGTATTTTTTTACGTTTTGAATATAAAAAACACTTTTGCATCCTAACATCAAATCTCTATTTAAAACACCCAACGCCGTTTTAACAATTTTATGTGGTCATCTGTATGGAGTAAACCAAACCTTTGGTTTACTTCATGAAGTAATATTATAAACAAGTTTGTTGTTTTTATTAAACAGAATAAATCTCTTGTTCACGAGTCAAATTGAAACTACATATTATACATAATGAAACTGACATAACTTACTTTTAATTTATTTAGGTGTATATTCATAACCAGTAAAGGGTAATCTTAATGTTAGTGGCACCTACTGACAGGATAATTTACTTAACAGATTCAAGTAAATATTTACTGGAAATATAATGTCAGCAATTACGTAGAATTATATAAGTTTTTAATAAACATTTTAATTATAAATTCTGAATCAAATATTATTGACTTATTAAAGAAGAGATTATGATTGTTGAAGATATATACCAAACATGTGCGGCGTCAATATATGACAAGCAATAGGTTTCAACAATGTGAACATTTTGAATCAATATGTAATCTATAGCTATTTTCATTTATCCTCTGTAAAATTAAGAGCCCCTTCTGAAAAATGTACATAACACAAAAAAAAACTTAAATGATGTCCTCTTTTTCTAACATATGCATTTCATTTTACCAGACAAAGAGAACCATTAGATTCTTTGAACTACTTACCTGACATCCATGAATATACTCAATATAAATTAATCCTGAGAATAAATTTAACTGACAAGTAGTTACTTGACAGTTTACTGTTAGGTGAATATACCAGCCTTTAGTATTTAAAATATAATTTAAGTGCATCTAAATACCAGAATTCTATTTTTCTATTAAAGTTATAATGATGTTTATGAGGTACTTTCTTGGGCAAGTAAGAATCAATGATCATTAAACAGTGTGCAATTTACCTAATGAGTAACATCAAGACTGTATCACAATTAGAAGATTTTTCTTTAAAGTACAAATAACAAACCTGAAAATTTTAAATCTCAGTAATTGCATAGAAATATTATTCGCAAAAAATTCACATATATAACCGCGAATGCGAATGCGAATATTAAAAAACATGCGAATATTCGCTAATGCGCATGCGAATATTCGTTACATCCCTAGTCCCTTTACAGTTTTTACATGGTATTTCATATATATAATTCTTTCTTAATTTTCATTTTTAATTTTGTGAAATGTTTATCTAATGTGTTGTATCCTTTATGGCTTACAGTGATATCCTTTCTCTTAAAGACATTTTTTTTTCTATTAACGTAAGAATGTATGGTAATGTGAGAAATTTTTATTTTTATTTTTTTTTTTGAGGTGGGTTTTGCCGTTGCATATGCTTTGGTCTATCCGGATCAAATTCTATACAAATGATGAAGCAATAAAAGTAATGAACATATGTTTCTTGTCGGTTCCTTCAAAAAACCTAGTAATAGTTCAGATAGCTTTAATAACCGCACGGAAATTTTAATTTTTTCAAGTATATATAAAAACTATGTAATTTAGTCTTGTAAGCATAAACATTCTATTTTTTAGCGTAGAGTGCAGTGGTGTTGACAAAATATGGGATTGTCATTAAAAAAAAAGAATTATATGAATTCAGTACCAATTGTGAGCACTCCGTAAACTTTTATTGAACAATTTCCAAAGTCAAGTTTTTGACCTGATCCTGTTTGTTTCCAGAAATTTAATTGTGAACGGCTGGATCTGTCAAAGATATAAAAAAGAGCGGCAGTCATTTGAGTATGAAAGATGGAAGCGAAGGCTTTTTACGAATCTTCCCTTCTCTCGTTACCTCACTGTCTTTATTTTTCTTTCATTGTGTCACTCTTAGTAATGGACATAAATATCAGGTGAATTAAAATAGTTCACAATTTTGTTACGACTCAAGTATCAACCCTAATTTAATTTTTAATTTAAATATATCTACAAAGAAATAAAAATTTCGCTATTGAGTAAGTATTTGTAAATAGTTTGTTCCTCTGAATAAGTATTTGAAGACAAGATGTCAAAGAAAAGTTCGTTTTGCTCTTAGCTAACCTCATTACAAACACATAAAATTTATACAAGACAATAATTTATAAGCATATATATTCAAAGGTAGCAACAATTTGAAAATTTTAAGTTATAATCCTATATAATATTAAAATGATAACATTGATTAATAATGACATAAGCAAAGCAAGACCCTCCCAAATTTAGACAAACACCTCGAATACCACCTTGGCAAAGAAGGCTAGAAGGGAAAATTAATTCTGTTCGGAAAGACATTGGAAGACTGACCCAGTACCAACGAGGGGTCAGGAACAACAGAATAGAAAGACTCGTCAAGACTATAATGCACAATAACCGAATACACTCCCAGTGGGATGGAGAAAATATCACATCTCAGCAGTGTCTGGACAGTTTACGACAAAAGCTCTCCGTCTACACAAGTCGATTGAGAAGGTACAAAACCAGGAACCAACGAAAACTAGACAACGCACTATTCCGAAAATCAGAAAAAGAGTTTGATAGGAAACTCAACAACATCAATAATGATGAAACTCCTAGTTATCCCAGTAAAACGGCCATCAAGAAGTTCTGGAAAACACAACTTTCCACAGCAGTTTCCCATAACTCCAGAGCAAGCTGGATTAATGAGGAAGAGGCTGCATTTCAGAATTGTGATAACATGCAACACCAACCATTTACAACGGAAGACACGTTCAACATATTGCAACACCTCTATAACTGGAAAGCACCAGGACCAGATGGTGTGCAGAATTACTGGATAAAGAAACTTTACGCCATCCACTAGAAATTAACAGAGCTTATTAATGACATAATTATCGATCCACACAAGATGCCTAGTTTCCTTACGCATGGTGCTACATACCTCTTACCAAAGGACAACCTATGTGCACCGGACCCAGCAAAGTACCGACCAATCACTTGCCTTCCAACCTTATACAAACTCATAACATCGTACATTAATCATCGCATTTTCAAACATTGTGAGCTGAACAACATAATTACTCAACAAAAAAAGAGATGTGCGAAAAATTCGATGGGCTGCAAAGAACAACTGATAATTGATTCTGTTGTCTGCAATCAAGCCCACGACAAACGACGAAATCTCTTCATGTCTTCAGTTCCACATGATTGGCTTATTAAGGTACTGAAACTCTATAAAGTGAATAATTGTATTATTAACTTTTTAGAATATGCCATGTCCACCTGGCAAAAGAAAAATCTCACTGAATGAAGCCAACTGTTCGATACAAAATGACCCCATTCCAATCATGCCCGAGGAAACGAAAGCCCAATTGGCCACACAGAGTTTAATAAACGGTATCATTGATGTGGAAGTACAAAGAAATCTAAGATTTAGTGGCATCAAGAAAAGTAATGAAGCTTTACTTCGGGCCTTGGAAGCATCTCAAAACCAAGAGTGCGAGCAGTTTCCTTTAGCTAGGACGAACCAGAACCATCCCTCCAGGCAGTGTTATCCGGAATCCATAAACTATTAGAATGTTTACAGAGAACTGATCCCACAAGTGCATGTTACCGTTGTGGACGGACAGGGCACTTCCAACGCGACTGCAGAGTAAGGCTACCTGAACCGTCACCGACCAGGGGTTATCAACAGAACAGCCACATGTCCAGGGACCGTCCGCCAGTCAGCATAAGGGGGCGGATGCTGACTGACCCTCTACCAGCCCCCAAAACACTATCCATCTGTGAATTTTGCCGAGATAGCAGCTGCCTAGTCATCAGGGGCACAAACAATGGCCGAGCAATTACCATCACCATCGACATCGGCGCCGCTGTGTCCATTGCCACGTCCAGGGTTTTTTACTGGGTATGGACCTAATCAGCCAGCATGGATTTATCTTCGACCCGAGATATGATGTTCTTCGATTCCTAAATGAGGAACTTGTATTGACACGGCCCGTTAACAGCTCATCGACCTCTATAAAAATTGTAACAAAATCTCCAGCCAAAATTCCTGGTCGAACGGTACAGTTTTTTTAATGGGCAGCTAGACAGCAATCCTGGGAGATCTGTTTGAATGGTGGAGCCCGTACACTCAGCTCATAACTACTTAGTTGGACGGGCTATAGTTAAAACCGGACGAGATATACCAATTAGAATCATGAATTTGACCAACTACGACATCAGAATTGCCAATGGTAAAGATATAGCTTGTTTCGAGCCAGTAGAGATCATCATCAATTGCGAAGAAGAGTACCAGACGTCGGTGAAGGAGACAGGGCGCAGAAAAGGGTTCTTACAACAGTTTGCTGACCATTTGACACACCTGATACCAGAGAACCAGAAGAAAGCCAAGCAATGTATCAGAAAGCACTGGCAAATTGTTAACAGTCAAGATGGAATCACCGGTCGCACCAACATCATCTAGCATCGAATGATTAGCGGAAAGGCTCATCCTATCAGAATACCACCTAGACGATTACCATTGGGGCAACAATAGGCAGTCGAGGAAAACATCGAGTCCATGTTACAAAATGGAGTTATTGAGCCATCCATCAGCCCATGGTCTGCTCCCATCGTGCTAGTTAAAAAGAAGGATGGAACCACCCGATTTTGCGTGGATTACAGATAGCTGAATGATGTCACGAAGAAAGACACTCTGACCACACTAGCAGGCTCCCGTTGGTTCTCCACACTAAACCTAAAAATTGGATATTGGCAGGTTGGCCTACACGCAAACGACAGTGAGAAGACAGCGTTCTCCACCAATAAAGGGCTGTTTCAGTTCACGGTCATGCCTTTTGGGTTATGTAATGCACCCGCTACATTTGAGAGGCTAATGGAGTATGTACTGAGCGGGTTAACATGGAGGACGTGCTTAGTATACCTCGACGACATTCTAGTCATGGGTCAGACATTCGCCGACCACCTGAAAAACCTGGACGAAGTATTCTCCAGAATTAATAATGCCAACCTAAGACTCAACCCGAAGAAGTGTTCCATGTTCCAAAAAGAAGTAGAGTTTTTGGGCCACGTCGTTTCCGAGTCAGGAATCCGCACCAATGAGGAAAAGTTAGAAGCCATCCGTGATTGGCCAGTCCCAAGAGACAAGCATGAAGTCCGAAGCTTCTTGGGCCTCTGTTCCTACTATAGGTGCATTGTTGAGGGATTTGCCACCATTGCCGCGCCTCTACATCGGCAGACCACTGAGAAAGAGACCTTCCGTTGGAATCAGGATTGCGAAACATCATTCATAAAACTGAAGGCAGCCCTATGTTCCAGCCCAATCCAAGCCTTTCCTACACAGTCCGGCAAGTTCATTCTAGACACGGACGCCAGCAACAGAGGTTTGGGGGCCGTCCTATCCCAGGTGCAAGATGGTGAAGAGAGGGTGATTGAGTACTACAGCCGTGGATTGTCGAAACCGGAAAGAAATTATTGCGTCACCAGAAAAGCAACTTCTTGCAATAATAAGAGCTGTAGAAAGTCTCTACACATACCTCTATGGTCGTCATTTCTTAATCCTAACAGATCATGCCGCCCTCAAATTGCTGCTGGACATGAAGACACCGGAAGGACAACTGGCCAGGTGGATGAAGAAATTACAGCAATAGGATTTCAAGGTGGAACACCGTGCCGGCCGTTTGCACAATAATGCCGATGCCCTATCCAGAAGACCCTGCAGAGCAGAATGCGGACATTTTCTGAAGACGGAACAGCGAGAGGGTATCTCCATCAAACAGATCCGAGTGCAGGCCAATGAAGACTGGACAACGGAACAGTGCATCCAGGACCAAATGGCTGATCCAGATACCGAACCAATCTTGTCACCCAAAACGAGAGGGGCACCCAGGCCACGATGGGTTGAGGTAGCTAGATACTCGGGCGTGCTGAAATCGTTATGGGCCCAATGGGACTCTCTAAGAGTAGAGAATGGAATGCTCAAGCAAGTTTGGGAAAGCACCCTTGGCCGAGATACCAAGTCCCAACTGGTAGTTCCTAAGAAAAGTACCAGCTATCCTGACCGAAGTACATGATGGGATTACTAGGGGCCATCTGAGCATGAACAAAATCCTAGACAAAGTTCGCGAGCGATACTACTGGGTAAATTACTTTGAAGACGTCGGAGCTTGGTGCCGGAAATGTGACACCTGTGCAGCCAGTAAGGGCCCGAGGACGCGGACCAAGGGCAGAATGCGGCAGTACAATGTGGTTGTCCCATTTGAGAGAATTGCCATTGATGTCGCCGGTCCGTTTCCCGAGTGTGAGAAGGGGAAAAATACATTCTGGTCGCAATGGATTACTTCAGCAAATGGCCTGAGGCATATGCGATACCCAACCAAGAGGCAACCACGGTAGCAACGGTGCTAGTAGAACAACTATTTAGCAGGTTTGGGGTCCCGATGGAATTACCTTCAGACCAGGGGCGTAACTTCGAATCGAATGTATTCCAGAATGTCTGCACGATGTTGGGGATCAGGAAAACGAGAAAAACACCATTACACCCACAGTCAAATGGAATGGTGGAAATATTCAACAGGACCTTGGAACAACGCCTATCCAAGGTCGTCAGCAATAACCAACGTGATTGGGATCAGCATATTCCCCAATTCCTGTTGGCATATCGCTCTGCCGTATATAATAGTACAGGCCTGATTCCTGACAGGCCATGCCAGCCAGTGACCGGATGAAGACGCGATACGACCTCAACGCCAATTCAGTCGGGTCCCAAGAGAGGGATAAAGTCTGGCTGTACAACCCCCAACGGAGCAAGGGGTAAATCCCCAAAGCTTACACCCGCCTGGGATGGTCCATACGAGGTGGTGAAGAGGCTTAATACGTCGTCTACCGGATCCGTCGAAACCCCATGGCTATGTTGAAGGTGGTCCGTTTAGATCGACTCGCTCCCTACCATGGAGAGGAGGAAACGAAATTTCCTTAAGCCGGCCCTGGTTTTATTCCAGTGCGACACCGATCACTTTTAGGCCAAAAAAATTGTTCTCAAAATGGCTCGGCAGCTGTAGAATTGATGATTGATTGTACGAGAGTTTTCGATGCAGGTTTTAAATGGAGCAATCCATAATCGCGGCAGTTAGTTAGCGCAGCGCAGAGCTTATATGTAGAATTGTTATTGTGATATAATAATCATCTGTTGAATATATTTGATGTAAATTAAAGTTCTATAAAGTGGTAGTGAATATTAGTAGTTTTTTTAAGTTTAATTGAACCCACGAAGTTTATTACAATATAATTGCTATGTAATACATATCAGTCCATCTGCTAATGTACGATAACAAAACAATATAAACAAAGTGTATGTTTTGCTTAAAGTGTATCCTTCTATGAGTGTATATTCGTTGGTAATATGAAAATTCAATGCCAAGTTGTCTTTTTTGTGTGGTATTCTTTTTAATTTCTGACGTATGTCATGTCTCCAATTTAATATATCAGAAAGAGAGAACTGGAGTGTTTATTAGAACGAAAAGCAAATTTTGTGCAGATATTCTCGCACAGAGAACAGAATTGGATGGGCTTTTCAAGATCAAGACAGTGTGTACTGTCGGTTGGTCGGTCGTGTCGGTCGAAACAAATGAAGTTTCAAGTTATATGCTTCCTTCTCTTGCTCATCTATTTTCATATGTATAAATGTCGGCTTCCGTTGAGAAACTTTCGCTTAAAAAATTTGACAACTTTCAATCATATGATGTTTCAAATAACTTTATATTGAAATTCATTGTAGATTCAAAAAATGCTATAAAAAACAGGGTATTCCATTTAAAAACAAATTTTTGGTCCACTTTCAGTAGAACCGGAAGTCGTAGAAAACTGAAATTATTTTAACTGAATCCAGTAGCTTCTCATATACATATAGACTCAGTTCATCGTGGTATACCCTGACGATAAATATAAAATTAATCATAACTTAAAAACCATCAATCATCGCACTTTGCGGCCCTGAAGACATTTGTCCATTTCGTCAAGTACTGCAAAATATAAAAATCCCAACCAAATTCCCCGGGGGCCACTTTCCATAAGGAACGTGCGGGGCCCTTTCTTAACAATACAATTTTTTCCAAAGATGAGAAGACACTGCCGCATTTCTCGAATTATTATAATATATTTAATTTTGATATTTAGTACCATTCAGATAGGCACAAATATGGGCAGTTTTTGAAATATAACTAGTAAATTTCAGAAAAAGAAAATATGTAATCATTTACTGAAGATTTACAAAATCTGAACTCACTCTCGATGTTCTACTTTAAAGAAACCATTATGTCTTTGTTTGTCGAATTCAATCAATACTGTTACGAAAAAAAAACGTTATATGCAATACTCCTGTGATTGACTGTTTATCCAAATCCACTCATCAATTAATTTTTATGGTGGTTTTCCTATCATGATACCTTCCGATTAGGTACACATAAACGGTTCACTGGCCGTCATGTAAGTAATCCTTTGACACGTTTGCCGATTAAAAAATCTCATCTTACATGGTATAAAGAGCATGAAGGAAAGTTTTATTGAACAAACGCGGATCGTGATAATAATAGTGGTTAAGCGTTATTTTAGAGTAGTGTGTCTCTTACCAGTGGTGGCGAAATGGGAACCATTAATAGTAAATTGATTTCCAAGACCATTTATATTTTGCTCAGTTACAGTTAGTTCCATTTAGAGACGAGATAAATTGAGCCATTAAAAAGGTCGAATCTACCAATTATTTTGGTGTAACTTTAGACATTCACTTTAAGTTATTATTGTTAGTATACACAATTTAAAAAAAAACTTGGTTTAAACATATTTAAATAAATGAAAATGAATGTAGTTTACGTATGGTCTATTTTTCGCTAATACATTCTTTCTGCAGTCATTGAATAGTAACTTGGGGTGGGGTATATGAAAACGCCATATTAGAAATTGATCAAAAAAGAATTACTAGAATAATTTATAACCTGGACAATCACTTTTCCACTAATGTGTTATATAAATATAGGGGCATTTGTTTATCTTTAGATTAATTGTAATTCTAAATGACCTGAATGAGTGTACATAATTGTTCTGTTTTAATCAAACCCAGTAAATTAGTCTGTAAATAATTGAAGAACTTTCTGCCATGGATTTCTTGAAAGGTATTGCTGCTCTCGTCAAAAAAGAGTTTTGGAAATTTTAATAAATTAGATTTTTTTCGTGCTGGAAACTGGAAGTAAACATTTTAAATCGGATTTATTTATGCCAAAAGGTACATTGTAGTCCATAAATAAATTCATGTAAAGATTTAAAGTGAGGTAATTATTTTGGAGATAGAAGAAGTAAAGTGATTTCTTAGCTTTATACCTATTATATACGAGGGTTGCCTTTTATATTTAGGGATTGGACAACCCCAGTGTTGCAATCTGACAACTGACAGCTCTATCGTAAAGTTTGACATTTTTGAGGTTTTATGTACTCAGAACGTTTTGACATACGAGCGCTATGTGTTGTTTACTGTAACTTAAAGGTTTCCTCTCGGCCAAAAAATGGAATTAAATCGTTTTTCGTGCGATTATTTTTTACAACTTTCGACGTGGATTAAGTGAGCAAGAGTGCATGGATGAACTTAATTAAATTTTTGGCGATGAAACTCCATCAAGGACCACTGTTTATCGATGGTATGGTGAATTCAATCGAGGTCGTAGTTCACTCCAAGACGAATTTCGTGAAGGTCGTCCAAAAACAGTTGTTGTTCCGGAAACCATAGATGCGGTGCGCGAACTGATATTGCAAGATCGTCATGTGACCTATCGTGAGATTGAGTCAACCTTACACATTTGTGGGACCAGCATACATTCAATATTGCATAAACATTTGAATGTCAAAAAAATTTGTTCGCGTTGGATCCCACACAATTTGTCAATCGTTCAAAAAAAGGCTCGTATCGATTGGTCGAAAGAAAAGCTCAAAAAATACGATCTCAGTCCTTCAAAACACGTTTATGACATAGTGACAGGTGATGAATCGTGGATTTACGCGTATGAGCCCAAAAGTAAACAGCAGTCGACTGTATGGGTGTTTCAAGATTAGCCGAATCCAACAAAAGTTGTTCGCGCACGAAGCACTTCCAAGCAAATGATCGCCTGTTTTTTCGAAAAAAACTGGACATGTCTCCACCGTTTCACTAGAACAACGCAGAACTGTCAATTCTGAGTGGTACACAACCATTTGTTTGCAAGTTGTCTTCCAAGAAATGAGGAAAACCAACCGCCGAAGACGGATCACTCTTCACCACGACAATGCGAGCTCTCACACATCGGCTCAAACAACTGCATTTTTGACCACTCAAAAGATAGATTTTATGAGTCATCCGCCGTATAGTCCTGACTCACCAAATGACTTGTTTTTATTCCCGTACGTAAAAAACAAACTGAGAGGTTAGCGTTTATCGACATCTGAAGAAGCGGTTGCTGCGTTCAGAATGCATGTTTTGGAGATATCTCAATCAGAGTGGAAAAAGAGCTTCGACAATTGGTTTAAACGCATGCAAAAGTGTATAGATCTTCATGGGGAATATTTTGAAAAACAATAAAGCGATTTTCGATGATTAATATTTGTTTTTGTTCTCTAATCCCGAAATATAAAAGGCAGCCGTCCAATACTATTATAAAATTGTAAGTTTGTCTGTTTGTTTGCTTGTTTGTTCGGGCATCACGTAAGAACTACTGAACTGATTTTGCTGAACCTTTTTTTGTTACAAAGACTATAGTTTGACTTAAAATCTAATAGATATCTCACTAAATTGACAGAAACGGTATATATAGCAAAAAACTTCAACCATCTTGGATAACACAATTAGTTTATCGGTTTCACAGCAAGCCCCAAATATTAGATTCTTGAATCAGCTTAGCTTTTATTCATAATTCAGGATATGACAATGTAACTGAAAAAAAAATCAACCGATATGTCAACCGTAATTTTACAGGGTGTTCTATTTATAGGAAACTTAGTGCAGGGTAGAATGACATGGATTTAGAAAAATCTAAAAAAGGTTATACCATAAGCAGCAGCATATATACAATGTGGTTGAAATAAGGAAAAGTGGAGTTATTTATACGGGGTGGTATATGAGTGGGCCATAAATAGTTGCATATGCCATCTGGTTCCAAAACGGGCGGATTATCATTATATTTATATAGGGTGGATAACAAAATGATATATTGTTTGGCTCATAAGTAGTTGCATAAAAAATATGGTTCAAATAAGGGCAGAATAGTTATACAGGGTCGATAAGTTTTGTTTGGAAAAAAAATTGTTATATAATCAGTTAGGATCTTTGAATTATGTTCTTGAGTTATTATAGTAATGAAAAAATGTTAGAACAAGTTGTTTATACAGAGTCGTTGAAATATGAGATCGAGTGGAATTAAATGGTTCAAATATGTAGCGGAGTATAACTATAGTTATACAGGTGGGTTTAAAAATAGTATAAAGAAATGTTATGATATAGGGCGGAGAAAAATTATAATTATACTGGGTGGGTAATAAATAGTAGAAAATTTTTCTTATATAGTAGTTTCATATATGGAATACCTGAAATATGGGACACAGAAAAAATATAGTTACGTGATTCAAACAAGGTTAGAGAAAGTTGTAAATAAAGGCTGGTTTAAATGAAGTGAAGAAGAAATTATACTTTATAATCGGGTTAAAAAAATATGAGAGAAAATTGTGAAATAGAGTGGCTCATAATCTGTTGCATATATAGGATACTTGAAATATAGGGTGGAGAAGTGTTATAGTTAATTATTTAAAAAATGTTGTATTGGTTGACCAATAAGCAGCAGCGTATACCGGGTAGTTGCAATACATACTAGGTGATTTAAAAAAAAGTTGAACAAAATTCTTATATAGGGTGCCCCATAAGCAGTTGCAGTGTTGGTGAAATATATTGATGGATTTTATAGTTATACAGGTAGGTACAAAAATGTTATACTGGGTGGCCGATAGGGAAATAGAAGGTGGAGTAGAATTATGGTTAAACAGGTTGGATAAAAGTTTTTGTAGGATAGAACATGAGCTGTTAGATATATGCAATATCTGAAATGTTGATCAAAGTAAAATTATAGTTATACAGTGTGATTAAAACAATGTTAAAAAAAATTGCATATACGGATGGCTGAAATATAAGGTTATACTTTCCAGGGTGATTAAAAAATGGTTCTATAGTAATCCATAAGCAGTTGAGTAGATAAGATAGTAAGTGGAATAGAGTTATAGTTAAGTGTTTACATGTTATGTTATATTTGGTGGCCCCTAAGCAGATGAACCTACAGGGGGTTGAAGTATTTTTTAGAGTAAAATTATGGTTATACAGGATGGTTAAAAAATAAGTAATAATGTTTGACTAATTGGCAGCATTATATACAGAATGGGTTTAATGTAGATCGAAGCAGAGTTATAGTTATACAAGGCGGTTCAAAAAAAAGATAAAAATTGTTATATAGGGTGCTCAAAAAGCAGTTGCAGTTTGGGTGAGTGTTTAAATAAAGGTTTCTTGCCAAACAGTGTTTTTACACTTGTGACACCCCTAGGGTTCCACAGATCCATTAGGATAGATCGAAAAGTAAAAAAAAAATGAAACCTGATGCGTATATTGGCGAACAAGAAGCACTTTAGTTGAAGGACACTATTCCTAAATGAACTCATTGTACAGTGTTATAGTTTTGTCATGCAAAATTCTTACCTCGGAAATAATGAACAGTTTACACTTTTAACATCAGTGTTTTAATACAAAGATGAAAATCAAATAAAACGCCGAAGTATAGTGATACAGCTACATTTTAATTTTGCTGTAAAAGTTATGTTTTAGGTAAATGAATAACCGTCAGATTAATAATATATTGTACCGGCGGAGTCTCGCAACATTTTAGGCATTGATTGAACTTTATAATTTTATATTTCTATAAAGAGGATTTTGATACCAAAGCTCAAATTCATTCACATAACTTAAAACTTAAAAATAGTAAAATACGTGAATAATCTAGTCACTACCACAGAAAGGGTGCAAAAATGAACAAAATTAGGTTTAACCGACCTGTAAAATATGAAATGTTTTCCTGAAACAAATCCAAAAAGTATCACTTTTTCAGACCAACAACAGAGAAAATTTTCAAAATCAAATCCTCCTTTTTGACTAGAGAATATGTAATTTGGACCATTACAACGTTAAAAAATGAATTTTTGATATTATTATATTAATAAATGAGATAACCATAGTTATAAAATCCATTTATATTGACGTTGCCAAATTTTTTAAACGACTAACCTAAGAAAAAGAAAGTTTATCTATCTGAAAAAAGAATACAGAGCTCACTTTAACACACTTATAGAGACTACAATCAAAATTTTGACATGAAAATAAAAAAATACCGACGTTAAGTGAAATCCGATTTGGAATATTTAATTCCGGTTCCTTCCCGAAAAATATTAAATTTCAAATTTCTAAGAGCTGCCAAAAAGAACATTCAAAATTCTCTAAAAACACTACTTAATTTATCTTCTATCTATCCAGTGCGTAAAATATTGTGAATACATATTTTAAATGTTTTATTTCAATTAATAATGGAAATGTTTTTTTTTTAATAAAATAACCATTTACTTAATATATGTGTAGAAGAGCATTTCAAGTGAAGAGGGCAGCGAAAATCGTTAATTTATTGTACCTCAAAATGACCTCAAGGAATATACATAATTAAATTATCAGTTGATAAGCCTTTAAATAATTGTTCCATTATTTAAAGGCACATATATTAAGTACATAGTTATTTTATTAAAAAAAAACATTTCCATTATTAATTAAAAAAAAAACATTTAAAATATGTATTCACAATATTCACAAGGTACAGCAAGATTTCAACAAAACGACAACATATAACTTCTGAAATCCTTTAAAGCCGTTGGACAAATAAATTTCATATAGGTATATTGCCTCTAAATTGTTCAATTTATTAGACGAGTTAAAACATAAAACTCAGTTCACAAAATTGCAAATGACTAATAGGTATGAAGATTTAATAATTGGCCCCTGGAAATTTTTAGGTAAAAAAAAGGGTAGGAGGCACTTAATGGGATTATTTTGGATTGTTTTTTGATTGTGATGATATTTTTGTATATGTTCCTGGAATTTTATTAGTGGGTAATCTAATTGATTTATTATGTTGATGAGATTTCTGTTGAAATATTGAAACAGGGTTGCCAGATGTGCGAAAGTTCAAAACCTTGGTCTCGGTTGAAATTCTTGGGAATTTTTTGTGAATTAATACGGTGATTTCGCCACGACTGAGGAGCTTTCGAAGAGGATTTGGTGGTCCTCAGTCCTTTGGTGCTTTAGGTGGTGAAAAATTGTTGTAATTGATATAAGTTACAGCTGCTCTGCCGATGCTGAGTTTTTTGTTTTAATATCGTCTATACCCTTTAAGAGATCATGAAGACTGCACTTCGGTTTGGTCTTATTTTGTAATTACGAGGCATCTGAAACAATAATAAAAAAAGAACCAATAAAAGGAAGGACGGTAACACCAAGCGTTTGAGATTGCCTGAGATTGAGTGTTCACCCTTACCCCGCTGAAACGAAAATAATAAAATGGGAAAAATGAGGTTATATTTCTTTTGCCGACTGATTCATTCTCGGTTAGCGGATTAATATGTGAGTATTCTATGTTAAATTACTATTGTAGATAGAAATAAAGCAACAGCAAATTGAATTTACCAAAAAAATACATAAAAGCATGCAAAATACTGAAAAACGCATACATGTACGTGCGTCCACGTCCCCCTTGCGGTTGAGTGGCACAAATAGTGACGTGATCTCCGAAATGGCGGTAAGTAAAATATGGCTATCTCTTTCTAACACATTAGAACCATTGGATTCGAGATTACCCCTCGTCCGCGTTTCCCCCACTTTCCCCTACGTAAATACTTTGCTGAGGAAAGCCCAAATGAAAGTTCTCGACCAGAAACTATTATATTGTCTTGTATTCAACTGATCGTAAAGTTCGAATAGATAGTAATAATAACCACTAATATTATTTAATAACTCGTTTCAAATTTATACAGTCATATAGTAAAAATAATATGAAAACTAGTAAAAGGACATTTACAAGATAAGTATGTGCGCCGGCAAGGTATGGCGCCCTTGAGTAGGAGAACGATTAAAACAACAGAAGGTTGCAGTAACCACCCATAGTTTACGGAATATTGACAATGAATTTTGAAAAAGGTCAAATCATTGGTTAACTGGAGCGGGTTTCGAATTTCGAGAAAGAGATAGCCTTACGATTACTAATCTAAGTATTGTTATAAGATGTTGTCAAGCATAGTTTGGTAATACCTTAAATTGGAGAAATGTAGGCACCCGACGTAGGAGAGGCACATATAAAATTCATGATCGACATCTAAGACTTATGGTTTTTAGAGACCGATTTTCGACAACTCGAAATTTGGCTGATCATTGGTTAGGAGAACAAAGCCATCTTGTAGTGCAGCATTATCGAGCTCATTTGGTGCTACCTCAGACGACTGAGCATTGATGGCAGCCATTACAGTGGTACAGAGAACGACAGCATTGGAATGTGGCATGGCTTCAGGTCGTCTTCCCTGATGAATCTCGTTTCTGCTTGGGTGATGATGACCGAAGAATGGTTAGACGACCTCGAGGAGAAAGACGTCAACCTCAACTTAATATTAAGTGACATGTACACCGAACAATAGGCGTTTTGGTATGGCGTGCTAATCCTCATGGAAGTAGGTTAGGTCTTTTTTCGTGACAAAATGACAACGCAACGTAATCCCTTAGCTTAATCACGTGAATTGGTTGCCATGACCGCCCGGATCCCCCGATCTTTCGTCCATCAAAATTGTTTGGGATATGAAACTTACCCTAGTCATTAAACCATACAAGCACACAATTAACTTTGTATTAGTTTCACATTGTAAATTAAAGTAGATGTATATTCAAAAACTAGTAAAGGAAGGTATGTTGAGAATGAGACAGAAGACCAGATTGCCAAAAATACGATATATTTTTGAACTTGAATAATTTCACTTAATGTTGATATCCGGCAATTAAATTCAGAAGAAAATATTGTGTGTGAAATATTGTTACTACTGATTATTAACTGAGTTCACATTTGCATACTTTCTCGGAGATTCCGATCTTTTGTACGCTAGACGATAATTTATGAAAAGTCTAAGATAATTCAGTGAATATTGGCAGATGATAGTACGGTTATCATATATATATGTTTATATATATATATATATGTTATATGCAAAATATATCAGCACTTAGTTCACACAGTCGAGAAGTCAACGGAATTTAAAGCGTACGTGACTTCTCAGGGATATCAAATTTCATCTTGAATTATATGCAAACAACTTCCCGGAAACCTACACGAGTCCGTTTACCCAGTAAAAACGCTGACTTGCATCAGCACTTTTGTCAATGTTATAAATGCAACTGGAAACGTTCTCGTGTTGTCATTCAAATAATATCATTTATAGCATTAAGTTATTCAAGTACTTTAACTATTTTAATTGTTCACTTTTAATATTGTATGTTTCTAAATAAATAATTTTTTTTAAAAAGTGAATTGAATCAAAGTGAATATAAAATTGGCGCAGTCAGTAGGATTGTCCAACACAGTTAGAACACGTGAATACTAACTAACTGTGGAGATTTCTAAATCATTGTGGACAAAACCTACTTGAAAAGGACAACAACTACCAAGTACTAGCAAGGGAACACGCAACCAGGCTAACCAGTGCTAAGTGACGCGGAGAACAGTCCGATGCGAGGAATAATAACGTAAGAATCACATAAAGTAACTTTTTTTATTTTTTTGAATGACCACCAGTTCTTTCATTTATATAATATTTTATTCCTCATAACCTTACCTTCCTAAATAATTTTAAAACTATATATTTCACATAATCATATTATTTTATTTCCATTACTTCGACTCACATATTTCGAAGTATTTGAAACATTATTTCTAGTTTATTATTAATCTACCATTTATACATTCCTATTTTAAATTTGTTATTACTATATTAAACATTACTCAATACTGAATCGATAAACCGTATATTTTCTACCATTTCAATTTAAAACTTTTATTCAACGTTTAATTTCGATTTATTGTGCGAATCTATACAATTTTAAAAATGGCAACGACTAGACAGGCAGCTACACCAACTGTAGAACCCTATAAGCTTTCGGAAATATTTGCCATAATTCCTGAGTATGATGGTAATCCGATATTTTTGAATACTTTCATATGCTCCTGTAATACTGCTTACAGCATGGCAACGGATAATCAGCAAGTACTGCTAATTCTCCATATCAAAAATAAGTTACGCGGTAGAGCGGCTGAGTTAATTAATTCGCGAAACCCTAGTCAACTAGCCGAAATTCAAACCCTCCTAGAAAATCATTTTGGAGATCCTCGGGATCTCTCGGCTCTCATACAGGACTTGCAACGAATGCGGCAAACTCCAAATGAATCCCCCCTCACTTTCTCTGCTAGACTCCAGACGCATCAAGCGAAAATGCTAGCAGCTATAAACAAGCAAAATTTAACTATCAAAGAAAAACAAGCACAGATTGACTTAATAGAGTCAATGGCTCTTAATAGCCTTCTTACGGGTTTAGAGCCCAAAATTGGTCAACTCGTTCGCGCTAGCGGCCCATGCAGTATTCTCACTGCCATTTCCAGAATTAAACGAGAACTACAACTATCACATTTAGAAACCCAGAAATTTTCAGGTAATAGAAGTTTCCAACAACCCCCTCGTAAACCAAATAACGGTCCACCTCCAAAACAATGCTCTTTTTGTAAACGCATGGGCCATTTAAGCAACGAATGCTTATTGAGAATGAGACAATTTCAACACAACCCGAATTCTAATCAGAACTATTCGAATTACCGCCCTCATTTTTCCAATCAACCTGCTAATCAATCTACAAATGTTAATCCCAGTCAACAATTTTCACAGCAACAATTTCGTCCATCTACCAGTAGACAACCCCAAATGTCTGGCAATTACAGACCGAACCCGAGTTTCTTTAAACATCAACAACGCCAACAACCAAAGACTCATCACTTGAACAATCTGCAATTCGGACCATATCACAATGACTATAACTACTCTCAAAACGAAAATCATTACACCTCTTTACCCGATGAGTACAGAAACGTACAAGATTATCACCCTAATGATTTCGAACAAAACAATGAACCAGAATATTTCAATACTGAACAGTTATACGAATTTTATTCTGACGAACCTGATTCTTCTCAAGTAAATTTTCATTTGACCCCCACTCAGTCAGAACCCCAGACCAAGAAATTTCAGAAATTCAAACCCAAATTCAGACAATGAATCTGGACGACTTCAGCCCCAATGTCAACTTCCCAGAACAGAACTTTCTGTAAGACCCCTTCTTTCCGTCAACTCAAAGAATCTTTATTATATTACTGACTCTTCAAACACCTATAAACTTCTTATCGATACGGGTGCAGGACTTTCAATTTTTAAACCTGAAACCTGCCAACGCTTCAAACAACGATTTCCCGAAAACGTAGTCATCCAAGGAATCACCGATGAGAAAATCTTAATCAACGAATCCACCCTTGTACCTTTCAATGTCGCCGACCCACACAAGGTATATATTTGCAACATCGACATTGAATTCGACGTATTACTGGGTTCAGATTTCCTTCAACACTATAACTGCGTTATAGACTTTAACAGCAAACAACTTGTCACTAATTTTAAAACTTTACCTCTCTACAAAGTTACGGATGATACTGTCATGCGTACTCAGAACCCTTCAACTATCAATAACTGCATCCTGGTTAATACAATCTGTTTAGAACCCCGAACAGAACAAATATGTAAATTAAAATGTAACCTCACTAATACTGATGCTTTCATATCATCTGCCGAAATAGAAAAAGTTTATCTTCCCCGTGCCCTTGTTAAAATTAATGAAAAAGGCGAATTCCTTACTTCAGTTTTAAATGCAAATGCTATCCCCAAGACTGTTAATTTCGACAATTTGGAACTCGAACCGATAAACAATTTTTCTGTAAACATTCTTTCTGAAAATTACTCTCAAAACTTGACCCAGCCTGATAGACAAACTACAATTATGGAACAACTTCGGTTAGAACATCTGAACGAGGAGGAAGCTGAACTTATTTCTCAACTTTGCCTCGAATATTCCGACATATTCTATTTAGAAGGTGACCAACTGACCTTTACAAACGAAATTTACTGACATTCACATGGACACTAAAAGACACAAACGAGGTATACTTGATGGGGCAGGTACCCTTTTTAAGGCAATCACCGGCAATTTAGACGCCGCCGACGGAAAATACTTTACCGAAAGCATAAACCGCTTAAATCAAGGCCAACTTCAAATTGAGAACTTACAAAAAAACCAAATAAGTGTCACCACATCCGTAATTAAAAACTTCAACGAAACTATCCAAAATCTTAGAATTGACGCGAAACTTTTTAACGATAACATGATAAAGCTGGAAAACACTATCGGAAAAATTAATGATAAGGTCGCCTACGTCGAATCAAAACTCGCACTACTTGAAATGTGTGAAAAACTTATGGAGAATTATCTCTACTTAGAAGATAATTTAAATGATGTTTTAAATTCTATCACATTCGCGCGTCTGAAAATAATTCACTCTTCAATTTTAACACCAGAACATCTTATTACCTCATTACAGGAAATATCGCAAAATTTAGTCAAAAGTAACCTTCCATTGGCTGTAAAGTACTCGAGCATCGCACAATATCTGGAAATTATTGAACTAGAGGCATTTCAAACATATACCGATCTTATATTTGTGTTAAGAATCCCTTTAGTCGAACAACATCCTTACACAGTCTTTCATTTATATCCTATCCCTATATACGATGAAAGAACAGGTTTACATCATATGCTATCCTTCACTCAAAAATATCTTGCAAAGAATGATGATTCTTTAATGTTTATTCCGATCAAAGACTTAAGTGCGTGTAAACCGTTATCCACTCGTAAGAAACTGTGTTCTGAACTTTACGCATACCCTATTGACACAAACGCGTTATGTGAAGCTCAACTTCTAAAGAATGTCCAGAAGGTACCCGACAACTGTAAAAGCTCACTAATATTCACTCAAGGATACAACGTTCAAAAACTAGAACCCAATACATGGCTCATAATTACTTCTGAACCCATAAGTGTTACAGTGAATTGCGCTCAAACAAACCCAAAAACTCTTACAATCTCCCTCAACTCCATATTGACTCTTCAATCAGAGTGTAGTGCGTTTATAGGAATTACAAAAGTTCAAGCCGAATCTGGTAAACAAACCGATGTTCTAGAAACCTTCCAACCAGTAACAGTGCCGTTCAACTGTTGCGACGCAGTGCCAGAAAAATTATAATTCCTGAACTTCAGCCCCTGAAGCTGAACACGCTTAACGTAGAAGAATTAGACGTAGCAAATCACAAATTGGAACAATATTCCAGAGACCTCGATGGTCTCATAAACCAGCCGTTTGTAACCAAAAATATCTCTTGGTTTACCTATACAACCATAGCTGCTCTCATGATCATAGCAGCACTCATCACCTTCCAAGCTGTCAAAAAGGTGATGGTAAAACCTCCAAAGGACTGCAATGCTGACCAGAGTTCAGTGCCTCAGCCAAGACTCAAATTCTTCCCCAAGCTTAGGCCTGTTTTGAAAACAGAACAAAGCTTAGAGACGCAAGTTTAGGTATACACTTTATGTTCTCTAAAAACACCATTTTTAATATTGATTTATATCATTAACCTTTTTATTTTTCTACACATTATTTTTATTTACATTTCCTTTTACTTTATATTTTATTTTGATATGTTTCGGTTAAGCATTTAATTATTACTCGTATTATTTTATTGCTCATTTATTTTAACATATTTTGATTTTATTTTACAAATATCAATTTGATTTTTACCTATTACTTTATTTTATTCATATTTTATACACTTATTACTTATTATTCATACCATTCAAACATCATTTTATATTATTTTATGTTCTGTTCCTAAAAGTTGATGTTATAGCATCAACTTTTGATATGTAAGGGGAGTTGTTATATGCAAAATATATCAGCACTTAGTTCACACAGTCGAGAAGTCAACGGAATTTAAAGCGTACGTGACTTCTCAGGGATATCAAATTTCATCTTGAATTATATGCAAACAACTTCCCGGAAACCTACACGAGTCCGTTTACCCAGTAAAAACGCTGACTTGCATCAGCACTTTTGTCAATGTTATAAATGCAACTGGAAACGTTCTCGTGTTGTCATTCAAATAATATCATTTATAGCATTAAGTTATTCAAGTACTTTAACTATTTTAATTGTTCACTTTTAATATTGTATGTTTCTAAATAAATAATTTTTTTTTAAAAAGTGAATTGAATCAAAGTGAATATAAAATATATATATATATATATATATATATATATATATATATATATGTTATATATATATATATATATATATATATATATATATATATATATTAAATTATTAAGGTGTTTGAAGTTTCAATACACCTGGCAAATTTGTCGTACATTCATAAGACTGTAAACTAAAAATGAAAACCTCAATTTAACTCAAAGATGCCAAAGTTCTGGAGGTAAACAGGGTATTATGTCATTTTGTAATAGGTCTAAATACTTATCCGAGTTAAGTATTCCCTTAGTGCGTGGTCAGTCAGTGGACATCTTTGTTTCCCATTTTTGATATCAGTGCGGTTTGTTGCCAGTCTACTTTTCAGTCACTGTGATGTTTGCCCTATGTATGTGGATTCACAGTTGTGGCACCCCAATTTGTATATTACATTCCATTGTAGTAGTGTCGGTGTAGGGTCTTTCAGTTGGGTGAAAAGTGATTTCATTGCTTTTACATTGTATACTGCATTTTTTATCTTCTCACTGTAACTGTATATATATATATATATATATATATATATATATATATATATATATATATTTGTTTTTAAGTTTTCGCGGGCACTAAATGTTTTAGGTGGTTTCCGGGAACTCATCCGCGTAGTTGATAACCGATATCTGCCGGGATCGATGGTAAAATGACGACATTTCGGCAGAGTCACATCTGCCCGCTTCAGGTCGGTTCTCATAATTCTCGTAGCCTTCTGCTCTCGCTTCTAGTTACTTGAATACTGTACTCGAGTAACTAGACAGGTAGTCAAAAATACTTCCCGATGGCTACCCATAAACCTGTCGGAGTCACAGCAGTCGATTCCAGGCTTCGTTTCTGACGACAAGGCGGTGCGCGTTAGTAACTAGGGAAGGAGAGGGCCCCCACCCTCGAGTGTGACTTGTCAAAACTTTACACAAGTAGTTCGCCGGACCCACTTTTCTTCTGGATTGAGCGAAAGGGAACGAGTTCGACTTGTTAAATCTTTAATACAAGAAGTCGTCCGACCGGCTTTTCTTCGGGATTGTGGCGATGAGACGACTTTGCGGGTAACAGTGGGACCGTCGCTTGAGATGTCGGGTAATCGCCCTGTATGGGTCGCGACCTAGTATTCGAGACGAGAGCCCTTGGCCAACCTTTGCCTGTTACTCCTAACTGGGCCATAGCGTCCTGCAGGTAGAGGCGCCTACACTTCGAAAGCTGATGTCCGCTCGACCAGAAAACTAAAAGGGGGAGATTCCCGTCAAGGGAGTCGAACGTGTTACCCATCGGCCTGGAACTCTTAAACGAACTGGGGTGTTCATAAGATTCTAAAATGGGGAGTGCTGGTCGAGAGATGAGCCCCCACTGGGTGAGGTTACCGGTGGCTCTCCATACTGGGTTGGCCTCGCACAGACTATGGCTAAAAGCTGGACTGTACCCCTGGGTGGATGGTCGGACCTCGTTGGTCGGTCGTACGAACGCATTCACCCTTGTAGTGTGGGATTGTAGACGACGGCAGCTTGAAGTGTCGGACTGGGGGTCCCTTCCTGGAGGGAATAACCAGTCTAGTATCCGAGCCAAATCCTACCATAGTCCACACCTGCAACCTAAAACCGTGTTTAACGCGGTCGGTAAAGCAGGTCCGCTAGCAGACCGAGAACATCGTCTATACATTAGAGAAATGGTTAGTTAGAGTAACTAGAAACCAGAGGGCTACGATAATTATGCGAACCGACCTGAAGAGGGCAGATGTGACTCTGCCGATTCGTCGTCATTTTACCATCGATCCCGGTAGAGATCAGTTATCAACTAGGCGAATGAATTCCCGGAAACCACCTAACACATTTAGTGCCCGGGAAAACGTAAAAACAAATATATATATATATATATATATATATATATATATATATATATATAGTTTTTGATATGCTATGAACCAGTAAAGTACAATTGCCTCGCAAAACCTTCGGAATGAATACAACAAAACCACAATATATAATTAGTAGCGCTCCCTGAAGTGCATTCTCATTACAGTATAGTGGACCAAATCAAGTCAAACCAATGAAGTAATGCTAAGTGGCCCGTAAACTTCCACACCTCTCCTTCAATATTCGATTGTTGGTCGCACGTTTTCGTCCAGTTTGACACGATGGACAAATAGGATGTCAACGATGTATTGTTGCCCACAGTGGTGTCGGTGCCGAAGAGGGTGTATTTGTTATGATTCATATAATATGCTATTGAATAATACCTACAATGGCTCACTTGAATACAGATTTCTCTACTTTGATCTGTGTTCATAATTTCGATTCTTTAAAATTAAGGTATTTCATTTTTTAAAACATTAAGTTAAGCAAATCTAAATGTGTAACTGAGATGTAAGTTTTCAGCATTAATAAATCCTGTAAGGTGAAATAACTATACGTTGTTATTCTAGTAAGTTATGTTATAAGCTTATCCGTAATAAACTCATTACAAATTATAATGTAGTTCACGACATTTACTACCCTACTGGTATGGCCACGGGATTTTCATTGTGACACAGTAATATATTAATGATACTATTTCTTGGAGATTTTCGAATTTATTGAACCAAAGACTTCCAGTCTATACGAAAATTTCGTCACTTGCGTTCCCCTCAACTGGTTGAAATCTCGAATTATTTATATGCTTATTAAATTATAACTGAATTTGGAGTCTCTGTGAACTAGTTTATCCAATAATTCTTAGATGTCGAATTTCATTTCGCGATTTTAATGTGATATAGGGTGGCCCAACGAAGATGAAACATGGGCTATATTTTTTATACCTGTCGTTTTAAAAATCTCTCCGAACAGTGTGGAAATATATTGGGAAATTCCGAATAAAATATAAATTTGTGATAGAAGGCTATCGGTTTAACAATTTGCATGACATAATTCGAACATTGGGGTACTTCACAGTGCTTTATAAATAGGAATCATGGTAGATAATACACCAAAAATCGAAAGTCACCATACTAAGGGTGTCTTACGTCGAGTGTTCTATTCAAAGTTCTAGCAAACTAAGCAAAATATTTGTAAATTTGGCATATAATTATAAAATGGCATCTTGTATCTTTTAAATTTATTAACACAATTGAAGAATTCCGGTTCTACCAGGCCATTGTGATAGATGTGTGCGTTTTTGAAACCGAATAATTTACCAAATTTACATTCAATATAAGGGGTTTCATTTCAAAACTAGGTACCCAAAATAACTTTTAAAATATCAATATAAAAAAGCAAAAAAAAAACCGTTAACTGATATTGACAGGGGAACACATTTTACACGTATCAGTCACCATGCAGTTTCAAATACTTAGACAAATTTAAATACAGAGGGATATCATGTAAAATCTCTTTTTAAAGGTCTTTTTTGCCAGGCTTTCGCTCATCATTTTTTAAAATCAGAGTAATGAGCCAAAACCCGTAAAAAATTAAATTTTTGAAAATAATTACCAATTACCCGAAAGTTGGTTTAGGGTGGTTTTACAACATGCAGTTTTGTAAAAAATAGCTGAAAAATCCATAATTTTTATCAAAAAAAGTGACGTGGTTTCCTTAGTCATAACATTTCCCTATTTCCTTTTTTTGCTCTGCTTGTTGTGTAGTGTCAGGAGTATGTTCTCATGAAAGAAAACTTAACACAGCTGCACAGAACAATAGACTATTTTATTAACATTTCTAATGTAACCTTATGCCGTTCAGAATCCGCGCTGCAAATATCGGTTAATACAAAAGCATCGTTCGGAATTATATCAATATATTAATAAAATAAGTAATTTATCATTTTTTAGTGAAAATTTCACAGTCGATTCAATTAAACACTGAATTTTGGAAAAGTGTTTGTTCATCACGATAAGTTAAGAGCAAGACTGTTATGATTCACTAACACAAGTTATAATACATATACATACATGGTGGCCCATAGGTAGCCGTAGCCGGAGTAGAATAATTGTTAAGGGGGTTGTTAATTTTTTTTATATAATGCTTTACCTATAAGGTGAATTTACAAGATGCTTAGAATATAGGATGAAATGAGAGTTATAAAGGATATTAAAAAAAGTTATATTGGGTGGAAATGCGTAGGTTTATTCATATACAGCCTGGTTGAAATATGTAAAAGGTTATAAAGCATAGTCTATGAGCAGTCTCATATACAGGATGGTTGAAATATAGTCAGGTGTAGATAAGTTAAGCAGGGTGATTAAAAAAATTGTATCGGATATTCCATTTGCATATGAATATAGGGAGGAGTAGAATAATTGTTACATAGGGTGGTTGAAAAATGTTAAAATAATGTGATACATATTTACTTGCATTTAAGGTAAGGTGAAGTGGAATTATAGTTCTATAGGGTGATTAAAAAGTGATTTATTTCGTAGCCCATAAGAAGTTGCATATAATGTGGAGAGGAATTAATGTTAATAATAATGCAAAAAGTTAAAAATGAAATAATGGGTAGCCCACAAGCGGTTATATACGATGGTTGAAATATAGGACGGATTCCATTCCGTGAAGAGGGGATGGATTCTACCTCGTCCTATAATTTACAGAAGGTCGCTAACAAACTGGTTGTCCATAGGCAGTCTTATATACAGGATGGTTGGAACATTGGGTGGAGTACAATTGTAGCTATAGATGCTTGTCAAAAAAAGTTATAAAAAATGTTGCATAGCGTGGTCCATAAACCTTTCCATATACAGAATGATTGAAATATGGTACAGGGTAGAATTATAGTTATATAGGATATTTAAAAATATATTGTTTAGTCCATAAGCACTTATGTAAACAGAGTGGTTGAATTATATCATATAGTGGAATTATTATAAAGTGTTTTAATAAACGAAAATTGAAATTAAAGCCCTTGCAAACAATTAATTTAGAGAGCAAATGTCGGCTACTAAAATTGTCTTTCGGTTGCATATTTTTAATAAACCGTTCATAAAAATAATTTGAGTCAAGTTGTGTTTTAATCTTTACAAAACGTTTGGACAAGACAACGTCTGTCGTGTAAGTTAACTAAACATTTTTTAAACGAAAATATATCATTCAGTATTATTGGGACTTTCGATGATACCTGATTCCGGTTTATTAAGGTTGTACATACATAATAAAAAATAAGGAATAAAAACTATGCGTATTCAAAAAAACTAAAAAGTTGAAAGTAAAACATTTTAAAAATATTAAGCGACTTCGAAGCATAAATATAAGTTGAAAATAATTATAATAAAATAAAACTCTAGACAATAAATAAAACAGTCAATGTTGTTAGGCACACACAAAGTAAAAAAATGTAAACATTAAATGGTGCTCTTTCTGTACAAATTAATTAATTACCTACCCATCTAGTATATATGAAAACAGTGCCAAGCAACAAATCTGATTGATGAACTAGTAGATAAGTACGAATTGCAAAGTTTTACTTTAGAAAAATATACTAGATAGGTAGGAAATTAGTTTGTACAGAATGAGCCCCTTTTAATGTTTACATTTTTTGCTTTATGTTTAGGTACCAAACAACATTAAAAGTGTTATTTGTTGTCGATATTTGTATTTTATTATAATTATTTTCAAGGTTTTATTTATACCTGGAAGTCAGATAATAATAAATAACAATGTTTTATTAATTAACCCCTCATAGAAAATAACTGACAAATAATTTAGTTAAATAGGTGAATGTGATGGCTTTTGGGAGCATGGGTAAGGGCTGGGGTTTAAGGTTAAAAAGGGTTTATCTCGGTTTGCAGCAAAACTATGGAAAAAAGTTTAATGGCAAAGTTGTAATAAAAATATCTACAATTTTTGTGTATACATTTTTTTTCACATAACCTCAAAATGTACGTGACAAATTCAATTTTTTATTTTTTTATGTCCCAAACACAATGTATTTTTTTTTTATTTAAAATATTTATTTTGTCACTTATTGTGACTTTATATCCCAAATAAACCCTAATTTTCAATCGAAATTTCTCACGTCAAAATATCTGCTTTTGTAAAATAGTCGGTGGGCTTTTTGTTCGTTGAAATCTTTACTTCCGGATGGTGTAAAAATATATACATTACTATAGTAAATGTTCTCATAAAATTAAGTTAATGGAGTTAATATTTAGTAAGACATCTACAATATTTTTAGAAAGTTATAGAATCGTCTTTAAATTATATGGGTAGATGCCTATTTATTGCTATTTTAAGATTATACTTACATACCTGAGTGACCTTCGGAAAATTTTAGCCCATCAAAAGGTATTTCATAGAGAACTGAGGAAGGGGCTAGAACTGCTGGAAGAGTCTGGGCCTTATTACTTAATTTTCGAATTCCAATTTCTTTCGTTTCTTTGCATTTTTGGAGAACATTTACCATAGTAATATATATATATATATATATATATATATATATATATATATATATGTATATATATATATATATTTTTTTTTTTCAAGAGTTAGGATCTCTGTGTGCTAGTTTCATTTTGCCTTAAAATGTTAAATTAAGTTTTATGTATGAAGTACAACAATAATTGTTAAAAACAAAAATGAAGGGCGGTTGAAGATTTACACTGATTTATTTTATTACAAAAAAAAAACACAAAAAATGTGTAACTTCAGAAAGATATTGTATATCGAAATACTTGTCGTTAGTGACCAAAATAAATCAGTGTAAATCTTGAAGTGTCTTTCACTTTTGTGTTTAGTGCCATGGATTTACATCTAGTAAAAGTTATAAGTATTCAACATCATAGTTTTGGTTTGTGATACATTTCTGATATTTTAGAAAAACTTCAGTTATTATTAGTTGATATTTTTCACACAATTGCTGTAGCTGAACAAAAACAACTTTTAATTTTTGGGATTAGTGGCGAATGTTAAAAAAAAATATAAGAAAGTTGAAGCTGCAGGATGCAAGCGACAACTTCTTACGGCATACACTTCCCGTCCTTCGTTATCTCCTTGTCTATTTTTCTATTTCTTTGTGTCATACTTAGTGATGAATATAATTTTCATTTGGATTAAAATAGTTGTCACCATTTTGTTATTCAGATAATAATATAATTCTTATGTGTAATTTAGTTGTTAATGAATTATAATTATTTTAACCTAATTCACATATTTAATATTCTGGCATTACATAGCGAGCTCTCTTTAATCATAAGAGACTAAATTAAGGGATCATTTTTAAGTACATATTTTTAAAATAGCAGAGCATCTACACACTATTCTGCAAAATATTTAAATACATATTAATAAAAGTGTACGTCAAAATGCATTAAATTGGGCTGGCGATGATGTAGCAAGAGGTTGGATTTTGAACAGCACGCCAAAAAGTTTTGAGAATATCTCATAGATATTTAGGTAAAAAATATATATTTCACATATTCTTGGTTGAAGAAAAGACTAAACAAAGTGGATTAAAATTAATATTATTTTATATTAAGCAATTCACATTTTACCCTCTTTCTACACCAGCGCCATTCTGGTCACTTCTTTAATCTCTTACTTAATGTTTTCAACTGGACACTCTCCGTTTAATCCCCATATAAGTTTGTCATGTTTTGCTCTACCATCTACAATGGTAAAATTGTTCTTTTTGTGGAGTTCTAGTTTACCATTTGTAAACGTGGTGACGTTGCCTTTTTTACATGGTGTGTTGACTTCTATCGCAAACAGAAACTTGGAATGTTTGTTAGAATGAAAAGCACATTTGTATGTGTATATCAACGGCAAAGAACTGTCGGGTCGGTCGGAACGAAGTCTTGAAACAAATGCAATTCATGCATTTCACTACCATAACCATCTATTTTCATATGTGTAAGTGTGGCCTCCGTTTAGAAGCTTTCGCTTCAGTAAAAATTGTTTTGTTACCATAACTATCGTATTTAGGCTGCTTTCCACGAAAAGAACGCTCAATATTTAACTAATCGGCACTGACATATTGTTCTAACTCAAATCAACATTATTCAGTTATTTTTATGAATGTTCTTTTGCAGTTGTTTTCTGAAGCTTATTAGTAGAGTCTTCTAAGTCATTTTTGTGAATTTTTCGGTAAAAACATTACAATTGAGAGAAAAAATTTTCAAAAAATCCAAACGTGTCAAAATCTTTATCTCATTTCACTGTCAATGGCATTCAAATCTAAACTAAGAAAATATAAATTTCAAATTGAATGCGTGTACGTTTATTTTGCAGGTCACTCATCACAGTCATATAAGAATATATATATATATATATATATATATATATATATATAATGTGTGAATTATCTACCTATTATAGCTTTAACTCAAACAAATCATATTTTGATACCTATGAATATTGCTTTGCAAGTGGCTCTTGCCATTCATCACAAGGCCAATGAAGTAGAAATCTCTTAACACAGAAAAACATTTTTATCTCACCATTTATGAAGACTGCTGAAAACTTGAAAGAATTCTTAATTGGTTATTGATTTTAATTACCCCAATGAGGTTGGTTGAGAAAAGTATGCATCAACTTTTGAAATCATTACATGGCCGCTGTTCTGTGTGTTCGGTTCATTCTTATGGATAATACTTACACAAGAAAAGTTATTTCTCTCTGAGGAGATAAATTAGTAGGCGGACTCATAAGACCGAGGTAGGGATAAAAGATTCAGAAAAGGGTTGAGAAAAGATTGAGAAAACTCCCACTTACGAATACAGGACAAAAGAGAAAAGGTTAATCCAATGTTATGCGAAAATATAGGTGGAGGAAGTATTTATACAAATATTGATTCACTGGAAGTGTACCCTGTGGATAGAATTTTAATGGTTTTTCAGCTCAAGACCCTCGGTATTCTATTGACGTGATATATCATGAAAGCTATTTGAGGATTTAACAATACTTCGTCACGCGCGACTAGAATATTTCTTTTGAGACATTTTTTTCAGAATTAAGCGGTTGCGGAAAGAGAGTTTAAATACTATCAAGCAGATAAATCGGGATAAAATTATATACTGAATGTAGAAGGTTAGAGAATACGAAAAATAACTTAGCCTATATTAAAATTATTGTTTCCAGTTTGAAAACTGATTTTGATGTTTGGATAAATTGTTGTTCACAAGACTTTGAATATATAGGGGTGCTCTTAATAGTCGCCAATTATTTCGTCAAAATACTGAAACCGAAATTTTAGACGAATGTATATCATATTAGATAAATTGTATACTCTGAAAACATTAGAGGTGTGTGAGTAGCCAATTTATGCCCTTGAAAATAATAAATGTATATAGAAATGTTAATCAAGGCAGAGCTTATAGTCGAGTCTAATTTTTATGGGATAGATACATTGGATAGGGTATGTTAGACCATACATCTATTTGTTTCAAATTTAGGACATATTAATGACAACTTAATTTCCTATTTATTACAATGTTCTCTTTGATAACTCTAAATTATGGAAGACATATTAGTGGTTGCATCATGAATACTGTGCTGTTTGACCCGATATGGGTGGAAATTCAGTATGCGGTATTTGTAAAAGTGAAGTTAAAGACGAATGTGGAATCCTATGCCAAGGAGTATATAGCAAATATTTCCATCAGAAGTGCCTTAATATTAGCAGCAAAGATTATAATGCTATAAAAAGGCTTTCGGGTATAAGATGGTTTTGCGAAAAGTGCTTGCCGTCCTTGGATATTCTAAAGCAAATCAGTAGTGAGTTGAGTCATCTGAAAACCCATTTTATGAAAGAACTGAAAGCCCTGAATAATAAAATACAACTGCTTGTACCAGCACACCTTGAATCATCATCTACACAGTCTTTTGCATCCGTGGTTGAAGGTGAAGCTGTGGTAATAAAGCCAAAAGCTAAGCAGGACTATAATAAAACCAAGGAGATAGTAATGAAAAAGATTAAACCAGGAACTCTACAAATAGGCATTAGCCAGGTAAAAGAAGTTGAAGACGGAGGACTGCTAATAAAGTGCCAAACAACAGATGAAATAAAAAAATTGCAAAAAGAGGCTGAGAAAACTCTTGGCAAACAATATGAAGTAACTGTTCCAAAGAAAAGAAGTCCTATGCTTAAAATTTGTGATTTTGAAGAAGAACTCGGAAATGAAGAACTAATGGAATGTTTAAAAAAGCAGAATACCTTTCTGAAAAATGATGAGGTGGAACTAGAAGTGATTGTTATTAAGAAAATGGTAAAAAAATATATGGCTATAGTTAAATGTAATCCTGCGGCACACGCTTTAATATTAAAGGAAGGGAAACTAAGGATAGGATGGGTATCAGACTGTCGAGTATTCAACTATGTACGAGTCTTCAGATGCTACAACTGTGGTGGGTTGGGTCACCAAGCGGAGAATTGTGAAGTTAAAGATTTGTGCTTACGATGTGGAGAAACTGGACATATTAAAAATGACGGCAACAAAGCAAGTAGATGTAGGAATTGTATTGAAGTAAATAGTAAGTTAAATAATAATTTATATGTAAGTCATGACATATTTGATTATAAAAATTACTCAGTCTATCAGGAGAGACTAGACATAGAAAGCCAAAAGGTTAATTATCTTTAATGGGATATTTTACCATATTTCATCAAAATATACAGTGTATTAAAAATAAAATTGATGTCATTAATGCATCTACTGATATTATTAACTCCGATATACTGTGCATTTCTGAACACTGGTGTTCGGAGGATGAAATAATTAATGTATTACTTAGTGGATATACATTAGTCAGTAGATTTTGTCGGCGTGAATACAAAAATGGGGGTGTGGCGACTTTTTGCAGGACGAATCTAGGAAATAATGTCTATGAAATTAAAAATATATCTAAATTTTGCATTGAGAAAACTTTTGAGGTATGTGGAATGAAGTAAAAAGAGACAATTTGAGATTTCAAATATTTTGTATCTACAGATCACCTTCTGTAGATTCTCAGTCCTTTATTGAACAATTTAACAGATCCTTGAAACACCAATCTACAATAACACAAATGTTAACTCTATTTTGTGTGGAGACTTCAATATAGATTTACTGACGAATTCACTAGAAAAATTGCTTCTGGTAGATATTTTAGAAAGCTGTGGTTTTTATTGTTGCGTTAACGAACCGACAAGATACTCTAGCAAAAATGGCTCTGCTATAGATTATATTTGTACTAACTTTGAATTAAATAAATTTCGTGGCAATGTAGAGGTGCATTTTAACGGTTTATCTGACCACTCGGGTCAATCTCTAAGTCTCCTAAGTGCGTATATTTGTAAGCCGCCTGTAAGAATGGTAAGGCAATATAACGGATAAATTACCAACAATTTATAGCTAAAGTAAGTCATGAAACATGGACTGATATTTTACAATGTCAGGATGTAGAAAGTGGATTTACAGCTTTTATATCTACTCTACGATATTATATAGATGTCGCATTCCCTATGAAGAAAGTGAGATTAGTTCAACAACCGAATGCATGGGTAACTCAAGGAATACGGATATCAGCAAGAAACCTGAAAGATCTTCATTATATGTGGAAGCACGAAGGACTGATAACTTCAGAACACTATAAGAATTATAAAAAAGTGTATAGCCAAGTTATCACCGCTGCAAAGAGGCTGTTTAATGAAAATTTTCTTGCGCGCTCTGCCAATAAATCTAAGGCTGCGTGGAAAATAATAAACTCGTCAGTAATGGCCAAAAATCAAGGTATTGGTTCTCTAGAGATTGGGGGAAAATTGGAAACAAATACAAATGAAATTTGCGACTACTTCAACACCACTTTGCAGCAACACAGAATAAGTGAAAGTACCAATGTTGTGTCGGAAAACTACGGAGATATAGACTACATGACAAATTCTATAAAAAAGTCGATGTTCATCTTTCCAGCATGCCAGTCAAGTATCTACAATATTATAATGGATTTAAAGCCTTCTAATTCAACTGGAATTGATGAAATTTCTTCTAATATACTTAAATCGGTTGGAAAATATATTGATTTACCACTAGCTCACTTAATTAACTTGTCAATACAGAATTCCTATTTTCCAGAGATTTTTAAACTAGCTAAGGTAATACCTTTATATAAAAAAGGTGACCATCAGTGTGTGGAAAATTATCGTCCAATCTCCTTGTTAAGTGCAGTGTCAAAGGTTCTAGAGAAAACAATATATAACAGTATGATATCATTTTTAAAGTATAACATCTTGAGCAACTGTCAACATGGTTTCCGGAAAAATAAAAGCACCCAATCAGGAATTTGACAATTGATAGAAAAATTGTATAAAGCTTTAGATAACGAGGAAAAATGTATAGCCCTTTTCATGGATCTCAGTAAAGCGTTCGATCTGATAAACTATAAGATCCTCATGAGAAAGCTCGACGGAATCAGTATGCGAGGGAAAATAAATGACTGGATTAGATCCTATCTTTCCAACAGAAAACAATTAGTATACATCGAGGGTACTTATTCTGAAAAAAAGGATATATCTCTTGGAGTTCCTCAGGGATCAATTCTGGGACCTCTTCTTTTCTTAATATAAGTGAATGATCTCCCCGAAATTGCTGGTGTTGACAAAAATTATCTAACTATGTATGCAGATGATAACACATACTTGTGTTGTATACTTTTGACGAATGGTTCACGAAGAACAGATTGATTCTTAATAGTTCGAAAACAGTGTTTATTAATTTTACTCCTAGGCATTATAGCAATCTATGTTATTTACTTCGCGTTGGGGGAAAATCTATATCTCAGGTATCATTCACTAAATTTTTAGGGGTATATATTGATGGTGGGCTAAGTTGGAATATCCATATTGACTATCTCTGCAAAATAATCGCTTCCTTATGTTTTATTCTTTATAGACTAAAACCTATATGTGATAAGTTCACACTTCTGTCTTTCTATCACTCACATCTAGTTTCTAGATTGCGCTATGGAATAATATTTTGGGGGTGTTCTACTACAGTGAACCGAATATTCGTTTTGCAGAAGAAAGCCGTACGTCACATTGCAGGAATTAAGCGTAATCAGTCATGTAGAAATTTTTTTAAATCTCTAAAATTGTTAACAGTACCATGCATATATATATTTGAAATACTTATGTATGTAAAACTAAACATTAAAATATTCACGTCAAATGCTCAATATCATGACCATAATACACGGCATCAGTCCATGTTATCCATTCCAAGGCACAGAACCTCTACATATGAAAATTCGCCAAACTACATGGCAGTCAAGCTTTATAACAGTCTAAGCCCTCAAATAAAAAGTATGGATAACATTGGCATGTTTAGGAAAAACCTATTAAACTTTCTGTTGGAAAATTCATTCTATAGTGTAGAGGAATATTTATTGTTCAGCAAAAGCAATTAAATATAATTTAACATACTTAATGTAATTATTTTTTAAGTTTTGTAATTGAATGTGCAGTTATTGAATTCATTACTACATTTATATTAAGTTCGTCGAACTCATAATCATAAGTACTTTGTCTCATCTATTAGCAGATAGATATTACTGATATCGTTATTACTTTCGTTTGTAAATTCCTGAATTAAGTTTTTTTATAAAATTTTAGTGCTCTGTTGGTATTGTTGGAATTACATGTATTAGTACGTAGTTAACTGTATGGTATGCACCTGACCGTTCCAATACTATATTTTTGTAGTCTTCTGGAATAAAGCTTATTATTATTATTATATTATCCCGACTTGACCATACAATGTATGGCATCACACTCCCTCTAAAGCACACATAGTGTGCCCTTAGGGGAAAATTCACTAAACCCCAAATATACTACATATCAAAAGGGTTTAGCTCTGTGGGAGCCCTTGCCAGGTTATCAGGCCCGTGGTTGGCGTCGTGGCTGCAGTTCCCCATGAATTTTCTAACCGTCCGGGCTGTTCCTAACAGGACGGCTTTTTGCATCAGTTGGTAAAGGTGTTCGTTCAGACCGAGGTATTTCAAATTGTTTAATAGATGTTTTGGGACTACTCCTGTTGTTGACATAACAATTGGTACTGTTCGAGTGTTGTTCACGTCCCATTGTCTCTGTATTTGAAATTCTAAATCCCTGTATTTGGCTATTTTTTCAGCCTGCTTAATATTTATATTGTTGTTGTTAGGGATTGCTATGTCAATTAAGGTTGTTTTTCTAGAGACATATTATTATTATTATTATTATTATTACTAGCTGTGTTTATTTTATGTTTATAGAATTTTGGCAATAACCCACAGTTGTAGAAAATTTTGCATATTTTAGCAATTACAAACGTTTGGAATCGGGATCAGAACCGATACCCAATACCAATGAGGACACTTTAAGAAAATGTACAGTATAGAAAATTTTGAAAATTTTTTTGCCGATATTAAGTAAATTTATTTGGATGATATGCTGGATACTATGAGAAAATTCTACATATACTTTCAAATTCGAATAATTTGAATGATTTATCTTTATTATTAGAATATATACCATAAATGACTTCAAGGAATTCAGAAACCAAGGAAATCTTTATCAACCATCCCAATGCTGTTCAATATGATATGACTATTAGTAATTTCATCTTTTAAACTGATGATTGTTTCGAACATTCCTTAGTGAAAATTCATATTTTAATTATATTAAAACACTAACCAGTGTGGTAATTTTCACAAATTTATTATATTTTATTTGACAATTGTTTCGCTCTGATGACAGACTTCGTCAGAATTAAATATTAAAATAAAGGCTAAACATCTGAATATATTATATAGTGTTATAAGATAATAATGAGTATATAGGTAGAAAGCACAATATGTTCACTGTATAATATTAGTGACGGTAAATATTATTAATATAATCTTGAAATTTGTATGTATCAGTAAATTACCACAGTGGTTAGTGCTTTAATATAATTAAAATTTCATCTTTAATTATCAGCAACCAGAAACATTTAGTTTTCGTTGTCTCATGTAGAGATTAAGTGATATCTCTTTTTATTGAATTTGGATGGTTACGCTTAAAGTTAAACCTGTTAGTGCGAGTCGGTTTTCGGCTAAGTTTGTTATATATGACGATTGTGACCGACAAAGGTAGTTTGTTGTTCTGTTGAAGTTGTAATGTAAACTATATAGTTTGTTCTTTGTTGTTTATGTCGTTTAGTAATTCACCTTTGAGTTCGTGTTCCTACATAGCGTTTAAATCGTCAACATAACGCCACCAAACTAAAGGTTTAATCCGTTTGAGAAAATTACTTGCTCAAATTGTTCCATAAAAATGTTCCTAAACGCAGGGGAGAGACAAGAATCCATGGTCTCGACAAAATCTTATCACAGAAGTCATTGTTTAGTTGAAAATATGGTGTTAAATTGCTTTGGCAGTTTCAGTAGCACAGAATGGGGCAATTTCTTAGATGCCACAAAGTTAGAACATATTTCAACTACAATAAGTGTTTGAGTAAATTAAGTATGGCAAACTATTTATGGAAATGCGAGTATTGACATGAAATATACTCTAATGTTTCATTTGAAAAAAATATTTGAAAAGTTTAATTTAAACGATCAACTTATAAATAATCATAAAAACGTCTCACAATTAAAATATCATAATAATTAGAAACTTGTTATCAGTCTATTAATTTGTAAAAGTAGTTTAAACAACTAATACTAAAAAAATATAATTTTAAACAATAATACGGTATTTGCTTAAATAAAACGAGTAATAACATAATTGTTAATACAAACTGAATCATGTCATCCATTTAACGGAAGTTAACAATGTTCTCAAAAGGATCAATATTTATAATAATGATTGCATATTTATGGCATTTCAACTCCTTTGATTTATTAAATATTTAGCACTAAATAACTGAAATGTTGTGGAACCTTCGGTGTGTGACAAATATAAAAACACAGTTTTGCAGCCTAACATCAAACCTTTATTTAAACACTCAACACCGTTTCAACAACTGTAAGTTGTCATCATCAAGGAGTAAACCAAACAAATATTCCACCCATAGCCTAACCTAATCTTGTGAAAATTGAAACATAATGTAGGTGAGCCCTAACGAATTTTTATAAATTCTTTCCCGAAGTGGTTAAGGGGGGATGGAAAATGTGTAAGGAAATGCGTTATTTTAGATAACGAAATTGGTCTTCATACTTCTGTTTGTAAAACAAGTTCGTTGAAAAAGCAGTTTTGGAAATTCTTTCTCGAAGCAATTAAATATGGAAAGTTTATGAGTGTAGTGCTTAATTTTTCAAATTGGAAGATAATATCTTGAGAGATTTCGAAAATAAGAATATCGACATGAAAATAGGAGTATGAAATACGTAATGAAACTGACAGGAAAAAAAGTAATTTAGATATTTTTATCCCATCGGGCGTAAAACTGGCAGAAATGTGTGGTCATGCAAAGGATAAGTTTAGTCTGGATAATATATCGTTAAAATTGCCAACTTACAATATTAAACTGACAGAAAAGTAATGAATGATGCCATCTCATATAAGCGTGTGTTTAAAAGTGATGATGTAGTCTACTCTTGTGCTTAAACATATTAATTTCGACATTTACCTATGCTGTTTTTAAAGGATATGGAAAATATCAATTATTTAAGGCGAATAATTAGGTTTATTAATTTTTGTGTAAATAAGATTTTTCTTACAAGAAGCCCTATATTAAAATGCACAGTTATCTACATTTTTTTCTCTGTTGAATATAAAAAATAAAAGCTTGTTGTTTATACATCCGTGACACACGAGAGTTTTTCCAGTACATTAGTCTATAGTTGAAGAAATTTTAGGTTTATATATTCGCCACATCTTAAGAGCGTTACTCCACTTTTGAATTCCACTTCCAATTGATCATTACAGTGGCGTTAAAATTCAGAAATCAAATAGAAATTCGGGAATAAATCCAGGATAAATTGATTTTAGGTCCTCAGTTACATATTCTATGCTCTATTAGTACTTATATCCTTTTAGTACAATGTCATTGTGGTACTCAAAACTACTTTAGTGCTGGTGCACACTAGCCTCAAAAGTTCATCGGATTTTAATCACATGCGAAGAGGACTGAGAGGAGGATTAGATGCATGTATGGTGACATTGAAAGCTTTCTGATCCCCTTAGTGGGGGATTGAGAAAAGGTATTTTAGAGGGATCATATAAGGCAATTAATATTTAGATGCGCCCAAATGGGGTTCAAAATTAATATTTTAATTTATCATATATTTTAGTCGGGTGAGATAATTTATAAATTGTGAAAAACACTGCAGATAAAATTTAAAATTTGGGCCGAGCTTCATGACCTAGAAAGTTACTGACGTTCGTCTAGTTCAATATTAAAGTTATTTAAAATAAGTCTAATAAATACTTGTGATTATTAAAATATATGTGCAATATATATTTGACTGCTTATTGTTGAATATTAAGTCATCCAAGAACTCAGTTTTGCATGTGACCAGAACGCTACATATCCCAAGTTTTTGCTCTCGGATCTTCAATTCATGCAACAGTTCGTCCTTCACCACTATACGACGTTCTTCTTGTTGTGACGTGGTCTGCACCCATCAAATATATGCAATTAAAATATTTTAACTCCATCTCTTTTATTTGTTTTCGCTTCTTCTCAACTTCTCGTCGTATGTTATTCTTATCTATGATCTTGCCCTGTTCATCAAGTGATACTAAGCTCATATATTCTAACAATACCGACGCAAGTTTTGCCTTATTTCTGCTTGATATACCATGCTGTTTAGGGTTCCGTGTATACAATATACAGATACCCTTATAGTATCAATCCGGATTTCTGCCTCTGTCACATCACAGCAATTTTCTCCTAAACTACTGGACGGAAAAGGTTGAAATTTGGTATCAATGTATAGTTTGGTGACCCGATCAGGAGTACATGTCGTAAAACAATAAATTTTGATTATAGGGGTACTTCTGGGGAGAAAAACTAAAAAAATCGACCGTTCCCCCCTGATCTCCGAAACTACTCAGCCTAAAATTTTGAATAAAACAGAAAATACAGAATTTTGCCCGAACTTTACAGGAAAAATAAGGAGAAACCATTAATTTTAATTTGGGGGGGGGGCAAATTATAGAATTAAATGAAAATTTAAAAATTTTTTTTTACAGGCATCATGTAATACATCAAATGTAAGGTCTCATTCTGAGGAACATAAAAACATTTTTTTCATGTTTAAAAAATAATAATTTAAAAGATATTGACGAAAATATACCAAAATTTACCCATTATCCCACCCCCCTTAACCCCGAAACTATAAGCTGTAAAATTTTGAAAAAAATAGAGGTATAGCGCCTCACCTGAACTTTACTGGAAAAATAAGGAGAAACCCCTAATATTCATTTTGGGGGGCAAATTATAGAATTAAATGGAAAATAAAAAATTAAACTTGTTTCTAACGGATTAATGTAACATATCAAATCACATGGCTCATTATGACTAACACAAATTTTTTTATTTTTATTTTAAATAAATATTTTAAGATTTATTAAAAAAGTATATTAAAAAATTACCCTTTCCCTCCTTTATTCCCCAAACTATAAGACCTATTTTTTTTATATACAGAAAAAATAAGAATAAATCTTTAATATTAATATTGGGGGCCAAATTATAGAATTAAACGGAAAATAAAAAATATTGTTTTAACGCATCATGGAATATATCAAATGAAGCGGCTCATTATGAAAAATACAAATATATATTTTTATATTTTTTAAATTTTAAAATTAATTGTTTACAAGATATTAACATAAATATATAAAAAAATCGCATTTCTACCTTTATTTACGAAAGTACACTACTTAAAATTTTGAAAATAATTAGGGGCACTAGGGCTCACTTGAAATTTATAAGAAAAATTATTAGAAAACCTCCATATTAATTTTACGGACAAATTATACAATTAAATAGAAAATAAAAATTCAGTTTTCAAACGGATCATGTAATATATAAGATAAAAGGCTCATTATGTGAATTACAAATATATCATATTTTTAAATCATTTGTTCAAAAAATATTAGCAAAAATATTAAACATCGACTTAATTCCCATTTTAGAAACTACGCTATTTATTTGTATTTTTAAATAATTTGAATAACAGATTTAATAATTTATAATTTAAAACTTGACCTATTTTGCCCTTTATCTTCCAATCTATAGAGCCTCAAAATTCAGACAGTAGATTATAAAAAGCTTCCCTGAAAGTTTATTAGTAAAATAAAACTCTAATGTAACTTTTTGAGGGCCAAATTAGAAAACTAAAAACATATGTATTCTTATAGCGAATCTTGAAGGTGGTATTCGAGTCCAACTCGCACTTGACCAAATTATTTTAAAATCAGTATCAATAGCATCATTTACATAGTACTCGGTATCCCTATACTTATCTACACGTTAATTGTATCCCGGTCTACTCGAAAAACTGCTGGACGTAGTCAAACAACTCTGGTATTAATTGAGATTGCTAACAGTGGAAGTGATGCTCGTTCCCAATAATTGCATCTTTCTGTGTCACAATATTGGCAATTCTGTTATCTGTAGTCGAATACTTTTATAACGTTTAAGAGTCTTTTAATATGTAGGCAGCAATTATTGAAGCGAAAGCGTTTTAACGGAGGCCCACACTTACACATATGAAAATTGATGAACAATGGAATGAAATGTATAACATGAAACGTCATTTGTTTCGACCCAACCGACCGACCGACCGACCCGACACGACCGACCGACTGATACGATCGACACTGCCTCGATCTTGAAATACTCATCCAATTCAGATTTCTGTGTATGGAACAAGGACCAGCTAATTTATTAAGAGTCTCTTCTTTCATATAAAATCAATAATAAATAGGAAATAAACCAATATAACATCCAAGTCATATAGAATACCTGCACAAAATTTACTTTTCGTTCTAATAAACACTTCAACTCTCTCTTTGTGATATATTAAATTGGAGACATGACATACGTCAGAAATTAAAAAGAATACCACACAAAAAGGTAACTTGGCGTTAAATTTTCATACTATCAACTGATATAGACTCATTGAAGGATCTATATTTTACAAAACATGTCCCTTGTTTACATCGTTTTGCTGTCGTAATAAACAAACTACGTTTATCACTCAATAGAGGGTATTACTATATTGACATAGCGACTTCTTTCAATTTGTTTTTTACAAAAATAGTTAAAAAAATGTCGGAAAGTATCAATAAGGTATCTAATGTGAATAATAAAGTGATCTCAAGAAAAGATTACATGTTTTTGACTCCGGTCACCAAAGACCAATTAGTTATTGCTATTAATAACTTAAGTAACGCAGCACCAGGTCGGGACAAGATGTCAAGTGGATATATTAAAATTTCATTAAATCCATTAATGTATATAATAAATTTAGCCTTTGATAGGGGTATTACACCAACAGAGTTTAAAGATTCCATTACGAAACCTATGTTTAAATCGGGAAGTAAAAACAGACCTATAACTATAAGAAACAATTTTGCAAAAATTTTTGAATGGGTCTAAAAAATCGATTATTAAACTATTTAACAAAAAACAAGATACTTAACCCTAATCAGTATGGATTTCAAAAAAATATTTCCACCGAAGATGCAATCCTGTCACTAACAAAAGATATTTTAATAAATATGGTTGCTGGCACAAAGTGTCTAGCAGTGTCCAAAGAAAATTCTTAAGATTTTCCAAAGCTACCTATCGAATATATTTCAAGTAGTAAAAATCAATACGATTAGCAATCCATTACTAGTAAACATGGGCGTTCCACAAGGAACAATATTAGGCCTGATATTATTTCTTTTGCATATAAATTCATTAGAGAGCCTTTCATTAAATGGAAAAATTACATCTTACGCAGACGACACAGTAGTTTTATTTGAAAGTGAAACTTGGAGGGAGCTATTTATCTATTTTTATATATCGTGTATATATATGAATACAAATACAGATTTCGCAGTACCAATCAGCCCACTACCAATCAAAAAATATTTTCCAACCCACCCCGAGAAATTTTTCTGGCTACGGCCTTGGGAAAGAGGTTTATGGAAAAACAGAACTTGGAATGCAAACTCTTAAAAGTTGGCTAGATGTAAGTATTTTAAGTTTAAACCTATCTAAAACCAGGTTTATTACGTTTTCTATAGACAGGGTAGATCAGCCGGATAACGAAAAAATAAAAATTCATAAAAAGTCATGCAAAAATTTTTCAACTTGTTCATGTAAATATATAAAGAAAACGACCAATATTAAATATCTTGGGGTCATAGTTAATCAGCACCTAAAGTGGAAAGAACATGTAAACCCCTTGTCATCCAGATTGAGAAAGCTAAGCAGTAAGTTTTATCATCTCAGAAATATATGATAATAATTTATAATGCTTTGGCCGAGTCGATCCTAAAGGTGCGTATTCATACAGCGAATAGATTCGTCCGAATTCGTTCCGCATTCGTTATAAAATTAATTCATGTTCATATGCCACCAAACGAATACTTTCTGAGGTATGCGTTTGTTTTCGCGGGTTTATACACTTGTACTCGCCAGGCATCTAACTTTTTTACTTTATTTTTATAATCATTGTGAAGAGGATTCCAAAGGCACTTATATTCTTGATATAAATCGGTGAGCTGTAGACAAGTAGAATTACTCCACTCCACTTTAATAACAATCAGAACAGCAAACAAACCAAAAGTACTACCTTCCCGTATACTATTAAACTTACTCTAACAATAAGTTAAATATTTCTCAAAAAATCCCATTTTTTAAGCAGGACACTATCAATAAAGACTCGTATTCAAATAGCGAAGAAAGGCTACCTCTCTGTGCACGCGTACACACTACAAAATAGACCGAGCAAATTCTTTCCGCATTTTCTTTAATGTACCGCCTGGTGAGCGAACCCTAAAGAATGCAATCATATTCGTTTCTTTGCATTTGGTAATACATACACATTATCCGAACGAATTAGTTTGTAATCGTTCGTTCGCCTTCGTTCGCTGTATGAATACGCGCCTTTTGGTTTTGTATCAGCGTATAGGGTGGTTGTTATAGTACTACGTTGTTGTGTCTTAACCTACTACATAAAATTATTTAAAAAATAACGTTTCTCTACAAATTTATTGATGGAAGAACCAAACACTTTTATCCATTCCCCAATTGTATATAGTTCAATGTCTAGTGTTTATATTAAAAAAACATCACTTTGAACTTCGATTACCGAATATCCGTACAAGAAGTACTGCTACAGATCAACTCATAACGTCACTATTTAAAAAACGTCACACACATAGCTTTTATTAAACGTCATGACTCTGAATTTCAAAAATATTTATTAACTACAATATTTATTCAAGATTAAAGCATAGGATTTTCACACTTTCTAGTTTTGGGTTTAGGAGTCTACCAGTCTAGTTTGGTATTTTGTATTCTTAGTAGCTTCGCTCACTGACAAATTTCTCGGATTTTCTCCTGTTTCACATGCCATTAATTTAGTGCATATTGCACATGCTTTGTTTAATACTGTTAATAAATTATTACAAATATGAATTGTCTGTGTGTGTCTTTACTGTTCTATTATCCAAAATATCTTTTATTTCCCATTTATATACATTCGCTTAATAATTTTTATAATATATTTTAATTGAAACCAATTTTACAATCCCTCGTTTATTTTATTTTTTATTATTTTTCAACTTGTGTATACTATTAATTCTAACACATCGAAATGGCACAAGCAACAAATAATGTTGTTTCTGATGAAACCGAAAAGTACCGGTTATCGGAAATATTTTCTATCATTCCGGAATTTGAAGGCGACCAGATATCCTTGGCCACCTTCATACAGGCATATAATTGTGCGTACAATATGTCGACTGAACATCAAAAATATCTGCTAGTCATTCATATTAAAAATAAACTTAGAAGTAAAGCGGCTCAGTTGGTCAACTCGAGAAACCCCGCTTCACATTTAGAAATCAAACAGCTTTTGACACTACATTTCGGAGATTCACGCGATCTGTCTTCTTTGATCCACGATTTCCAACGCCTCAAACCACTTTCTAATGAGTCCCCTCTGACCATTTATAATAAGCTTCAGGTTTTGAGTGCGAAAATGCACATGCATCCAAAAATGCTCTGGGCTAACCAATGAACAAAAAAACGCCAGACAACCCTTGTAGATACGATGGTTCTAAATACACTTCTTATAGGATTGGAACCACGTCTAGGCCAAATAATTCGTGCCAGCAATCCCAAAGACCTTCTGGAGGCACACTCTCGAATCAGAAGAGAACTTCAGTTGTCATATTTTGAAGAGCAAAAAATTCGGAAATCTGCTCCTCCTAAACCCACATTTCAGGTCCGAAAAACTATTCAACCACCGAAATGTTTAAATTGTGGTAGATTAGGCCACATTGCAGTAGATTGTCGGTTGCGACAGCAAAACAACCCTCAATCTTACAACCAAAATTTTAGACCTAATTTTACAGGGCCAAATCAAACTTCGAGGCCAAATCCACCCCCAAATAATACCAATCATCAAGGTTTCGACCGACAAATTTCCAAAGACCCCCGTTTAAACCAAATCAATTCCGACCGTCTGTAATACAGACAAACCCTCACTATCGTCCAGAAAGGACGCATCATTTCAATGAACACCTGAATACTGATTATCAAGAATATTCAGTAAGCGACTACGGCTATAATACTGAAAATAGACCATACATTTACGACGATTTCAGTCAAAATCCTGTCGATTATGAAATTGAACAAACTCCAGACGGTAATTTCGTTACACCTTTGAACAGTCACGAATAAAAGGATTTTCTAGCTCTCCCGAGCCTAGATTAGCCCCCGGATTCAACAACTGTCATTTCCGAAGTCCAAAACCAAATCCAAAATTTGAATCTGGAAGATTTCCACCCAAATGCGAATTTCCAGGAACAAGCATTTCTCTAAGTCCTCTTTTCACGGTAAATTCTAAAAATCTTTATTACATTCACGATGCTTCCGAAAAATTTAAACTTCTCATAGATACCGAAGCTGGTATCTCCATTTTTAAAGAACACACCGTTTAGAATTTCCGTCAAAGATTTCCCGAAAAAGTGACAATCCAAGGTATTGCGCACGAGAAAATCCCTATTTCTGAATCAACTCTTATTCCATTTGCCATAGGTAACCCTCATAAGGTTTTTATCTACAATCTAGATATTGAGTTTGATGGAATATTAGGTGTGGATTTTCTTGAGCATTACGAATGTATTGTTGACTTAAAATCAAAACAGTTAATAACGAACTTCAGAACTATTCCTCTACATAAAGTCCCCGATCACGATCAACCTTAAACACAACCGACAGACATTCCCAATACTAAAATAGCAAATTGTACTCATAACAATCAAATAACTATTCCAGCAAGAACCGAACAAATTTTCAAACTCAAGTGCGACCTTTTTAATACTGACGCAATTTTACCGACACAAGTAATTGACAAAGTACGACTTCCCAACGCATTTGTACGTGTTAATTCAAAGGAAGAATTTCTGACCTCAATAATAAACGCGAACGAGATGCCTAAAACTGTTAATTTTTCCGATCTTCACTTAGAACCAACCCCTTGACCATTCACACCCTCTCCTAAATTTAAATACAAAAGAATACACAGACTCTCTAAACTTGGACAGAAACTTAACTATCAGGGAACAAACTCGTACAGAACACCTTAATGACGAAGAGCGAGAACTTATCACGAACCTCTGTTTAGAATTCGAAGATATTTTCTATCTCGAAGGCGATGTTTTGTCTTTTACCAACGCAGTAAAACATTCAATTGACACCAATAATGCCAAGCCCATTTTCACGAAATCTTACAGATATCCTCATGTCCATAAGGAGGAAGTGAAAACTCAAATTGCCAAAATGCTTGATCAAGGCATAATCAGGCACTCTTCTTCTCCTTGGTCCTCCCCTGTATGGGTCGTCCCTAAGAAACTCGATGCTTCTGGTAAGCAAAAGTGGCGAGTTGTTATCGACTATAGGAAGTTAAACGAACTAACTGTAGACGATAAATATCCTCTGCCCAACATTTCTGATCTTCTCGATCAACTTGGTAAGTGTCAATGCTTTTCGACACTGGATCTCGCTTCCGGGTTCCACCAGATGGAAATCCTTGAGGACGACATTCCCAAGACCGGTTTCTCTGTTGACAATGGCCATTACGAATTCGTTCGTATGCCATTTGGTTTGAAAAATGCACCTTCTACTTTTCAGAGGGTCATGGACAACATTCTTCTGGGCATCCAGAATGAACGTTGCCTTGTTTACATGGATGACATTATCGTTTATTCACCAACCATCCATGAGCATATGTCCCGTTTGACAGAAGTCTTTAAGCGTCTTAGACAGTCAAACTTGAAAATTCAACCTGACAAGTGTGAGTTTCTCCGTAAGCAAGTTGCTTACCTAGGTCATCTTATCACCCAAGAAGGAGTGAAACCAAACCCTTCAAAGGTTGAATGCATCCAGAATTTTTCTCAGCCCCAAACTCCTAAAGATGTTAAAACTTTTCTTGGTCTCGCCGGATATTACCGACGTTTTGTCCCCAACTTTGCTAAAATCTCAAAGCCTCTCACGAAACTCCTGCAAAAAGACGTCATATTCATCTTCGACGCAGATTGCAAGTCTTCCTTCAACGAACTGAAGCAAGCTCTTGTATCTGACCCTATCTTGATATACCCTAATTTCGAAGAACCATTCCTGCTCACTACTGATGCTAGTGCTTTCGCAATTGGAGCGGTTCTCTCACAAGGCCCCGTAGGAAAAGATCTTCCTATACCATATGCTTCCCGTACACTCTGCGCTGCAGAAACTCGATAGTCCACTATGGAACGGGAACTGCTAGCCATTGTTTGGGCGGTCAAGCACTACAGACCTTATCTTTTTGGGAGAAAGTTTACACTTCTGTGTGACCACCGTCCGCTTACATGGCTCTTTTCCATCAAAGATCCTGGCAGTCGTCTAGCCAGATGGCGCCTTAAGCTAGAAGAGTATAATTATAAGATAGAATACAAACCTGGCTAGGTAAATCAGAACGATGACGCTCTTTCCCGAATTAAAATCAACCACTTTAAGCAATGCACTGACTTTATTTCCAAAATCAACATCTTTGCAAATAACGAAACCAACCCAGAACAACCAGACTCCGATAATGATCAAGAACCCGATGAACATGACGAAAGAATGACAACAGAGTTTAATCGATTTGTTCAACTATATAAAACGGAGTCGATAATCGATTACTCAAAAATAGAAATTTCTAACACCCAACTCCTAGACAAATCTCACAAACGAATAGTCACTTTCTTCTGGCAAAATAAACTCAATGACATGCATGACAAAATCATCGAAGACATTTTCGAAGAAGACCCAAATTTCACTACCGACACACTAAACGTTCTAGCCAGGAAATCTGTCCGGCATAGAAAGTATTTAATTGTCCCCTTACCCTTTGATCCTGGAACAGTTGTCTGACATCTTTTTAATATCCTCAATAACAACCAAGATCAGTTCAACGAATTCGAAACTTTTTGTATTGAAAATAACGTAGAACTACCGATTCTTGAAACACTATCCTTTATACTTGCAGACAAAGACGTAAAACAAATTTGTCAAAATATCGTGACAACCCCTTCACAAGACGAGATTCCCGTTATACTGCAGCAGTACTTCAAAAATAACCTTCATCGTGGAATTAATGAGACCATCCGACGCATTAAAGAAAAGTATAATTGGACTGGACTAATCAAAAGTGTAGATCATTTTTTTAAGTCCTGCGAAACTTGCCAAAAGGTAAAGTTCTGTAGAAAAATCTTAAGTGCTCTTTTTGTCATAACTGAAACACCAAAAAAGCCCTTCGAACGTATCAACATTAATAATTTCGAATATCCAACCAGAAACTACGCACTAACTATTAGAGATGAACCCACCAAATTTACTCAGGCCTACCCAATTGGTGACAAAACAGCTAAAACTGTAGTAAACACCCTCCTAATATTCTTCTAACATTACGGTACACCTCTTCGCATCCATTGTGATTATGGGCGTGAATTTGATAACACTCCCATAAGAGACCTGTGCGAACTATATGACATAAAACTATCCTTTTCAAGAGTCCACCACCCCGAATCAAATGGTTCTATCGAAAGGTTTCACGCGACTTTAGCGGAAATGATAAGAGGGAAAATACAGCTGAATATCCGGACGAACAACAACAACGTCCTCCCTTACGCAGTTATCTGCTAAAACAACATTAAAAACAAGACTACTGGTTTCACGCCCTACGAACTCATCCTTGGGCACACTTCTAGTAGACCCCACGAAACAATATACGATCAGGAAAAACTCATTTCCAAATATCTTAGGGACCTTAAAAACTGAATGAACTACTATTATAGACTTGCCCGCGCAAAAACCGACCAACAAAAACAAAAATCTAAAGTCAGATTTGACAAACATGTTTCGACTAACCAACCAGGATACAAAGTAGGCGACAAAGTTTACGTGAAAGAGTCTCAGATTAAAAGCAAATCCGAAAACAAATTAAATGGACCTTTTGAAATCACCGCGATAAGAAAAAATTCTGCCACCGTTATAAACTTACAGACTAACCAAATCAGTAAAATTAACTTTGACAGACTAAAACCATATTTTGAATGAATCCCTTCTTTTCAGATTTTGTGGACTGTTTTCAGTCGTGAACCTCCATCAATACTCTCTTACACCCGTTAACAATACAATAGGAGTTTTCTTCCATGAAGAAGGCACACTTAAAATTTCAATCGAAAAATGGACACTTCTTGTCTTCAAAGACCTCAGCCCTCTCAGAGGTGCTATTTCAAATAACGACGCCATACTAAACCGAATTTTAGAGACAATTAACGAAAACTTATACAAAATCATTTAAACCAAAAATACAAACACATGTTAGCCTTTTGAAACAAATTTCTAAATCCGTTAACTCTAAATATACAGACATCTTCGCTGACACTCAAACTTACCCTACTAACAGAAGAAATCGCGGATTTATTAACGGACTGGGATCAGCTTACAAACCACAAACCCCCAATTACATTTTAGGGTTTGGTGCTTGCGGGCTTGTAGTGTTTTGCTTTGCGTTTTTACGATAAGAGTTTGAAGTTTTATTTTGTAGACTTTTGGAATTGAGGTTTGTGGAACTAAGGTTAGTTGCTTTGAAGTTGATAGGCTTAGGTTATTTTATTATTTATGATATGCTAGCTTCAGGTTAATATGCTTTTGTTTAAATTTTGTGGGCTTAGAGTTGCTGACTTGAAACACGTCGTCTTGGGAATTCCAAACCTAGTTTTTTTGGCTTTTCAACTGAGGGTGTGTTAAGGGTGTGAGAGGTTTGTGTGCTTGGGCTTGATGTTTGTAAACAATTATGAGCGGTGCTCTCAGATATTGGGTTGGGTTCTGTGGGTTTCGATTTGCGTTTTTGAGTTTTTGTGTACTTGGGGTTTGTGGAATAGCAACCTATGGGATTTCGAACATAGATATTGTTACCTTCAATTGTCTGGATTTGAATATGTGGCCTTGGAGTTAGATGTATAATAATTTTTGGGCTTGGGTTTTAGTGTTCAGTCCTAGTGAGTTTTGGGTTTTAGTGTCTGGAGGTTGTTGGCTAGGAAATCTGTAGGAAAAGGCTTCATGGAGACTATTTGTAACTTACTTTTATTCATAAAAACCTTTTACTCGTAAAAATGTAATTTTTAACTTTTTTGAAGATACTGTAAATATGCAAGGTGCTCGAGGAAAAAGCTGGACGATTTGTAATTCCACCCTAGTATCAAGAACCAAACCAAACTTTTTCACTTGACTGCACAAATATGTATTGATTATTTCCCACAACTTCTCCTTGGATTCTATGTCTATCTTGTAAATGACTTGAATTTTTAATTAATGATTTATCGATAATATTAGATGCAATCCCCTTGGAAGACCGACTAATAATATTCAAAAAGTTGGCTGTCGAGCACATTATAGTAGAAATGTCCGAGATCTTTTGGCCAATGCATTCCCAAACGCGTGGATTGAGAGAGTTGGCCCTATACTCTGACCTGCAAGGTTCCCAGACCTGACTTCAATTTTTTTGTAGAAGTTAAGAGAAATAATAAATGTTACTTTTCAAACAATATGGGATAAGATGCGACTAGAGATTTTGACTGTAGCAGTCGCGATTGCATCCCTAGCGGTGAAAGGCAGTTTGAACAAAATTTATAACAAATCGTTGCAACTTGATGTATGTTTTGTTTTTTGTAGTTCTAACATTGTAAGTTACAATCTCAAATTTTATTATGATACTAATTACTTTTCAATATTGTGATATTGTGATCCATCATTAGAAAAGGGTTGCTGTAGAGAAGATTTTGTGATCATTCGAAGTTCTCGATGTGCTTCTTATTTTTTTTTGTAATGTGACAAAAAATGACCTTTTTATGGAAACTCGCCATTCGTGGAGTCATATCATTTTTTCAACTATTTGTTTGTGTCAAATATCGAATGCAGAAGAGCATAGATTTGATTTACTTTATTTGGTGAAGTTACAGAGAAAAATAAAAAAGTTTATATGTATAAATAACAGATAAAAAAAAAGAAATTAGAACAAGACGTAAGCTATCTAGGTGTTATATAGGCTACATAATATCGCCCTTAACCCACATATCCGCCCTCCATGTTGGGCGAACCTTCTACAAAACACTCCGTATAAACATTTACTTCTATAATGCCCACTTTTTTTTTCTTTTTGTGCCATATATTTTATACCTATAAAGTAATCTTGAAAACCAGTTTGTTTTGTATGTAGCATCTCATACATGAGACATTAATATGTTTATTATTTTATTTCCAAGTTTTCCTATAAATATATATATTAAATATTAGAAATTTTCAAAATAAAAAAAATTATTAACAGTTTGCAATCCAATAGTATGTGGGTATGTTTAGTAACTAGAAATGTGAAATTTCAACATATGCTGCTTACATACTGGTACTGTATATTTTATTTAATTCGATGTAATCCTTAACTTTATGCAAACAATAATAACTGTCCAAGATAAGTACACCGACGTTGGTTCCTCATTCCACCCATAATAAATTATAATACTAAAGTGCATTTAAATATATATAATTATCATAGTGATTCGCATCTTCACATAACAACTGAGATCGTTCGGTACCTGCATACACACAAGCTGATTGAAAACGTAGGCTGCTCCTGCTTCAGGCATCAGTGTTTAAAATAAATGTTCCGTAAAATTTTATAGTATTTTTCCCCGGCACAAAGCCATAGGTATTATTTGATGGCATAAGGTCACTGCATTTAAAATTCAAGGTATATAGAAAAAATTGCTTTTAATAGTCATTTCACTAAATATGATAAAAATCTAAATATATCTATCACAAGATAAGTAATGTAATAATTTACAAAAAAGCAAACGGTTAGATATTTTATTTAGAATTCTTTTTATTGTCAAGTTATCTACGTTTGTTTAGCAAATATATTCTAATAGATTTCCGGTAAACAAAGTTGTAGTTGTTAGAAATTTGATATCGACTTATATAATTTACTATGCATAACTGTAATACATGAATTAAATTGTGAATTATTTATTAAATATTTGCAAGGAGTAACATAATGCAGATATTTTACTAGGTGATCGAGCTGATCAGTGCAAATAAAAAATCTTATATAACACATGTTAAAAAGTTTATGGTTAACTAGTAATAAATGGCAATCAGAGTAGCACGTGCCTGTGTATTTCCCAGTTTATTTGCGAAACAGGAACAAATTTAACAACTAAATGGTATAATGAACAAAATTCTCCATCCTTATCAAATGAAGGACTATTTAAAGAAATAATAATAAGTTTCATTTATATTGTGGTGTTATTCCCTATAAGTGCATAGACGTTATGTAAAGATGCCACAACTATGATTCAGGAAACAATTCAGAAGTTTTTGTTGATGTTTACGAAATATGACTGTTACGTCGATAACAAAATTAATTATTTTTTAAAAAAATTTATTTTTACTTAAACACTTTTTCAACTTTTACACTTTGAATTAAAATTGTTACAATTAATTATGCCGAGATTTTGCAGTCGAGGGAGAGAGATCAGAACTAATATCTACGTTAATATCTTGAATGTGTTAATATTCACTCTCCTACAACTTTACAACGAATTTATAGGTTCTGTGATGATGACTAAGGTGGCCTTAATAACACGTGCAGATTTACTTGAACAATAGAATACTGTTAGCTATTAAGCTCACCTCTAAATAAGCAATTTTGGAGTAAACAGAAATATCAATTACTTGAAAGGAAATATTATAGATAAGTTACAATGTTGCACAAAGGGGTCTTTCATAGTGATTCACGTAACAACTTCCCCCTATACAAAAAAGTTGATGCCATGCATCAAGTTTTCAGGAATAAAATCAAAAATAGATATAATTTCAAAAAATTCAAAAATTAATAAAAATAAATACATTATAAGAACATCAAAGTGTAAGTTGTATAAAATTATATATATGCGAGTAAAATACGATAATATAAGTGTATATAAGAATAATATCAAAAGTAAATGAATAAAACATAAAATGGTTAAAATGTTAAAAATATCAAAAAGTGTTAGAATTCAAAAATTGACTAAAGATACAATTTTTGTTGTTGTACATACATGTTTTAAGAAATGTCTTTGAGTGGCATCTCAGGGGATTCTTCTTCAATCTGCTCACCAAGGTGGATGCTACTCCTTCTTCTGGGTATGAAACGTCTAATACGTCTTTGAAAGACGCTAGGTACCATTGGTGGTACAGGTGGATCATCTGGTCCTTGTATGGAGATTAGGTGTCTTCTGCGTCTTCTTCTACACTTGCAGAATATGTATAAGCAAATTAGAGCAACGATTATGGTGATGGTAAATATAGTATACCATGATAACTTTTTGGTTACTAAGGGTTGATTAATAATTTCATCTAATTGATCGGAGTATTGGGACAACTTGTGTTGAGCAATGTTTAAATCGTCTGTATTTAACTTGCTTAATTTCAATGGTTTTAAATCTGGAAGGTTGATTTTATGTACTAGATCTTCACAACAGCTGAACGGTATGTTTACTGGATGGTTTCTATAGGTTATATTTTGGTATGTATCCAGTAACTGTTTGGCTTGGACTCGGGTGGATCCGATAAATGCACTACATTTTGGTTGTAGCTTTAAAATAGTATTAACGTTTACTATTTTTGTGATAACTTCTCTTCCTTCACATCTAACGGTGATCGGTAAAGGTTCTGATATACTTATTAGCCAATGGTTTGGAGCAATTGATTGGATGTTATACTCCTTTGCATAAATTAATATATTCTGACAAGTTTTTGGTAAGTAACTGGTTTGTTTGAAAAACTGGGCTTCACAAATTGCATCACTGTCGATTGGATATGGCAATATGTCTGGGCAAATTTTTGTTCTTCGGTCTATAGACTTGCAATTGTCCATGTTATCAAGAGTTACGTAAAGTAGAGAGTCATCGTCTCTAGCAATATATTTATGACCAATTTGAAGCATATGGTGTAGACCTGTGCGATTATCAAAAATAGGAATCGGGTATAAATGGTAAAGGATGTAATTTTCAGGTTCTACCAAAGGTATTTTTAAAACAAAGACGATTTTTGAATCAATTTGAAATGCTTCTAATTCGATTATTTCAACATACTGTGCCACAGTTGAGGTATAAACTGGTATAGGTAACTCATTTTTATACAGTGATTCAGATATCTTTTGTATTGAATTTAATAGATCATTGGGTGATATAATTGAACTGTGTAAAATTTTAAGTCTGGCAAATGAAATAGAATTTAAAATGTCATCAAGAGTTTCTTCGATAAAAACATAACTTGTCATCAATGATTCGCAAATTTCTAATACTTTTATTTGCGCTTGATAAAAGGCTAAATCATCTGTAAGGTTAAAAATTGCGGATTGAATTTCTTGAAGATCTTTGTTAAATGTGGACTCGTCAATTTGTAACTTTTGTATCGTACTATTAAAATTCTTAATTACCGACGTAGTCACTGAAATCTGATTCTTTAATAAATTTTCTATCTGGTGTTCGTCTCGCGTAATTCGGTCAATAGACTGACTATAATATTCTCCATCAGATGAGTCTAGATTTCCTGATATAGCTTTCCATATCGTACCTAAACCGTTAATAATGCCGCGTTTGCGTCTGTTTGAACTTGAACTTATATAACTTTTGGTATCAGCAAATATTTCTTTATATTTCTCATCAACATTGTTGGCAATTTGGTTTAAAAGACTAATGTGTGTTGATAATTCTACTTTAAACGCAATCATACGATTGTTGTTTTCTTTGAGTGAGTCTAGCAAATGATCTAAAATTTCATCGTTGTTTGAAATCGCTTGTTTAATATAACTAAGTTCTTTGTATACTAAAAGTGTCCATTTTGAATTTGATATTTTTAAATTACTTTCTTCTTGGAAATAAACACCGATCGTATTATTTACTGGTGAAATTAGATATTGGCATCTTGAGATGGTGATTATCCACCAAAGGATTAAAATTCTGAAAAGAAGAAATTTCTAATCAAAATAGGGTTTAAGCCTATCGAAATTTACTTTAGTAGTTTGATTAGTATTTGGATTAAATAATTTTGCTGAGTTTTGATAAAGTTCTTTGATTTCATAAGGACCATTGAACTTATTTTCCGATTTGTTTTTAATTTGAGATTCTTTGAGGTATACTTTATCTCCTATATTAAATTCATGTTGGTTTTGGGAAACGTTCTTGTCAAACCGAATTTTTGATTTTTCTTTTTGATTATTTATTTTTGCTCTTGCTATTTTATAATAGTGTTCCATACGATTATTTAGATCTCTAATATATTTAGAAATTAGGTTTTTCTGATTGTATAACGTTTCAGGGGGTCTACTTGACGTGTGCCCGAATACTAATTCATATGGGCTAAATCCATGGGTGTAACTTTTTGTATTATTGTAGCAAATGACAGCGTAGGGTAAAACATTAAAAGGATGTTCTTCGGGATGTTCGGCTGTATTGGCACGAATCATTTCAGAAAGTGTTGCATGAAAACGTTCGATTGAACCATTGGATTCTGGATGGTTCACACTTGAAAAAGTTAGTTTAAAATCATAGAGTTCTGAAAGGTCTTTCATTAAAGTATTGTTGAATTCGGGGCCATAATCGCAATGTATGCGCAATGGTGTGCCATAATGTTGAAAATAAATTAATAAGGTGTTAACAACTGAGGAAGCTTTCTTATCATTCAGTGGATATGCTTGAGTAAATTTCGTTAATTCATCGCGTATTGTTAGTGCATAATTTTTGTCAGGGTATTCGAATATGTCTATATTGATTCGCTCAAAGGGAGTCTTTGGTGTTTCTGTTATTACGAAGGGTGCGCTTAAATTCTTTCTGCAAAATTTTACTTTTTGGCAGATTTCGCAAGATTTTATAAAATTTTCAATATTTTTAATTATTCCTGGCCAATTATATTTTTCTCTAACGCGTCTCAGGGTTTCATTTATACCTCTGTGTAAATTATTTTTTCCACAATGATATTGTTCAATGATTATTGGTATCTGATCTTCAGTTGGAGTTGTTACAATATTTTGACAAATTTTTATTTTAATGTCTTTGTCAGCAAATATAAAAGATAAGATTTCAAGAGTTGGTAATTCAATATTATTTTCAACATAGTATGTTTCATTTGGATTAAATTGATCTTGTGCTTTGTAAAGAATGTAAAATAAATGAGGGACTATTCTTTCTGGGTCAAAAGGAAGGGGTATTATGAAATATCTTCGTTCTTTAATTGAACTACTGGAGAATATATTAATTATTTCAGTACTAAAGTCTGGGTTTATTTCGAAAAGGTCATTTATGATTTTGTCATGTAGTTCTCCTAGTTTGTTTTGGCAAAAGAAAGTTACTATATTTTTATGAGTTTTATCAAGAAGTTGGGAATTTGTTATCTCGATTTTTGAGTAATCAATTAATGATTTGGTTTTGTAAAGTTCAACAAATCTGTTGTATTCTGAAGTCATTCTTTCATTTTCATTTTCAAGGTTTTGTTGTTCAATAAAGTCATCATTTGAAGTTTCGTCTTCAGTTAGGGCATAAATTTTAGTTTTTGAATGAAGGTTAGTACAGTCTTTGAAGTGATTTGTCTTTATGCGTGATAATGCATCTGCATTGCTATTTTTCTTCCCGGGTTTGTAAACAACTTTAAAATTATATTCTTCTAATTTAATTCTCCATCTAGCAAGTCTGCTACCGGGGTCTTTTATTGAGAAAAGCCATGTTAAAGGGCGGTGATCGATTGCGACTGTAAAGGTTCTCCCGTACAAAATCGAACGAAATGTCTTAACGGCCCATACTACCGCTAGTAATTCTCTTTCGATAGTTGAATATTTGGTTTCTGCTTCACAAAGGGTTCTAGAGGCATAGGCAATTGGAAGATCTTTACCTATAGGTCCTTGAGATAAAACGGCACCTATTGCAAAAGCACTTGCATCGGTTGTTAATATGAATTCCTGTTCGAAATCTGGATACTTTAAAATTGGGTCAGAAGTAAGAATTTCTTTAAGTTTTTGAAAGGATTGTTTACATTCATTATCAAATAAAAATTTTACGTCTTTTTGAAGGAGTCGAGTGAGTGGCTTTGCTATTTTGGCAAAATTAGGAATAAATCTGCGGTAATAACCTGCTAAGCCTAGAAATGATTTTATTTCTTTGGGTTTTTGGGTTCAGGAAAATTTAATACACAGCTGACTTTATCGGGATTTGGTTTAACACCATCAGGAGTAATGATATGACCTAGATAAGCTACTTCACGTCTTAAGAATTCGCACTTATCTGGCTGAATTTTGAAATTAGAATTACGAAGTCTTTTGAATACTTCTGAAAGTCTGGAAATATGTTCATGAATCGTGGGTGAGTATACAATAATATCATCCATGTATACTAGGGCTCTTTCATTTTGGATACCAAGAAGGATATTATCCATTACACGTTGAAAAGTGGACGGGGCATTTTTTAATCCAAAGGGCATTCTTATAAATTCATAATGTCCGTTCTCAACTGAAAATGCTGTTTTAGGAATATCGGTTTCATTGATTTCTATCTGATGAAAACCTGAAGCAAGGTCCAGAGTAGAAAAATATTGACATTTACCTAACTGATCCAATAAATCAGAAATATTGGGTAAAGGGTACTTATCATCGACGGTTAACTCATTTAATTTACGATAATCAATTACAATTCTCCATTTTTGCTTGCCTGAAGCATCGAGCTTTTTAGGAACAACCCAAACAGGGGATGACCATGGGGAAATTGAGGGTCGAATAATACCTTGATTTAACATATTATTTATTTGAGTTTTTACTTCAGTTCGATGAATCTGAGGATACCTATAAGACTTGGTATAAACAGGTTTGGAATTATTGGTGTCTATCGAATGCTTTATTTCATTGGTGAATGATAATTTGTCACCTTCTAAGAAAAAGATGTCTGAAAATTCTAGACAAAGATGGGTAATCATTTCATGTTCTTCTGGATTTAAATGGTCAAGACGTAGTTGGTCTTTTATTAATTGAATTCTATCAGTGAAAGCTGATTCATAAATATTGGAATTGAGGTTTAGGATTTGATCGAAATTATTTATTGGTTCTATAGAAAGGTCTGAAAAATCAACAGATTTTGGAGTTGAATTTGCGTTTATGACTGATGTTAAAAATTCACCATTTGCGTTTATTTTCACAACGGCATGGGGTAATCTAACTTTCTCCTTTTCTTGTGCTTTAAGTATGGCATCAGTATTAGATAAATTGCATTTTAATTTCACAATTTTTTCTGTTCTTCCTTCAATTGAAATAATGTTTGAAGTTATAGGTTTGGGAACTTTTTTAGAAATATAACTTGTCGTAGCAATCAGATTTTTTGAGATTGTGTTCTGAGGATTTTGAATGGTTTCTTGAGAAGAGTTTTCTTGTCCGGCTTTGAATAATGGGACAGTTTTGAAATTAGTTATTAATTGTTTGGATTTAAGATCAATGATACAGTCATAATGATCTAAGAAATCAAGACCAAGAATTCCATCGAATTCAATGTCTAAGTTATAAACGAAAACTTTATGATAATCATTAGGGGCAAAAGGAATTAGGGTTGATTCTGTGATTAATAATTTTTCATTAGTAATACCTTGAATTGGTTTACTTTCAGGGTATCTGGGAAAATTCTTTACGACTTTTTCTTTAAAAATTGAGATTGAAGCTCCGGTATCGATTAGTAATTTGTGAGTTTGAGTTCTGTCAAAAATATAATATAAGTTTTTGGAACTTACGGTTAGTAAAGGATTTAAATAAACTGGTTCGTTTGAGGATTCGTTTGAGTGTTTGTGTCGAGATTCGTTTTGTTGAAAGTTAAAGTTTGTAACTTGTTTTGTATTTCCTCTATGTTGGGTGGTTGGTTTCCCGAGGCTAATTCTTGAAAATTTTCTTCGTTTTGGGAAGAATTATTTTGATAATAATAGTCATCTTGAGAGTAGTCAAATTCTTGTGGATTTTCATAAAAGTCATTATCGTAGTATTGTTGATAATTATTTTCATAATCATCTTGAAAATGTTCGGTTTCATAATTATAGTTTGAAAATTCATAATTATGGGGATATTCATTTATGTGATGAGTTCTAGGATTATTAAAATTGAAGTTTCTTTGCGGATTTGGATTATTTAATTGAGGTCTTTGTTGAGAAAATTGGGGCAAAGAAGGTCTGAATTGTTGATTCGTTTGTTGGGTAAAATTAGGTCTTTGTTGACTAAAATGTTGTGGGAAATTGGGTCTCGGTTGAAAATTTGTGTTTCGAGATCCGTTTTGGAAATTATTTGTTGGATTTATTTGAAAACGATTAAATTGGCAATTAGGGGCAATGTGTCCATTTCTACCACATTTGAGACATTTTATTTGAATATTAGGTTTCTTAATTTGACTTGTAGATTGTCCGTGGATTCCAGACAATTTTGGAAATTTTTGGTTTTCAAAATATGAAAGTTGAAGCTCGCGTTTTATTCTTGATTGCGCTTCTAATATATCTCGAGGGTTTCCTGCACGAATAATTTGTCCTAGTCTGGGTTCTAGACCAGTCAAAAGGGTATTTAAACTCATTGTGTCAATTAAACTGCACTGAGCATTTTTCTGTTCAGGGGTAAGATTTTGGGATTTTTGTACGAATGCGTGCATTTTGGCATTTAAAACTTGTAACCGACTGACAAAGTTAAGTGGGGATTCATTTTGTATTTGTTTCAGTCTTTGTAAGTCTTGGATTAAAGATGAGAGATCCCTTGAATCTCCAAAATGGGTATTTAATAATTGCTTAATTTCTGGATACGTTGTGGGGTTTCTAGAGCTGATAAGTTGTGCCGCTCTGCCACGTAATTTATTTTTTATATGAATACTTAAAAGAAAACGTTGGTCACCAAGGGCCATATTATATGCACAGTCACATGCATTAAGGAATGATTGGAGGAAAATTTGATCTCCATCATATTCTGGGATAATAGAAAAGATTTCTGATAATTTGTAGTTTTCTACTTGAGTTTCTTCGCTTGACATTGTAGCAAAGTTTGTTGAAATAACTTATAATTAAAACGTTTCTTAATAACTAAATCGCGTTTCTTAAAACTATATCGCTTTTTCTTTTAAATTGAATATTTCCACCTTCGAAAATATTTCTCCGATAATTAAAAAATAATCAAATATTTCCACCTCCGAAAATATTTGTCCGATAATAAAACAAAAATAATATTTCCACCTTCGAAAATATTTTAAATAAAAAAAATCAAAACAAAATTCTTAAAATTATAAGGTTTAAAGGAATGATTGGAATAATTAACACTGATAATCGTAAAAAATGCAACAAATTGAACATAAACATAAAATTAAAGAAACGATTATCTCTTACTTGATCTCTCTTGTTTTCATGGAGCTTGAGCCTTTGTCGTGTCCACCAGCAGTGAGGCAAATTCCGTGTTCAACCGGCTTCTTTCGACTATCTATCTTGTCCTAGCAGTGAGGCTGTGGTCCGTGTTCAACCAGGAAAGTAGATTTTTGGCTTTGGTCCTTTGTTTCGGCAAGGGATTGGAATCCGCCGTTTCCAGTGAGCATTCGCGTGTTCTAGAAACGTTCACGAAATCCGAATGAACTGCGCCAAATTTTGTTACGTCGATAACAAAATTAATTATTTTTTAAAAAAATTTATTTTTACTTAAACACTTTTTCAACTTTTACACTTTGAATTAAAATTGTTACAATTAATTATGCCGAGATTTTGCAGTCGAGGGAGAGAGATCAGAACTAATATCTACGTTAATATCTTGAATGTGTTAATATTCACTCTCCTACAACTTTACAACGAATTTATAGGTTCTGTGATGATGACTAAGGTGGCCTTAATAACACGTGCAGATTTACTTGAACAATAGAATACTGTTAGCTATTAAGCTCACCTCTAAATAAGCAATTTTGGAGTAAACAGAAATATCAATTACTTGAAAGGAAATATTATAGATAAGTTACAATGTTGCACAAAGGGGTCTTTCATAGTGATTCACGTAACATGACTGGTGGAATGTTAAGCATGAAATAAAAAACAAGGAAATATTGGTTTTTTATGATAGTGCAAATTCAAGTAACTTATAAAATTTCTTACTTCTGTGTTGGCAAATTTGGATATTCATTTTTTGTATTTCTGGAAAATTTTATATAGTTGAGTAGGTTATTATTACTAAATAGTTATTCAGGCAGAATATTAAAAAAAGCAACAAGTTGAAAAGAATGGCATTATAATGCTTCAGTAAATAAACATATCACATTGAGTTTGTCGTTTCATTAAATCTCTTTTGAAAGAATTTATTAAGATTCTGCTTTTCGAGGTGTCATTCTTTTGTACGCATTGTAGACAATATATATAATATATATTGTTTCTGTTTAGGGAACCTTCATCATTTGCGCTTCGTACAATTGAATGTGCTCTCGAACACTTCTTTATGTATTTGCGAACAAAAGAATGACACCTCGAAGAAAGTATTCAATATCTCTGATAGGTGAAGGCAACCTGACAATTTCATCGTGACATTCTAACCCAGGAATTACGGGTAATAGCAATTACATGGAATGGCTCCAGATTCGGAACCTCTATGTGCTAGTTACCCCGAAAATCCTAGATGTCGGTCTTTACATCTTGCGTCTTCAAATTTTTAAGATTCTGTTGAACAGTAGAACTAATATTGTCTCATAAATGAATACAACTGTCATAGAAATTTAAAATTTAAATACATTCCAGTTTTTATGATACTCTTTCCGTTATGCAGTCCTATTTACACACGGCAAGGTTGGCAGATGTTCAGAAATTTTAAAAAATTTATAAGTGGAATAGGTTCTTAAGTATACAAGCTAGATTTGTCTTTGCTCAGAGTCTTTAGTTAATACTAACCACTATATCGCCAGATAAAATACCTGCACTGCAATATGTTGCACAGTGTGTAGGAAATCTATCTCGAAATGGTACTCACTATCAGTGATAAGACAACTACGGATACTTGGAAGCTGAAAATTTAGTAATATAAGATTTCGATTAGGGATTTTATTTTCATTTATTTATTCTTTTTTTTTTTCAATAAAACACCCTAAATATTATTACATGTTTTGGTTTCTGTGTTGATTTCTATTAAGACTATAACTTGCCTGTACAAAAATCGGACCACAGCATCTTTTCACTTTTAGTTATATTTTGAGTGCAATCAATGTATGAGATAAAGAATAAAATATGTTCTATAAGAGATAGATTAGTATACTTGAAGTTTGAACTTATTTCTTGTGTGATCTTAAGCCAATTTTTTTCAATTTTATTAATAAGGTTGGAGCACGACACCAAGCACAAATTTTTCGTTTTAGCTCATCGCATTTTTGACTGGTCGGATGTAGCGCTAGCCTAAATGCTGTCCATTTCATAAGCTTAAAAACAATCAACACAACATAATCTTGCAGGATTCGTGCGATGTGTGCTCCAGCAGTTCATTGTTCATTTCCAATTTCTTTCGTGATCAGTGTCGTACATATGGATCAGAACAGTATCGGTTCGTGCTCCAATAGAATTCGTATTCCAGCTCATGCAAGAATCACCTGTATAAACCCCGTTCTTTAGTCCAGTATCTGCAAATCGTTCTCCTTGATTCTCATGCACCGTTTTACTGACCAATTCAGATGCTCCTGTGCAAAATACAATTTTGAAAAAAATAGGAAATATAGATCGTTCCGCGAATTTTACAGAAAAAATAAAGAGAAACCATTAATATTAATTTTGGGGGGCAAATTATAGAATTAAATAAAAATTAAAAAACACAAAAAATTTCAAACGCATCATGTAATATATCAAATGAAAGGTCCAATTCTGAGGAATAAAAAAAAATTTTCAAATTTTACAGAAAAAATAAGGAGAAACCATAAATATTAATTTTGGGGGGCAAAGTATAGAATTAAATGAAAATTAAAAAATAAAAAAAATTTCAAACGCATCATGTAATTATATATTTTTATAAGAAATAAATTTGTAGAGAAATCAGAGAAGTAGGTGTAATGACCAAAAAAAACTTAATCAAATGTAGGTATTCGAAATAATTAAATAATTTTGACAAATGCGTGCCCCCACATTTTTGGATCGAACCGCCCCTGGAAAAATGTTCCTCATAATAATTGGAAGATTGTCCTTTGCATTAAAAAACTTTCCGTCATCTCAATCGAGTTTATGAATATCAAAAAAAAGAGCTGACCACCACTTTGAGAGCTTCAATCTTTATTCTCTATTGTCCGGTGACTGACAATTTTTTATAGAACACATTCGGAAGATTGCGGTAACATAGAGCTTGAAGTTGTGGCGGTAGCCTGCAATGCACAAATATCGTGCCAATTGTACAGGGGCGGATACAGGATTGTAATTTGGGGGGGGGCTTGACGTCACTGAAGATTGATTTTAGCTCAAAACACTAAAAAAGCATACCTCTTACATGGTTGGGGGAGGCTTCAGCCCCTTAGCCCACCCCCTAGATCCGCCACTGCAAGGGTAGGAACAGAAGGCAATAGAGAAGGCAAGGACCATTTCACTCGATTGGAAGATGCATCCAATGAGCTATGTGCAGCATGTGGTTCACACTCAATCGAGTGAAATAGACTTTTGCTCTCTCTCTTTACTCTTGGTACGAAATTTGTGCATTTCAAACTACCTCCAGAAGTATATGATCTAAGTTGTCAACCAATCTAACAGTGTCTAACGCTTCCTCCAAATATAATTTGACAGTCAAGGCCAGCTATGCAAGATTTCGAAGAATAATATGTTGAATAAAATGCATTTTATTCTAGAATAGATGTACCTACCTAACTTACAATAACAAATCAGTAAACGTATTAAATTTCCTTATTCTAGATAATACACATCTTAAAATGTCAATGAGATATTTATTTTACTTAAACCTTGTAATAAAAGTCAGGATTCTGCAGGAATGGATCCATATAAGGTTAAACAAATTGTCTATGAGACAAAATAAATGGACAGAAACCAGTAAAAAAGATTCAGCCTTTAAATATATTTAAATATGTAGTTGTAGTTTTCTACATAAAAATTTTCAATTCCCTATATAAATATTAACCTAATATTATATACTAACTTAATATCGTTGTTAATATTAAATCTAATAGTTTTAAACATTTGTTAGTAAATATTTTGGTATATGAGACTGAAAGATTTTAAAAACTTTAATTTGAGTACAAAACGAGTTATAATCGTTTTTCTAATATTTCACAATTAACGATTTCAACTCGTATGCAAGCATTCTACTCAAAAGTTTACTATTACAAAATAACTACAAACATAAGAACATATTAATAAACCACATTCAATATAAATTTCATTAATTTTATTGAAAACACATAGTAAGCAATGACTATTTCTGTTTTGCATGATAATATAAAAAAATACAATACACCTGCTGTTAATTAATGTTAAATAATACCTACTTTTGTTGAAATAGTCCAGGGGCGGTTCGATCCAAAAATGTGGGGGCACGCATTTGTCAAAATTATTTAATTATTTCGAATACCTACATTTGATTAAGTTTTTTTTTGGTCATTACACCTACTTCTCTGATTTCTCTACAAATTTATTTCTTATAAAAATATACATTTGATCAAAAAACCCCTTATGATTTCAATGGGATCACTGAATATACAAAATTCTTTGATCGCATTATAACAGAGACGCGCCTAGGTGCGCCACATAAAATTCTGAAGTTCACACTTTAAAATTATTATTTTTATTTATCAAATAAAAATCTCTCAGTTATTTCAGAAGTCAAATAATAGATATTGTCAAACATTTTGACTTTACATTTTAGAATTGTGCCTTTTTATTTATAATTTCTTAACCATTGACGACAGGGTCTGCCCTATACCCCAAAACGTTTGGAATATACAGCAATTTTTGTGAAAAAACCCAATAATGTTAACGATTTGATGAAAATGTGTCGAATTTCGACCACTGGGCGACTCCAAGTTTACCTTAATAGTAGCACATATTGGCAATCGAAATACTGAAATCGAAATGGACGTCACCGAAGGGTCGGGTAACAAATATTCGGAAAATCAGAAAACCCACGATTTGAAATATATTAAAGAGCAGGATGAAGAACATTAGGACTTTCTGCAGAAGTCTTAGTTTTGCGAAGAAATTTCAAATCACTTCTACATAAATTTAAATTTTATGGAAATAATAAGACTTCTGTCAAGAGGGGTTTGTCAGCCCACATTTGCCCTTTTTGAGATAACTTAAGCCATCATTTCTCCAAAACAAACAAACAAGTAAACAGCAATATACTAGTTTTTTGCTGATAGTTCTTTATATTGCTCAAGCATAGGGCTACAGTACCTTGACGTCTACTTGTCGTTAGCCAAAACCAAATATAATTTACATAGTTCTTATCTATATTCAACTTGATTCTTTAGACACATATATTTTAGATATTAGGGATATGTGAAACTTGTTAATTTCTGTGTTAGTCTGAAGTTGCTAGACAATGTAACTCGTTCCTCGAAGTTTCCTTGGACTTCCATCGTCTTGATGGAAGTCCAAGGAAACTTCGACGAATTGTTAATTTCTATTTAAGACATTTTCTACTTTCATAAAGAAAATGGAAAAATATGTTACCTCTGCCCATGTAAATAAAAATTGCCTACTCTTAAAGTATTTATGAAGTCATAAAATTTAGCTTAACACAAAAAAAATTGTTTATGTTAATCAATCTAAAAAGAATTTTTTTTGTCGCTTGTTTTTAAATAGCAGTTAATATCAAATAGGTAATATCAGACATACCTATTTTAATGAAACGAGAGTTTATGTAATCTATTTTTTATCAGGTTCAAATATATTCAATGATTTACATTGTAAGCACAAATATAAGTAATACTGTTACTTGTAAGTATTTATACAAAACCGATTGATATGTAAAAAATAACAACCATTGACAAAAAATGGTAAAAAATATTCTTTCATGGCATTTTGCGGGAATAATGAGAATAATCTGGGGATTCGGTCAAGAATAAGTTTATGAAATTGTGAACAAAGCACAAAATACAATAAATAATATGCTTTCCAAATAAATTTTGGATAAATAGAAGTTGATTGAATTTTAATAAATACAAATTGGTTTGAAATATATAATGTTTCACGCTAATGGATAACGAAAGTGGCTTTAATTTACATAATTTTAACTTATTGAATCATACGACTATTGAACATATGCATACCCCAATACAAATTAATTAAACACTTTAAGAACACATGTATTTCTATACTTTTTTATATTTCTTAGTGTTCATTTATACAAATTACAGACAACTTTCAATTAAATACGACTTATTTAATAATACTTTATTAGTAATAATTTATTTTAAATAATGACTGTTATGAAAATTTGTGAAAGATTATAAAATTCAAATTAGTATTTATTTATTCCAATATAATAAATTTGTACTTATTGATGATAGCTTCAAAGTAAAATAACAGAACTCAACTTTTTTATTTTAAATGAAGAGTTTTTCTGAGGAACTTGCAGGTATTTTCATTAAATTACATTTGGCACAAAACAAAATTATTTCATTGCTTATGAGAGAAAAATATGGTTAACGAATTCAGAAAATATTCAAATAACCCGTTTTTAATTTTTGAAAATGCATCTGTAAGGTTGACGCCCCTGTATACACAGGCTTGCCAAACTATTCAAATTTGTGGATTGTTAAAGCAAAGACCGAATTACAAAGTGAGAAAAACATCGATTTTAAACTAATTTGGGGCTTTTTCTTGAATTTCAACGTTTCATTTTAAAATAATTTGATGGAAGGATCATATTTTGGTCGTTTTTGTTGATTTGTAACAAATCATTTCAACGTTTTTTTCAGCTTTGAAACCAAATTATTTAGAAAGATTTGATGTCTGCTCAACCTTTCTCTGAAATGAATAATTTCCAATTAAAAAGAAGTAATTGATACGTTTTTTCACTTTTTGCTGTGTCATTACTTTTGACATATAACTTTAAAAAGTTACATAATATGTATAAAACCATTCCGGGATTATTTTAACAAAGGTTTTTAAGAAACTATAAAAAACAACCAAAACAAAACAAACTTGATAGTTCTGTAGCGTTTATTTGGAAAATGCAGTAAATATCTCAACTAACAAACGCCAAGAAACAGGGGTTGCCCATAAATTACTCAAGATGTTTTGTTGGAAATCTGGACCTCTCCGCCCCCTTTGATGTGATTTGGTAAGATTTGGTGAAATAGCCCTCCCTTTGTGTTAAATATTTTTAACTAACTACATTTGTTAGATATATATGCATATCATGTATTAAATATTAACCTTTAATAATCACTAGCGGTCGCTCAGTGGTCGAAATTAGACCCTACTTCATCAAATTGGGAACATTCTCTTGTCATTCGCAAAAGAATATCTCTATAAGAAATTAAGTTGAGGAGAAATTGGAAAATGGGGGGTTAGGATGCCCCTCAATAGTTCACATCCAATTGACAAATCTATTGAAATAAAAAGAATTTTAAGAGAATTTATTCAAATATAGGTAGTCTTGAAAATGCATGACTCCCTCAAATTTTTGGCTAGGACCGCTCCTGGTAAAATGTTAATTATAATAAGTGGAGGGTTCTTCTTTGTACCACTGTTTCCATCATTTGCAGTTTCAATCGAGTATATAGGTATTAATAAAAGAGATGACCAATAACCCTATGAAAACTTCAATCTTTAATATATTCGCTATTGTTCTTTGATTGAGAATTTTTTACACAACACCTTCGGAAGTGTGATCACAATATATTAATAAAATAATTAACTTCACATAAAAAACTGTCAGAATAATTAATACAAAAGTTACTGGAACTGGTCTGCAAAATCAAAATTGATCGACTACATTGACTATATTACAACTGAACAGTAAAAAACGTAGTGTCAACTAATCTAACAGCATGTAACGCTCCCTACATATACATTTACTCAGTGATTTGACAAATAAGTAGGTGCATTGAGTCTCTTTTAATTTTAAATACCCATCTTTAAAATGTAAATAACATTTTTATCTTAGGTAAAAGACAGCCACTTTGTAATAAAGTCAGAATTTTCTAGGAATGAGGACAAGTAATGAAAAGTGTTTATGTGATAAAATACATGGACTGAAAACAGTACTTGCCTGATACATTACCTACCTAAAAATAATTGAAAGATTCGGTCTTTAAATATATTTAAATATTTATAGTTCTCAACATAAAAAAATTAAATTCCTATAACCATAAAACGATTTCTTTATTCTGACAATTTAACAGTTAACGATATTAACTCGTAAGCAGAAAATGGAAGCAATTAACTCCAACGTTAGTATGAAGGTGTATATTTCATAATAAATAACTACAAAACAGAAATACAGAATAATAAACCCATATCTTAACATTCAATATTCTATGAATTGAAATTGATAGCTTGAAAATACATCAAACACTTTTCTGATTGAAATGAAAACTTTCAACCTAATGTCTATAATAGTAATAAAATGTCAAAATATAAATCAAACTCCTTGCAGATGGCCATTACTTTTAGAGTGGCCTGATCTATCTATTTATCGTTTTACAATCGGTGCATAATTCTATAATTATAGTCAAATTATATAAAAATTATCCGACAAAAATAAAAATAGGCTATATTAAAGGTATAAGGTTAAAACTTATAAAATATCAGAAAAAAATTACCAGCTACTAAACAAAACAAAACTCAAGAAAATCCATTGTAGGACAGAGGAAAAAATTGTAATGAACCGTTTTTTCTTTACCTTTGTGTATATATCGATACTGTATACCACCTGTCCGACAGAGAACTCTGCGAATAAAATCTGACTCCTGGTTGGCATTTGTGCCAAATTAGGGAACCAATCTGCTACTGACTACGCTCGGTTGTGATTTGCAACACAAAAATCAAAAGTTGTTGTGAGATTTCTATTGACTTTCCTAGCTCCAGTAAGTTGAAAGCGATTCGAATGTAAAAATTCAAGTATACAGAAACTGATTGAAAAAGCAAACAGTTTCCGCTGGGGACAATGGTATTTCAAATAAATGTTCCGTAAAATTTAATAGGATTTTTTCAATGCGTTAGGCTTCGAGGCTTATCGAATAGAATAGGGTCAAGTTGCTCGATTTGACATTACTTTTGGAGAAATACGAAAGGGTTGCTTTAGAAGGGTTGTGGAATTTTCAGAAGAGAAGCGAAAGGAGATAATTTAACTAACTCAGTGAAGATATCGATCGATAATTATTTCAGAGGTGAGGGTAAAAACTTTATCGCTATTATGTTGTATAAGCCCTTAATGTTCACCGGTGACATTTCGGAGGACCGTAGCGTAAGTACAATTCCCATATACAGACTGTTGTTCTTTAAATAAATTTTGTTAGGTTCTTAGGGAAATATTTCATAGATCAACTTCATATTCGTTAAGATAATCATTTATGTATAATTATATTAACTAAAATCCATTAAATAAATAAATAGTATTTCATACTTAACTTTTATGTTATATAGAAATGAAATTAATTTCATATATAGTAATTAATCTATTAATTATTTTAAAACATATCACTTTGCTATTTTGCTCGTTTTATCAGGCTGAACTTTAAAACAATCTGTAATAATAATCCTTGCCTCCTCTTCTAGGAGTCACAAGACCTTATCCTTGGTGAGGGAGCTTAAGTCTCGTACCTAATGATCCCGAGAGCGATACCTGTGGGAACATGAGTTCCTGGTAGAGTCACATATCGATAAGATCGGAGGTGAGACCACCTTTTTAAAAAGCCGGAATTCAAAGTGTAAGGTGACCAGCAGTAGATGACCATACGAAGTTGGCCGAGAACGGCAACTTTGGGACACCTGGCGAGCTCCCAGAGCAAAAAAGGCTCGGATGGGGTGAGTGCGCACCTCCTCATCTGTAACTGATTTTTCCCATATTCGCAGGAATCCAAATAAATATATATGCTATAAAGAAAGATGATATAAGTAAAGATAGCGAACTGGTGAAGACTTTACAGATGAATCAGGATGCTGATTCGAAAATCAATAGCCATTGCAGTCCACACGATATATGTACAAAGAAAGAAAGGGCTTGCCTGCCTAGTCAATGACATGCGGAAATATGATATGAATACTACTGGGTTATGAATGATAAACAATATAACAAAGGAATGTTCACCAATGGTATAACAAAAGTAGGAAAATCATTAGATATAAAATAAAATGCGGTAAAGGAGATGATCACAGAACCAAATGACACCGGTTGTACTTAAAGCATCCATATACTGTACGTTAATAAACATCCCAACATTCTAGAAGGCGGTGAAGAGTTTCATGTGTTTTTATGGATACAAAAAATCGACGAATTATATCTACGAGAAGAATTTGCGGAACAAACCTGAAATGCTCGAGCACGAAACTGGAAACGACGTTGAAATACCACTTAGGCCACTTACCAAATGACATGCTGCAGAAAATGCCACACGTGATTTACCACCAAAAGGCGAGCCGATAGTATCAAACCAGAATACAAAGGCAAACCAGAAAACAATGACAACAAGATTTAATGCTGAGAAAAAACAATTCACCAAGTAGTCAAGCAATCGTTAAATTTTCAATTCTGATACAAGATCCTTAGGAAAGAAAAAGGGCGCAAGAATACAGTATGTTTGTTGAAAATCTATACATGTACAGGGTGTAAATATGTAGACTGAAACATCTGTAGCAATATGCAAGGGTTAGGTCTTTACAATGTGAATCATCTGTACAACATCTAAATATACACTGTGTGGTCTATTTGCATGGAAAGTCGTGGTGGACCTAGATTTCAGTCACATAAATTGACAATTTATTGAGCAAAATAAATGAGCAGTTTGTTCACATAGTTGAAACTATGAAACTACAAAAATCTAATATTAAATGGATGTTCTAAATGGAGAAATTTCTTCATTTAAAGACACAAGTTCATTCTAAAGATTTTTTTGATTAAGAACTGTACAGAAGTCGCAAAATTTTCAAAGAGGTAATGATTTTATAAATATATATTATATAGTGTCATTTCTGCCGTCAATTCCCGTCACTACAGCATTTATAGATGTTTTTTTTTCTGAAGGCTAAGTTGCGGGATGAAAGAAATAGGGCATCCCTAAATTTAATATATCTTAATATAGATTGTAAAGAAGTTTAAACATTCTTTAATAACAACCATATACCTAAACTAGATATAAAAATAATATATGGCCAACTGTTTGTTTAAGTTTCGAGATAGCTGAGGCCATACATACTTACACGATTTCGCCTCAGCTTTATTTCTTATGGAGGTATACTTTTGACAAGTAATATATATTCAATATTTGATGAGGGTGAATTTCGATCACTGGGAGGGCACTAGTTATTACAATAGCATTATCATAATCAATATCGTAATTATTATTGGAAGATTTTCGGTAGATATTTAAACAACGAACAATAGTGAATAGTACTTTTGAAATGTTCAAAGTATTTTAGCAGCTATTGCAATTACTAATGTATTAATTGTAAGCATAAATCTGAACTTAAAAATTTTGTTTCTTTTAATTTTCTAGTACAAGACTCCCTAAATAGTCTGTCAGACGTAATTAAATTCTTATTTGATAATATCCGAATTAAAGTATCATGAAAGTCCCTAACGAATACTCTTAAACGAAGACAAATGAGTGTAACTCAAACAAAATAAGCGAGGCTATACAAAACAATGGAAGAAAAGTAAAAAGACCAACAAGCGAATACAAAATCACATGCAACAAAACGAAGTAAAATCTGAAATCATTACTCATCTGAAAAGAAGGACGTATACGAAATTTACGCTAAATAAATTAAGACTTGCATGAGGAATGTAAAACCATTAATATTTTTAATGATAATCGCTTCAAATGAGAAATGACAATAATGTATGTAGACGCTTTTATTCATAAGGCTGCAAAGAAGAAAAGACTGCCACGAGCAGAAAAGGGAAATTTTCTCACCCCTTTTATAATTCCCACCCCACATCTCTTTCGTTTTGTTTCAAGACGTGACGTTATTTTCTTCGTGCACGCACTAATTTCTTTAAGGGCTTTAAACTCTCGCGAGCAATAATGAAAAGATTTCGGTCCTCGCTGCTCCCACCCCATAGCCCCCAAATTCCTTTAAATTATTGATGCTAAAAAGTCATAAAAGCATTGCTTAGTTTTTTAGTTGTCTTTGTGACTCCTGATTGAATGAATATTTCTAAATGAATGTTTTATGTTTGCATAATGTCATGAAGAGTATTTTCTTTGCGATACTGGTAATGGGTTTCATGGGTATCGTAATTAAGTGTTTTAGAATTCTTGATATTCTTCGTAAATTATGGGCAATAGGCCAACTGAGTATTTCTGAAAATCAAATATAACGGTTAGGGTTTACAACCTTACTATAATATGTATAAGTATATAATATTTAAAATCTGCATACTATATACTTTTGAATGAATATATAACAAGCAAAGATACTATGCTCCAATTTGTTGAATCGTTTTTTTTTTAATTACTACAACATTCCAGTGTACAAATAAGCAGGGGGTGATGCCGTATATCAATATGCAGATTAGTTTGCTGCCAACATCTAAAAAAGGAACTTTTGTAAACAACAACAAAGCCAGCAAAGTCAGTTTGTAAACATGTTAAGGGCCTCTAGTTACCACATGACGTTACTTAACAGTGACGGTTCAGTCTAAAATTATGGAAGGTTCAATATCGCAGTAAGTCGATAATAATAATCTGTTCATTTCAAACGTTAACATTGAATATGTTATTAGTATAATCTTTATTAATTAATTTGTCACAAAAAGTGTTTTTAGTGATTAACATTATCAGTTTGTAGTTTTCTCAAAATTAATTTTGGCATGTTCTAGTTTCCCTTTATGGATAGAATTTCTTCTTAAGGTTAAAAATGGTTTATCTCGATTTCCGGAAAAACTATGGAAAAAAGTTAAATGGAAAAGTTGTAAATAATAAATAAATATATCTACAGCTTTTGTATTTAATTTTTTTTCCCAGAACCTTAAAATTTATGTGAAAAATTAACAAGTTTTTGTTTTTTTAGTTTTATCTCATCGAAAAAAATTGTCTGTTTCACAAAATTTGGTGATAAATTGCCTTTTTAGTGTCCCAAAGACACTAATTATTTTTGGACTTAAAATGTTTATTTTTTCACCGTATTTGGACATAAAATCGAATAAGCACCCTAATTTTCGATCAAAAATTTTCACGTCAAAAAATCTGCTTTTTGCAAAAATTCGGTGGGTTTTTTTGTTCCTTAAAATTTCTACTTTCTTATGGCGTGAAAAAATATGTACATTACTATGGTAAATATTCTCAGAAAATGCAAAGAAATGAAAGAAACTCGAATCCGAGAATTAGGTAGTAACCCTCTAGCCCCTTTCTCACTTCTCTATCTTCTTTTTTCTCTGCTTATCTATTAATGGATGTTAGCGACCACACTTTCCAAGACTTTCCGATCTCTGGATGTGTGGATCAATGTCTGTATATCACGCGTGCCTGTCCATTGTCTTACATTCCGCAGCCACGACATTTTCTTCCGTCCCAATCCTCTTCTGCCCTCGATCTTGCCCTCAATAATTAACTGGAGAAGCTGGTACTTATGGTTACGCATGATGTGACCTAGGTATGCAGTCTTTCTTTTTTTATAGTGTTGAAGAGTTCTCGTTCTTTATTAATACGTCTGAGCATGTCCTGGTTTCTTATTTTGGCCATGGTATCTTAAGTATTATGCGGTATATCCAGATTTCGAGAGCTTCCAATTTGTTTATATCATTTGTTTTTTGTGTCCAACTCTCGACACCGTATAGGAGCACCGACCAGACGTAGCATTTCATAAATCTCATTTTAAGATCAAGGTCGAAATCGCTACAGGTGAAGACTTTTTTTAAATTCAGGAATGTGCCTCGGGCTTGTTTGATTCTGCACTTAATTTTCCTGTCCAATGACCATTCCTCATGAATCCACACTCCCAGGTACTTAAATTATTCTACAAGAGTTTTCCTTTATACATTAAGCTGGAGTTTCGAAACTCATCCACCTCTCTCGTGCCAACAATGAATTTTGTCATTTTTGTGTTAATGGCAACTCCCATATTTTGACTACATTCTCCTACTACATCAACCAACTGTTGTAAATTCTCTATGTTATCCGCAATCAGGACTATGTAATCAGCGTATCGTATGTTATTTATCCAGACTCCATTGACTCTGATTCCAATTTCCGTGTCCTCTAGCGAGTCCTGAAAGATGACCTCTGAGTATATATTAAACCAGAGCTGCAAGAGTATACACCCCTGCCTTTGTCCTCTACGGAGGCAGATTTGGTCGGTTAGACCGTTTGCTAATCTAACCCGGGCTGACTGGTGCCAGTATAAGTTTTCGATACATCTAATGTCTTTTTGGTCTAAATCAAGTCTCCTGAGAAGCTGCATAAGTTTATGGTGTTGCACCCTATCGAAAGCTTTTTCGTAGTCAATAAAACATAGACATAAGTTTTTTCGCAGGTCGTAGCAGTTCTGTACTAATAGCTCCGTCGCTACTAGCGCTTCTCTGGTGCCTAACCCCTGTCTGAATCCAAACTGTGAGTCACTTATAGCACCCTCACACCGTTTATAGAGTCTCCGGTGTATTATTCTCAGGAATATTTTTAGGGAATGACTCATGAGACTAATCAGTCTGTGTTCGTCGCATTTTCGTGCGCTGGTCTTTTTGGGTAGGGGGATGTGAGGCGAAGATAACCATTGCTCCGGGTAGAGACCAGTGTCGTATATTTGGTTAAACAACTTGAAACGGCCTGCAATGCCTCGCTCGTCTAGAAGTTTGAGTATTTCATGCTCTTTTCTCGTAATAGAAGGTTCAGTTAAATTGCTTTCGATTGTGTGTTCTTTATCCGGACTATCGTTATAAAAAAGTTTTTCTATATAATCCCATATTTTGTGTTTTTCGTCATCGTTGAGAACTATCTGGTTATCCTCGTTGGTTGTTATACCTAAGCCCCGTTTTTTGTACACCCCAGCGGTTTCTTTGAGTTTTTTATAGAGATTAAAATCATCATGTTTGTGTTGCAGTTGTTCTATTTCACTACACATCTGTTGAGCCATTCGTTTTTTGCAATCCTGATTTTCGACCTTATCTGTCTTTGCAGTTTTCTGTATTTGTCTTTGTTATTTTTGACTTTTCTACGTTTATCCGTGAGTAGTAGAATTTCATTTCTTATCCATTTTTGCTTTTTAGTGTTAGATCTGTATCCTAGAACAGTCTGTGAGGAGGTTTTTAGGACATTTGTCCCAGAATGTCCACCTTAAGTCTGTTCATTTCCTGGGCAAGGTTTGCTAGTTTTCCAGCTTGGAATAGACTCCGTGTGTTCCAAGTTCAAATCCTTATATTTTTACGTAGATTTTTCTGAATCATTTAAATCAGTTTCTCCTGGAGATCCGATCGGGGAACTATTTATACCTCCGGAAATTTTTGAGTTGAACGTATTCATTCTCTATGAATAACTTTTAATCGCCTAACATTTTCGTAGCTCACTCAGGTATGTAAGTATAATCTTAAATTAGCAATTAATAGGCATCTACGCATACAATTTAAAGAAGATTCTATAACTTTCTGAAAATATTGGAGATGCCTTACTAAATATTGACTATATTAACTTTTCTGAGAACACTTACCATAGTAATGTATATAGTTTTTAGACCATCAGAAAGTACATATGTCAACGAACAAAAAGCCCACCGACTTTTTAAAAAAGTAGATATTTTGAAGCGGGAGTTTTCTATTGAAAATACATTGAAAAAATAAATATTTTAAATTAAAAAAATTACGATCTGTTTGAGACATAAAAATATAACTTTTCACCAAATATCACGAATATATATTTTTGTAAAATATAAAAATAAAAAATAAAAACTTGTTTTTTTGAATTTGCAAATAAATTTTGGGGTGATGTGAAAAAATGTAAACACAAAGCTTGTTAGATATTTTTATTACCTACATTTGCCATTTAACTTTTTTCCATAGGAGTTATAGTTGTGCCGAAAATCGAGATAAACCGTTTTTATCTTTTTGTTGTATTCTTTTTCTTTTAAAATGGGTTCATCCTACTATTTATTGTTTTTCACCATTTTCAACGGCATCCGACCTGGTCTATTAATTCTGAATTGTGCTAGAGCTACTACAGTTAAGGTAAACCATAGTTATTTGCAATGGTAATTATTATGTGGTGATTTTTAGACATACTGCAAAGAATTTAGTGTCATCCTGAAGACTATGTAACAAACCAAACATAGTGGCATTCTGAATAACTTTTTTTGTTTTTACTATGTACTGGAGATATGGTCATTTGTTTAAAAATTTTTGAAATGTTTACTTTAGGTGAGGAAAAATGTATTTACATACATACATAGTACAACCTACAAAACACTAATTATAGGTTTTTACTGTAAAATATAATTCTATACTTACTGCTTAATATAAAAGTAATGAACAGAAATAATTATAATCTAGAGTACTGTGTATAACACAGGAAAATGTGGAAATACTTATAATTGTTTATTTTGCTCTTGCTCGATTTTGGTAGCGTATTTGGTTTCAAATGCCTTTTGGGTTAGAATAGTGGAATAATGTTGACGGGAACACGTATATAGACTTTCGTTTGTTACAGTTTGTTGAGAACGAATTAAAGAGTTAGTAGAAACTACTGAACAATTTTGTCTTCAAGAATTTTATATATATATATATATATATATATATATATATATATATATATATATATATATATATATATATATCCAACCCACATAACATAAGAAAATGAAAACTTTTGCTTATGACGAAAAATTTCTTTTATCCCTTTCTATGCCGTTTTTGCTCCTTTCACATATTTTTCTTTAAGTTCTCGATTGTTTTGTATTCAGAACACTTTTGACAATTAGAATACTTAAATAAATACTAGAAATATACTGAATAGAGAGATAAACATACCAAACATAAAAAATACAGATAATAGCATGGTACAGTGGTGCAAAAATGAAATTAAGCAGCAAACGGTATATATCGATTTTGAATAAAGTCCCTATTAGCAACAAAACAATCATTTGTATCATTTTTCTAAAAAGGCAAATAATTGCTTTTTCCTTATTATTTATCATTAAATGCAATGCGAGTTTAAGAATGCTGTCTGTACATTGAATGTAAGAATAAGCAACATAGAACACCCAATTATTTGTCAGCAACAGAAGTTCACAGTGTAAAATTTAAGAACGCACCTTAAAATTGATATATTTAAGCAAATGGTAGGCTTTGAATAAGCGTGGTGTTTAACTACATTTTACTTACATGGCTTTTTATTTTAACAGGCTCTTCCTCGACTCCTGCTTCCCTTGCATATCCTTCTCTTTTCTGTGAAAAAACAAAATCGTATTGCAATATACTTCGTGGGTTCAATTTAAAAATTATAAAACTAATTCACTGTCACTTTTCTAGAACTTTATTTACATTCAAACAGCTGATTCAAAAATACAATAACAATCCCATATAAGCTAGTCGTCGCGGTATCACCGAACTGCGATCGTGGCGTGCTTCTTTTATAATCCCCGTCGAATTCTCCAGTAGAAATCATCATCGCTCCTTCCGCTGCCGAGTCTTTTCGAGAATCGTATTTTTTTATCTTAAAGCGTTTGTTGTCGTGCTGAAATGACACAGGGTCGGCTTTGGGTAAATTTCGTAATACTGCCCCCCCTTTAATTCTGATCGCCCCGATCAGAAACATCCCCTCCATGGTAGGGAGCGAGTCGATCTAAGTGAACCACCTTCAATTTAGCCTTGGGGTTTCGACGGATCCGGTAGACGACGTCATTAAGCCTCTTGACCACTTCGTATGGACCATCCCAGGCGGGTGTAAGCTTTGGGGATTTACCCTTGCTCCGTTGGGAGTTGTACAGCCAGACTTTGTCCCTCTCCTGGAACCCGACTGAATTGGCCTTGAGGTCGTATCGCGTTTTCATCCTGTCACTGGTGGCCAACATCTGCGTTCGGGCTAATTCGTGTATTGCCAGCATGTTATGTCGGAGCTGGTCGGCATAATCGTCGATGTCTTGGGGAGGTTCTTCGGGGGAGCCAAATGCCAAGTCGCATGGTAATCGCAGCTCCTTTCCGAATAGGACCCTGGCTGGGGTCAGGCCTGTACTATTATGTACAGCAGAGCGATATGACAACAGGAATAGGGGAATATGCTCATCCCAATCACGCTGGTTATTGCTGACGACCGTGGATAGGTGTTGTACCAAGGTCCTGTTGAATCTTTCCACCATTCCGTCTGACTGTGGGTGTAATGGTGTTGTTCTCGTTTTCTTGATCCCCAACATCGTGCAGACCTTCTGGAATACGATTCGAAGTTACGCCCCTGGTCTGAATGTAATTCCATCGGGACGCCAAACCTGCTGAATTCTACTACTAGTTCTACTAGCACCGTCGCTACCGTGGTTGCCTCTTGGTTGGGTATCGCATATGCCTCAGGCCATTTGCTGAAGTAATCTATTGCTACCAGAATGTATTTGTTCCCCCTCTCAGACTCGGGAAACGGACCGGCGACATCGATGGCAATTCTCTCAAATGGGACGCCCACATTGTACTGCTGCATTCTGCCCTTGGTCCGGGTCTTCGGGCCCTTACTGGCTGCACAGGTGGCACATTTACGGCACCAAGCTCTGAGTCTTCGAAGTAATTCACCCAGTAGTACCGCTGGCGAACTTTGTCTAGGGTTTTATTCATGCCCAGTTGGCCTCCGGTAATTCCATCATGTACTTCGGTCAGGATGGCTGGTACCTTTTTTTTCGGAACTACCAGTTGGGACTTGGTTTCTCGTCCATCAGCGCTTTCCCAAACTCGCTTGAGCATTCCATTGTCTACTCTTAGAGAGTCCCACTGAGCCCATAACGATTTCAGCACGCCGGAGTATCTAGCTACTTCGTCCCATCGTGGCCTGGGTGCCCCTCTCATTTTGAGTGACAAGATTGGTTCGATGTCTGGATCAGCCATTTGGTCCTGGATGCACTGTTCCGTTGTTCAGTCTTCATTGGCCTGCACTCGGATCTGCCTGATGGAGTTACCCTCTCGCTGTTCCGTCTTCAGACAATGCTTGCATTCCGCTCTACAGGGTCTTCTGGATAGGGCATCGGCATTATTGTGCAACCGGCCGGCACGGTGTTCCACCTTGAAGTCGTATTGCTGTAATTTCTCCATCCATCTGGCCAGTTGTCCTTCCGGTGTCTTCATGTCCAGCAGCCATTTGAGGGCGGCATGATCTGTTCGGATTAAGAAATGGCGACCATAGAGGTATTTGTGGAAATAGTCTACAGCCCATATTATTGCAAGAAGATCTTTTCTGGTGACGCAATAATTTCTTTCGGGTTTCGAAAATCCATGGATGTAGTACTCGATCACCCTCTCTTCACCATCTTGCACCTGAGATAGGACGGCCCCCAAACCGGTGTTGCTGGCGTTGGTGTCTAAGATGAACTTGCCGGACTGTGTAGGAAAAGCTAGGATTGGGCTGGAACATAGTGCTGCCTTCAGTCGTCTGAAAGATGTTTCGCAATCCTGATTCCAAAGGAAGGTCTTCTTCTCTGTGGTCTGCCGATGTAGAGTGGCGGCAACGGTGGCAAATCCCTCAACAAAACGCCGGTAGTATGAACAGAGGCCCAAGAAGCTTCGGAGTTCATGTTTGTCTCTTAGAACTGGCCAATCACGGATGGCTTCTATCTTGTCTTCGTTGGTGCGGATTCCTGACTCGGACACTACGTGACTTAAAAACTCTACTTCTTTTTGGAACTGATTTGATCTTGAACTGTGTCTTGAATTGAACTGATTTCAAATTTTACCTGGCTTTGGATGGAATCGAGATCATCTACTTGTGTTTCAAGAGTATCCACGGTATTTTTTATGGTCTTAATGTCATCATTTATCTCTTTTATATCTGACTCAACTATTTGCATTCTTTCATTAACTGTTTCATTAACTTGTCCTACTATTTGCATTAATTGTTCGAATTGCAGTTGTCTTTTCTGTTCAGTTTCGTGTCGATTTAATTCAATTTGATCTTGTTTTTGTTCAAATATTTTAAAATCATTTTGTCTCTGTTCATCTAATAATTTAAATTTCGAGAACAATCCTTCAATTAAATTATGTTGTTCAGTTTTCATCGTAGTGACAAGATTTTCTTATTCTATTTTACGTTTTTCATCAATAGATTTTACTAACCTTTGTTGAATTTCTTCTTGATGTTGTTTTTCCTTCTTGTCACGTTTTTCTAGAATCTGTGCAATTTTTTCGCCAAGTCCCTCTGTAACCTGCTTGACTATTTTTTTGGTAGTTTCGTCCATACTACGGGTTTCCATAAATCAAATTAGGATGTTAACTGCACTTAATACTTCACTTCTAACACCAAATTGCAATATACTTCGTGGGTTCAATTTAAAAATTATAAAACTAATTCACTGTCCCTTTTCTAGAACTTTATTTACATTCAAACAGCTGATTCAAAAATACAATAACAATCCCATATAAGCTAGTCGTCGCAGTATCACCGAACTGCGATCGTGGCGTGCTTTTATAATCCCCGTCGAATTCTCCAGTAGAAACCATCATCGCTCCTTCCGCTGCCGAGTCTTTTCGAGAATCGTATTTTTTATCTTAAAGTGTTTGTTGTCGTGCTGAAATGACACAGGGTCGGCTTTGGGTAAATTTCGTAACAGTATATATGTAGGTATGTCGATTCTACAATCGGTTTACAATTTGATACATGACAGAAAAAAATATAAAACTATATAGTTTATTAACTCTATATGGGAGGAAAACAAGTTATTATATTGTTGTAAAGTCCGTGGGTTCAATTTAAAATTATAAAACTAATATTCACTTTCACTTTTCTAGAAAGTTTTATTTACATCGAATATACAACAGCTGATTCAAATATCACAATAACAATTTTTCATATAAGCTCTTCACTCCATCAACTGAACTCGCGATCGTGGCCTGCTTCCTTTATAAGACCAGCATAGAAAATTCTCGTAAAAATCATCATCACTCCTACAGGTGCATAGTCTTTTCATGAACCATTTTTTATCTTAAAGCGTTTGTTGTCGTACTGAAATGAAACAGGGTCGGCTTTGGGTAAATTTCGTAACAATATATTTTTGCAGTAGCTTATTCAATGAAATTCATTGTCTCCTATATACATTCAAAATATTCTGCCGTACACTAAAACTCCTAAAAACATAATGGTTTAGATGTGTATCATATGTCAATTTTAAAATGGGCTCTAGAGCGAAGCAAAAAAAAATTATTAGGATACTATAAAAATGTTGCTATCTTTAGAAGCCTAATTTCGTATAGTAGATAAAAAATGTTTAAATGGAACAAACTTATACTCATGTATTTATTCATACGAAAGCGGTTTTAAAGTAGGACAATTTTTATTGAGCACTACTGGATTTTCGACGTTGAGCGTTGACGTTAAATCGAATTGATCTACGGAACTTCGTGTTTCTGTTCTGACGGGAGTTAAAAAAGCGTTGGTGCTGTTCTTTGGAGTCGGACAGTAATTCAAAGTGCCCTGTAGTTATTACATAAACAACTCCATTCAATAAAACTAGTTAATAAAAACATTAAATTAAATGCATGCTTAAAGCTTTCCTCAGTGTTACTACTGTCAATCTCTATATAGCTGGTATCGCAAATCTCAGGTTGGTGTCTTGAAGATTTATTCGAGAGTTCACGATTACCAATAATTCATGGAATGTGCTTAAAAACATTCGAAAAAAGTTAATCAAACTTATCCGGATGACGCCTTAAATCATCGTAAAGCGACACAAACTGTACTTTTACATATCCTTGATTATTAAGGGGATGTATCCAATATGATTTTGTTTTCCGTTTCCGTCTTATCGCAGCAGAAATAGCTACTGTCAGTAATTTTGGGTTTAATTTGATAATTTACTATACGTACACACCGCAGCATGATTCATAATGATTTTTAAGCCTTTGTTGGACACAAATATTGCGAACGGTAAAAGCGCGAACATCGAGTTTTAACTCGACGCGTTTTAAACTCAACAAAGTAACGTTACCTCAAATAACAATATTAAACGCAATCTGTGTAAAAGTATAATGTTGAAATAAGTTTCCCCCCAAAACCACAAGCAAGAAAATACCAAACATAAACTCCTAAAATTCATTGAATTCCTTCTGTCTGGATTTTGAAAAGGCGAGAAGAAATAAATTGAATTTGTATTTTATTGTTAACAAAAAATGAGCGTTTGATATCCGTGAACTTAAAATTGACAACACGCATCAAGTTAAAAAATATTGTTTTTGTAAAAGTAAATAAGTCAAAAATAAATGAATAACAGTAATAATAAATTTACCTTGGTATTTTTTCTATGAATTACAGTATATATACGCTGCACAAATGTAGGCAACGATTACTCAGACTAAATGTCTCCAATCATTTTGAGCTAAAGATGGCGGTTGGGTTTTTTTCAAAATAAATTTATTGATTCACACTGTAAAAACAAAGGCAATGAGCAGGAAAGTATTCATTTTACAAATATAATTTACCATACAAATTATTTTGCCTATTCGTTCCGTTTTCTCTTCTCAAAATTTTTTCGGGCAACAGATAAGTATTTGAAAATTATATATGAAGAAAAAGGTGTAGTAAGGCAATTGACCGGATTACTGGCTATCTGTACAGAGATTTTTCCTCACAGTTATTATGAGAGAAAGAGATATCTACAAAATGATCAAACAGTATACCTGTTTATAAGTAATGTATTGTATATTGTGTAATACTTATCTGTGTTTGGAGACATTTCAACTCCCAGCCTGAAGTTGTTGTCAATCGATTAGTGCTCCATTTCGAGGTTATTTTCTAACAAAGTTTGCTTTAATGTTGATTTTGTTGTTTGTCAAAAAATTTACAGTGACAATTTGTCGTTTGGCAATCAATTGATACCGAGGGTACCATAATTCTGTTCTGTTAGCAATAGATTTTTCCAGCCGAAATGAAGGTGCTCGGATTTCCGTGTTGTTTAGCATCATACAGCTGAATTGTTTTTTAAATTTTCCCCTTTCAAAAAAATCTTTGTTTTATCCCAGTCTATCCTATGGCTACCGGTGTTGCTTAATACATGGCTAAATTTGATCATTTTGTAGACATCCCTTTCTCTCAGAATAACTGTTACTGACAGCCAGTAATCCGGGCAAGTTTACGAAATTTGTTTCGGTAAATAAAACATTTGTGACATAGGTATTTGTGAAATAGATTTCATATTAAATCTTAATTTTTAGAAGAAATATTTCAGAAATTTTGTACTGTGACAGAGAAGGATAAAAAGATATTAACAAATTATTTAGAAAGAACTTGGATATAATGTAATGTAAAAAGGTTCTGTTTTAAGGGCTGAATTGTTCAGAAACACATTAGTGTATTTTAAAGTTTTCGGCTAGACAAATTTAAGTACTTACCCAATAAATAAACTCCATATATTATTATTATTATCAGTAGAAAAATTGCACCAAAACTGAACGATTTAATCCACTTTTTATGAAAAACTAGCAGTTTAAATTATTAATAAACTTTTCACGAAAACTACACTTATAAACTAGGCTGCAGAATGTAAACAAGATGACACTACAAAAACCACGTACCAGTAGCCAACCACTTCATGCTGTTGGAAAGATTGATCTATTGCGATGTTGCCATATTGTTCAATAATTTTTAATTAACAAAAAGAGGTTTGACAATGTTAAAGTGATTAGTATACCCATTTGCTGTGTTTAGTAGCTACACTAGAAGTTCCAGAAGCGTTTTCAGTGTAATACTATGGGTTTCTGACTGTAAAAATGATTGTCAAATTCGTATTATTTTCATTTTTTGTTTAACCAAACTATAGCTCGTTTCAAAAATTGTTATAGCTGTTTTTGATTTATTTTCACCGGGACTATTATTCCTCGAAATCTTTGCACTTATACCGTTTACACCCTATATATTTAGGTTCTCTAAGTTTATAGAAAATGAATAAATTATACTAAATAAACAAATGTAATATCAAATTACTAAATGATAAAATACCAGCACAAAATTTGCTTTCCTTCTAATAGGTAAACATGTCAATTTTCTGCTCGCTACATTTTAAACTAAAGACTAGACATACGTCAAAGTAGCTCAAAAAGTGCCAGTTTATGTATGGTATAGACATGGTTAATACATTGGAACCCGACAAAAAGTAAAACATACTGTCAAATGATCATCAAAACCCAAACTTGAAAATTAAATAGTCAAGAACGTTCACATTTGTCCAAACAAATAGTTTCGCATAATCTCCATAAATTGCTCCTAGTGCACTTGATATTCTATTAATTATCTTATCGTTCTAAGGAAATAAAACCCCTATAAATATTCAAAATATAACGTTACGTAATGTAAAATATTGTTCAACATCTTTCACAGAGATTAGATATTTTTTTACTGGAAAGGGCAATTGACGAAGTAAAAGTAAATAAATTTGATAACGAATAAAGAAGAGCTTGTAGGGAAAAAGGCTTTGACACGTCGATTTGTATTTTTAAATGGGCATTTCTTCAACAAAAAAAAATAAGGCTGTGTCATGTGACAATGGCCAATACCAACTTACTCATTTTATATGAAAGCCATTGTATATTATTTATTTTTTGTATTCTCCAGAAAATTCATGTACAATGTCCTACGCCTATCTCCAACAGTTTCGAAAATATTCAGATTTGTTACAAAAATTAACATTAAAAAAAGAAATCTTATTTCACAAATTCGCTCCAATGCACTCAATGCTTAATTCCCATTTAGCTCTTGATATTGACAAAAACCATTCCTGCGTTCCTTTTTACTGATTTGGAAAAAGACACAGTTTTGTTTATTTTCGTCAAAAATCATAGCCTTATCATCTGTCTGCATGACAGTGGTGATCAGTGCCAGTGCTATTGTCTTTTGATTTTCGTTAACTGTACGTAATAATATCAGAAAAATGGTTCGTTTAACAGAAATGCACAAAATAACCATTCTACAAATGATTGGTTATGAAGCTAACACACAGACACAAATGGAAGTTTCTCGCTTATTTTACGAAATTTTTCCAAATTTGCCGTCTGTATCCCAAAGAACAATTAGCAAAATAGAAAAGCAGTTTCGCGAGCTTGGTCATGGAAGTCAAATAAAAACAGTAGCTGCCAATGCTCTAAGTGATAATACCAAATTGGATATTATGCTTGAGTTTCAAGGAAACCCACATAATTCTGGTCTAATAGCAGCCACATTGTTCAAGGTTAGCCATACATCAATATTTCCAGTATTAAAGGAAAGTAAAATGCATGCCTAAATAATCTGGTCAAGTGCGAGTTGGACTCGCATACTAAGGGTTCCGTACCACCTTCAAGATTCTATTATTCCAGTTTCAGACAAGCAGGGAATGAGTGCATTTTCTTATATTTATCTTTTAAAGGAAGCGTTTTAAATTTATAAAAAATATGCACTTTGATTTTCCATACATAGACTTTTTATTTTATATATTCGCTTGATTTTTATCAGAATATTTAATTTTCTAATTTGGCCCACAAAAATTATCATTAGAGTTTTATTTTACTAATAAACTTTCAGGGAAGCTTTTTATAATCTACTGTCTGAATTTTGAGGCTCTATAGATTGGAAGATAAAGGGCAAAATAGGTCAAGTTTTAAATTATAAATTATTAAATTTGTTACTCAAATTATTTAAAAATACAAATAAAATATATTTTTCAAAATTTAAATAGTGTAGTTTCTAAAGTGGGAATTAAGTCGATGTTTAATATTTTTGTTAATATCTTTTAAACAAATGATATAAAAATATTATATATTTGTAATTTACATAATGAGCCTTTTATCTGATATATTACATGATGTGTTTGAAAATTGAATTTTTATTTTCCGTTTAATTGTATAATTTGTCCCTAAAATTACTATGAATAAATTGCAAATGAGCCCTAGTACCCCTAATTATTTTCAAAATTTTGGGTAGTATAGTTTCGGAAATAAATGGAGAAATGAACATTTTTTATATATTTATGTGAATATTTTGTCAACAATTAATTTTAAAAATATGAAAAGTATATATTTGTATTCCTCATAATGAGCACTTTCATTTGAAGTATTGCATGATGCGTTAAAAAATGTTTTTTTTTATTTTCCGTTTAAGTCTAAAGTTTGGCCCCTAATATTAATATTAGGGATTTCTTCATATTTCTCCTGTAACCAAAAAAATTAGGTCTTATAATTTGGGAAATAACGAGGGGAAGGGGTTATTTTTTTAATATATTTTAAAATATTAATTTTAAAATAATTAAAAAAAAACATATTTGTATTCGTCATAATGAGCCCTGTGATTTAATATATTACATGATCCGTTAGAAGCAATTATAATTTTTTATTTTACATTTAATTCTATAATTTGCCCCTCAAAATGAATATTATGGGTTTCTCCTTATTTTTCCAGTAAAGTTCAGGTGAGGGGCTATACCTCCATTTTTTCAAAAATTTTCAGCTTTTCAGCTTAAGGTTTGGATGATAAGGGGGGAATGGGTAAAATTTTTTATATTTTTGTTAATATCTTTTAATTAATATATTTAAAAAATATGAAAAAAATATATTTGCTTTCGTCATAATGAGCCCTTTCATTTGATATATAACATGATGGGTTAGAAACAATTTTAATTTTATATTTTCCATTTAATTCTATAATTTGCCCCCCAAAATGAATATTACGGGTTTCTCTTTATTTTTCCAGTAAAGTTCAGGTCAGACCCTAGACCTATAATTTTTTCAAAGCTTTACGTTTTATAGTTTCGGAGACAAAGGTGGGGGGATGGGTAAATTTTGGTATATTTTCGTTAATATCTTTTTGATTAATTTTTTTTTAATATGAAAAAAATATATTTGTGTTACTCAGAATGGGACCCTTCATTTCATATAGTACGTGATGCGTTTGAAAAAATTTCTATTTTTAAATTTTCATTTAATTCTACAATTTGCCCCCAAAATTATTATTAATGGTTTCTGTTTATTTTTCCTGTAAAGTTCGCGCAACCATCTATATTTCCTTTTTTTTCATAATTTTAGGCTCGGTAGTTTCGGTGATCAGGGGGGGACGGTCGAATATTTTTTATTTCCCCCCCCCAGAAGTACCCCTAAAATAAAAATTCTTTCTTTTACGATATGTACTCCTGATCGGGTCACCAACCTATACATTGTTACCAAATTTCAACCTCTCCCGTTCAGTAGTTTAGGAGAAAATTGCTGTGATGTGACAGAGGTAGAAATCCGGAGTGATATTATAAGGGTATCCGTATATTGTATATACGGAACCCTAAAAATGACGCCGACTCAGGAGCTGATGGGAGACGATTTCGATAGGAGAACGTATTTCTGTGAACAAATGATGGTAAGGATAGATAACAATTTGATCAAAGTAGAAGATGTTTTGTTTTCGGATGAGAGCACATTAACACTTCACGGTCATGTTAATCGTCAAAATTGCTGCTATTGGTCTAATGAGAATCCTAACTGGATGACAGAGAAACATACGCAATATCCTGAAAAAGTTCATGTTTGGGCAGGAATTGTTGGAAATCATATCGTAGGTCACTTGTTCATTGATGGCAACTTTAATGGAGATAAATATTTACAACTGCTTCAAAATAGTGTCGAGTCAACTTTGACAAACTTATATCCTGATCCAGTAAAACCACAAGTTCTTGCCACAAGTTCCTGCCAATATAATCAATGTCCGGCAGTATCTGAACCAATTTTTTCCAAATTGGGAGGCGCAGATCGGTAAAATGGTAAAATGGCCAGCACGATCTCCTGATTTGACGCCATTGGACTACTTTTTGTGGGGATCTGTCAAAAGTACTGTATACAAAATTAAATTTCTCAACATGGATGACATAAAAAGACGAATCACGCTCGTGATTAGATCAGTCACGTATAACATGTTTAGTAACGTTAGAAGACATTTCTATACCAGATTTCCAACACATTCGCAGCGAAATATAATATATTTTCTAAATGTTAATTTTTGTAATAAATCTGAAAATACTAATATTTCTGAAACAGTTGGAGATAGGTGTAGGACATTGTACCTGAGTTATGTCTAGAATTTTCTGGAGAATCCAAAAAAAATAAATTATATACAGGGTCTTGCATTTAAAACAAGAAAGTTGGTATTGGCCACTGTCACATGAGATACTCAATATATTTTTTGTTGAACGCCCTATTTTATTCGTTATCGAAGTTATTCCATTTCGCTGTTCCACACTGTATGGTTTTGTAAACAAGGGACTGAATTATTGTGTTTTGCCTTACGATTCAAATAGAAAAAAAACATGTAGTATTAACAGTTTTTAAAATTCTAGAGAAAATAGTGAAATTTTTAGTATAAACTATTTGTTTTCTTATTTCTGTTCAGTGAATTGAGTAAAAACATCCTAATTAATTCTAAAAGATTAAACCTTTGTGCCCCAAAAAGAAAGTGATTAAACAAATTAAAGGAAGTCTCATGATTTCGTGACCTAATTGACCCATCACTAACTATACCGCCAACCTTTCCACACGGACTCGCATTTTTTAGGATCTAACAATAAACCTGAAAAGAATAAATCAACCGCCACCAAGACAAGGTAATGTTATATCTTGTTAGGAGTTTAATTTATTACCTTATAATTAGTAGTGTATTAACGACCTATGAAAATGATAAAAAGTGATATGGAGTTGTCTTCGAAAAGAAATAGCGTTAAAGATACCACAAATAATTCATTTCTTTTCTATATTTCTTATTGCCGATATTTGCCTTAGGCATGTAATCAACTAAATAGTCGTTCGATTTTCGATAATGTTAGTTCGATAAATGTTAAATGTATTCGATGAGAAGTAATGACCTGTGAAAAAAATATATCAAGATTTTATAATTGGTTGAGGACCTGTTGAACTTTTTCTATGGATATATATGAAATGTTTAGAGAATATTAAACGAATTAATTTTCTAAATTATTCCAGCGGTTGTATCAGCTGAAATGCTTTAATCCATTTTTATTCACTGCTTTGCCAAGTTTCTTCTTTAAGAGATTAACTCAAACCAATATGACAGTAACCAAATTACTAAAATGGCAGAATATGAATGAAAAGATGTCGTGTTAGAATAATAATACTTCCCGTTTCTTGTTCAGGAGAATTAAAATAATTGTCACTATTTTGTTATGACTCAAGTATTAATTCTTAATTTGAATTACTATAAGTGCGAAATAAAATTTGTTGAATTATTAACTTGCAAGTTGAAGCTTATATCCGAATTGTAAATTTGGCAAAAAAATATGGGAATTTAATCAAATATAGGTATTCCAATTTTGAAAAATGCGTGACCCCCCAGTTTTTAGTTTTTAGGATTGCACTAGGTAACCCAAAAGTTTTCGTCGTTTGCATTTTCTACCTTATAAAAACTACAATATTTAATATATTTTCTGTTGTCCACTGATTATCAATTTGTTACATCACACCTTCGGAAGATTGTGAAAATAATGTAGTAATAAAATAATTAAATTTACAATAAAAATTTACAGAATAATTAAAACGAAAGTTGCTGCTACTTGTCCGAAAAATCAGTACTGATCTAAAACATTAACTATTTTACTACTGAACAATAGGCCTTTTCATCAGGTGATTGCGCAAGCGCTGCAGCCATTTTGAAATAGCCGTAATTTAAAAGTTTCGTACTGTTTTAGTTAACAATGGCTGGGAATGCAATAATATCTCTGCCAAATAATAAATTACTTGAAGAATTAATTGATGGTGCTTCACTTATTTATAACTCTGTGGAAGCACATAGCTGTGAGCAATTAAAAAGATGGTTAAAATGTCACGGACGTTCACAGCAAGGAAAAAAAAGTGTGCTGGTTGAGAGGTTAGGTATCAATACTTGTATTTACTCTTGTAAAAAATCAGAAAAAATAAATAAAAATCATGATTTCATTCGAATTTGCATGTAAAAGCACCTTAATTAATATAAAAATTAACAAATATAACTAATGTCATAATAAAATATTTATAAAATCAACATGACATTTAAAAAGGAGTTGAAAATTCTAAGACTAAAATAATGTTCATATATGCAAGCTAAATTCAATAATTGTCATTAGTTATATCTTATAATTAATTAAATCGAAGATGTATTCAATAAAAAATAAGTATGTTGAATATAAAATATTAAATATTATTTTCAGGGTAAAAATTGGTATAAGAAATAATATACCTGTCGATCCAAATGTTGATAAAGGATCAGGATTTTGTTCACTTGGACCACTTTCTCCAGAAAAATGCAATGAACAAATATAAGTGTCCTTAGTAACATCATTTTTTCACCCACGAATCACATTTAGAACATTTTTGACATGTTTTAATATGTATTTTTTTGGATGACTTAATTACTTTCTTGCGATATTCCAGGCAAGGCTTTGGAAAGTTTATAAAATAATAGGTATTTGTTTTAAAAGATTTATACCGTGTATCACTTTTGCATACTCCATAACAACACCGCTTTGTTGTACTTTTTCGTACAGACAACATAATTATAGTTTACAGCAAAATTGCTGTATTGAATCCTGACACTTAGTACTTTACTTTTATTACTTTTTTAAATCATAAACACATTTATAATAGTATTTATTAATTTTAAGTTTTAGTACGTGGGCACTTTAACACGTTTGTTTACAAATAACAGTACGAAAAAAATGGCTGATGCGAACGCATGCGCACTGAAAATGAAAAGGCCTATAAACAACACTTGATGCTGGACTATCAAACAGGGTCTCCACAAGATTTAACATCAAGTAACGCTTCTTCCATATATAATTACTCAATAGTTTGACCGTTTTCGAAGGAAAATATGTCCAATAAAAATATATTTCTTTGTAGAATAGACATATGTACCTAACTTACCACAACAAATTAGTAAATGCATTGAATTTCTTTATATTTTAAATACAGATCGTTAAAATGTAAATGATATGTTTATTTTAGGTAAAAGTATCAAAACCAGGATTTTGCAATAATGCAACCATGTGCTATTAAATGAATTGTTTATTAGATAAAATGCATGAACACAAAACAGTAACTAACTGATTCCCTACCAAAAACTAATTGAAAGATTCGGCCTTTAAATATATGAAAATATGTAATTATCGTTTTCAACATAACAAAATAAATACCTTTAAAAATATTAAGATTATATTAAATAATAAATTAATATTAAATGTAATATCTAAAACATTAGTTAATACCTACATTTTCAAAAATATATTTTTATTTTAAAGTTTTAAAGAACGAAATCAAACCAAATATAACGAACCTTCATTATGGCATTTCACAGTTAACAATTTTAGCTCGTTAGCAGAAAATGAAATCAACCAACTCAAAAGTTAGTATGAAGGTGTTATACCTCATATTACATTCCAAATAACTACATAACATAACTATATAAACCTTCAACCAAAATACGAAAATCTTAAGATTCAATATAATTTAATTAACTCGACTTAACACATAATACCTAAGCAATGACTATTTCTGTTTAGTATGGAAAATATACAGAAATATAATGCACCTGCTGTTAATTAATGATAAATAAGTAATAATCACATTTGTTAGAAACTTTTAGCAGTGAATGAAGCTGAAATCTTTACATATTGAATTCACAACTTACCTTTACCAAGCTGCTATAATAATCATACGCCAAACAATATTCTAAAATGTCAAAATTCAAATCAAGCCGCTACATCAAAGTTAGCCACGCATTCAAGGCTGCCAGATCTAACTATTAGTCTTGAATATAACAACCAGTTCATTAATTCATCAATGCAATATTCTTATTATAGTTGACAAACCATATTTACAAATAATTGAAAGTTGCAAATTTGCGAGAGCCCATTGAATAGCCATTATTATGTAATAATAAATTTTCCTGGGTTCTATTTAAATAACATGGCGATGTAGAATAACTTTGGAAACTGGTCAACATTAGTTACCTTTTAGTTTAATTTAATTCGTCTTTCACATTCCAGTCAATCTATCTTACGATTTTTTCTCCAAGCAATCTGGCGACACTGTTACTGTTATCTGTTTGGCATTGACAGTATGGAGGTAAATAATGTTTTCTTATTATATTTTATTTAATGAATGAACCAATATTAAAAATTAATTTTAGCATCATGCACAGAAAGTTTTCAGTAGCTACTAAACAAAACAATAATAAAGAAAACCGGTTTAGAGAACGAGCAGAAAATGGTACCAACGCTTTTGTCTATTTATATAGAGATTATTGATACTCTATAAAAGAAGAAACTCATAATGTATTTTACCTGATCTCTGTTTCCTACACAGTGAATTGAATTGGGTATTTCAAGTGTGTGGTATTGGTGTCCCAACACATGAAATCTCAGATTATCCTATTCATTCTCTTGCTCATCTATTTTCATATTTGTTTTCATAGTAACTAAAAATCTATCCCTTTGTTATGAATGGAAAACCAATTTAAGTAGATAAACTCACATGTTTTTTTATTGACTTAACTCTTAATAACAATATAGTCGTATACAAAGAAATTTTATTTACGGTGAGTAGTGAAAAACAAATATTAACATTAACTAACATATTTATTAATTTTATTAAATATCGAAAAATCTTCTGAGAATTATATAGGTGGTCAAACCTTGAAATAAAATTGAAAAATGTAGTAAACACAAAACGTAAAAAATAGAACTCTTCCGTTTAAATATTAGTAGCTTCAACTGGCAAAGATAATTACCAATCATAGATGATTCCATAGGTCTGAGTACAGTCGCACTTCTAGTCCGTCATTATCTGACGTCGGGTACTCTGGCAAAAATTGTTCGGTTAATTTTTTAGTTTAAATATCATTTAGCAGTTGAATAAGCGATTTGTTTTATAGATACGGTTACCATTATGGAGCAAAACTGTCGTCTCAGACGCATTCTAACAATTAACACGACTATATATTTTCTAAGGACTAAGATGAAACTATTCATTTGTTTCGTTTTTTTCTGCACAAATTGAGGTGAATCAATATTCTGAGTGATCATGTTTTCTCTCATCGTAATGACAACAGATTAATTAGATATTATAGTGTAGGAACATTATAGAAAAACTCTCTCCCAGGATTAACTGAACGTAACCTGGTCTATAAATAAATAAATAAATAAATAATTAAACAGAATAATTTTACAGATTTAAAATATTTTAATGATATTACATGTTATAGTTATCTCTATATTGTATCTATGTTAGTACAGAATCTGATATATCATCCATAAATTCATTTATTGAATAATACCATTTTTTTAATATTATGTCTTTAATACAAAATTTGAATTTTTTATATGTTAGGTTTTTTACAATTGGTCATTTGTTGAAAAGTTTTTTTCCTATGTACATGGGTGATCTTTCGTATTTCCTTGTATTGTCAAAGATCGTTGGCACTTCTTGTAGAGTAGAACTGAAAATTTGAATTAGCAGGGTAATTCTCAATATTTTGCTTAATAAACAGCAATGTTTTCAAGTTATAGATGCAATGTAGTGGCAATATTTTGTTTTTAATGACATGTGGTTTACAGCTTTCTCTAAAATTCAATCCAAAAATAAGTCTTATGATCCTTTTTTTATTTATGAAAACTCTGTGATGATCGACACAGTTGCCCCAGAATATGATATTAAAGTTCAAGTGACAGTATGCCAGTGAAAAATATAGGAATAGTAGAATTGTTTTTGTGAAGGTGCTTTTTATCCTTGCAAATGCAACATAACAAGAACTTAATTTATTACATAATCGCTCAACATGAGTATCCCATTTGAAATATTGATCAATGTGTAGGGCTAGGAATTTGACAGATTCAAAAACTTCTACTCATTCAATCATAACTTTTGATTTTTGGTTGCAGCTACGAAAATTGATATATTTGGTTTTTTTCAACTTTCAAAATAAGGAATAAATAATTTCTGGTTTCTAGACTTGAAAACTAGTTTTGCTCTGTAATATGAGTTTCTCATTAGGAATCGTTGTTTGATAATGTTTTCGTAAAGCAATTTGTAGATTATGTTGATTTCGTTTGAGTTTTAGTAATTCTGTGTGTTCATTGACTAATTAATTTTGAAGTGTCCTTTTTGATATATTTTGGGATCTGGTGCCATTATATATCTATCTGTATAGAGAGTGCTCCAATTTCTTCATTTTTTAACAATAGCTTTTTTTGGATGTTCTTTTCTGAGCCTGTTCTTCTTTAAATAATTTCTTGGCCTTATCCCCGCTTGGAATTTCTACATCTAAAGTTTAACTTTCACTATGAACTATCTATAAAAGGGGAATACATTGTTGTGATTCCAAAGTTCTTATAACAAGATCAGTTATGGAAATAGGTTAGACGTTTTGTTTTAGCTAAAACAGGGGAGTAGTATACCAAGGTCAGCAAAACTGTAGCGAGTCCCGGACTGATGTTGATATGGAATTCGTCCAAACGTAGAAAATATCGTTTAGGTACTTTTTTAAAATTTACTGTCGATAAACTCAAAAAAGTAGTTTAGTGAATTTTTGGCTCCCAGTAAATTCAAATTCTAACTTTACCCTTTAAGTTCTTTTGTAATAGAATTCCTACTACCATATAAAACTAAAAAATGTACAGATTATTTTTCCATGACATTGTTGTTTCCTTCAGAGTTTAGAGGAATAATAAACTATTTTGAATTAATTTAACTAAAATATTAAAATAAGAATTACATCAGCTATACTTATTATAATTAAGGTCTAACCAAACATTCAGCTTCGGTTTCGGCTTCGTCCAATCCTTCGGCTGATTTTTGGTCGAAGGCGAAGGTTTCTATCAAGCCTCGAAACCGGACGAACCTGTACGAATGAAGGCAAAATGTGTGCTCAGGGCGGTGGTAATAATGCATAACTTATCTAAATTGTTCGTAGTTATTCGAATTTAAAGCTTGAATACGCTGTATAAGAAAAAGATGCAGAGGTTGTTCGCAAAGAATTCGCCAAACTACGGAAAAATTATGTTATGCATACGTGCGAAACATTAACCCTTGGATTGTCCTGCACAACTCTCAATACATTTTCTACCATCACGGGTGTCTTTATAAATCTGTCTCTGCCAGGATCATTTATTCTTGGTTGGAACAATTCTCTGAAATACCTGTCAAAATGGAACTCTTCTATTCGGGTATGCATTCGCATACAGATGCTTTGCTTTTGATGCATTTCCAGCCTCACGGCCGTATATAAAGTGCATATCTGTCATTTTCGTGCTTGAATATGACTCCATTTTATGAGTTGCAACAATGTTCTGAACTTAAAATTTCCAATGACCACTTTTACTTATTAAGCACTGCAAAGGTCAATTGGCAGTTTATCAATAACTTAAATCATTAAGCAATGCGGCAACGTCAGTCTTTTATTTGAGTGGTAAACAAATTTTTGTAAATTTTGGCTCAATAACTTAAAGAGCAGAGTAATTTTCAAACTCAACTTACTCGAAAATCATAGAAAATATCGATTTGGACAAAGATCATAGTTTTTACGTAAAATTATTATTTTTTTATAAATCTGTACAGAAAATTGTAAAAAATTGAAATAAAAAGAATTTACGGGAAAAACCCCTTTCACTAACCTTAATAGGACTCTTATGATTTGCATGTCGAAAACCAGAGTAACACATGTTATTTAACGTAAACAGTTATATAAGACCCATATACTTTTTTCTATTTATTATTGACCGTTTTGTCAACAACAGAAAAAACTGTTTTGTTTGGGACTTTTTAAGGGCATATAACTTCCTAAGGGTGCGTTTTAGGGCACAAAAGTTCTATACACAGCAGAAGTTTGGACCCCTATTTTAGAAACACCCTGTACAATTTATTAATTTAAAAATAAGAATTGCTTGGTAAGATACTAATGTCGAATAACATGCGCCTATTGTTATCAAACTGACGTAACATTATTTTTGTAAGATGTAATTGTTAACTAACTGGTTAAATATAGTATAAATAAAACATTTAAAAAAAATATAACCGACTTCTACCTATAACTAAAAAGCTAAAAATAATTATAACAAAATACAACTCTAGCAAATAAATAACACATTCAATGTTGTTAGGTACCTACCCAGGAAGTAAAAAATGTAAAGATTAAAATTTGCTCATTCTGTATAAATTAATTACCTAGCAATCTAGTATATTTTGAAGCCGGTGCCAAGAAAATCTAAAATCCTTCATTGCGTACTTATCTACTAATTCATCAAACTTGATTGTTGCTTGGCACCGACTTCAAAAATATACTAGATTGGTAAGTAATTAATTTGTACAGAATGAGCACCTTTTAATGTTTACATTTTTTACTTCCTGGGTAGGTACCTAACAACATTGAATGTGTTATTTATTCGCTAGAGTTGTATTTTGTTATAATTATTTTTAGCTTTTTAGTTATAGGTAGAAGTCGGTTATATATTTTTAAATGTTTTATTTTCAACATTTTAGTTTTTTGAACTCAGGTAGTTTTCATTCTTTATTTTTTATTTTGTATGTATAACCTTAATAGATAGAACCAGGTAACATCGAAAGCCTCAACATTACACAATGATACTTTCTCATTTAAATTGACAGGTAAATCTTTACTTATGGAATACGCCATGTAACCTTTTTTCAACTTTTTTTCACAACCCTGTATAACCATAGATAATTCCACTCCACCCTATGTACCAACCAACCTGTACATACGACTGCCCACGGACAAGAATAAATTTGTTAGCTGCCTTCTGTAAACTATAGGACGGAGTAGAATCCATCCCATATTGACTCAGTCAAATCCGTCCTATATTTCAACCATAGTATATAACTCCTTGTGGTCTACCCCATAAATTATTTTATTTTTAACATTTTATATTATCACCCTGTGTAACATTAAATCCTCTCCACACTTTATGCAACTTCTTATAGGCTATAAAAGAAATAATTTTTTAATCACACTGTATAATTTTAATTTCACATTTTTTCCAACATTTTTATACCACCAAACGTCCAGTCCACCCTATACTCCAACCATCCTATATATACAGCTGCCTACGGACCACTATCATTCTAGTCCGTCCTATATTTCAAACTTCATATAAATGTAACTCCTTCTGTCACTTTACTTTGTGATTTTGTTTGCTACAACTAAACACCCTTGTCTATAAACGCACCAAATAGCAGTTTAAAGTTTGACATGTGTTGTAACTGAATATTCTATTAGGCCGGGAGAATGTGACAACCAAAAGCACCGTCTTCGCAAAATGGAAACATTTGCATTTAAATACGTATTTGCCTGGTATATAAACAAAACGAGCTTGGTACTCATTGATTTAAGGAGCCGAAAATACTATGCTTTACTACCTATATGCTTGAGATGTACTTAGAAAATTTTCAAATTCGCAATTAAAACTTCCAGTGCCTAAAATTACCGCACTATTACGTTAGAATTAAAATATTTATGAGGAAATGTCCGTTATGTCATGAAATTTTTGATAAGAATTTTGGAATTTTCGGCGATTTTCTGCAAAACTGCAAGTTGCACGTCGCAGAAAAGTATATGAGATCAACTAAGGATCTTCCTTAATAGATTAAACATTAAAAAAACTATACACATCCATAAGGAGTTATCGAAAAATCATCATTCCATGCACGCATGCGTTCATTTACAAATTTTATCACTTTACCAATAGAATTCTTTTCCAAAATTTGAAGTTTCACCAATCAGCATATATACTCTATTAAACAAGACCATATTCAATCAAAACGGTGCACCACAGGAGAAGAAATCAGGTAACATACATACAAAAAAAAAGCGAAAAAATACGCGACGAATTGATAACCTCCTCCTTTTTGGAAGTCGGTTAATTACACAAACTAAACTATCATTCGAGAATCCACTATTTAGTCATTTCACGTGTGAAAAAAATTAGTGAGTGATTCTCGAAACACAAAATTGAATTTCAAATTTTGCAAACAGGAACAGATTATAATGAGCTCCGGTCGAGATGCTAGGCAGGACATTAGCAAATGAAAATACACCGGTAAGCCTACGTTCTAGAGATTTAGGCCAACATGACCTACCAGTTAACAATCGATGAACAATTTAAGAACTATGAGCAATGGAGCGCCTAATTTTAACCTAACGGTTGAAGATCACAGAGGAGACTAATTCTGAATAAACAATAGAAATTAAATTTGTTGTCGAAGTAATAGCTAAACTGAATAGAAATTATGCGGCAAAAGATAAGGATGAAAAATAGGCCAGCAGAATAATGAAATGGAAGCCCTATTTGAATAGGAGATCTTGGGAAGCAGAAATCTACCAAAGGTGGAGGTTGATAGCATGAGATGACAGGCTTTCTAATGGATTCATTTAATAATCTGATCTTAATGATAAAATTAGGGATATTTGACAAAAATATGACTGCTCACTAAATAGAAATTTCATGAATTAGCTGTTTATTTATGAATAGACGGAAATAAAAAATCTTTCATTTTTAGTATATATACATATAGTTAGTAATCTTCTAAATTAAAGTGTAGAATTACAATATATTTGTTTGTCTTTTTTATAGAAACCTTCGACGGTGTAGGTTTAATTTTCTTTTTTCTTTTCTCACAAGCATTCGTTATTCATAGGATGAACTGTTGTAAGTTTTCTTATATCGAACACATATAGTATATTTCCGCATATTTCAATAGAATGTTGAATTAGAAATCTAATGAAATCATGGAAAAATATTTAATATTATTCTAGAGCTACCAGAAACAACATTTGTCTAAACAATCGTGAACGAGATATGCACAATTCGGGGGTGTCCTATATTGTTAAAACTGGATGTTATCATTTACTGCTTGAAGTAGTTCTCTACATTCAGTCCTGGGATACCCAACTCATAGAAATTTTAATTCAATAAGTTGAGATTTTGAGAAGAAACAATTCAGAAGTAATTAGTAACTGACCAGTTGTCTGGTGAGACTTGTGGAGCTGGCAGATTGAAATTCGGAGTTCGACCTAGACTCCAAAACTCCTTTAAATCAGTTTTTAAGTGAGCCTCAGGAAGAAGGCAGATTGAGACTAAAATAATTTTTTAATTTGTCTCAGGTTTTAAAATTTTCTTCGTGTCTTAACCACTATATTAAATAAATTTCAACCAATTTTGTTCATTAATTATTTGTAAATCATGTAAACAAAATTTATTTTATAAACCAAAAATGTTTATTTTATGCAACTTTAATAAAATTTTCTAAGCAAATTCAGAAAAATTGCAACATTGTTTGCCGCAAAATGTAAACTACACTATTATAAATTTCTAACTTTATTATTACTTTGATGATGCCATAAATTTGCTCCCAATAATTGGAAATGTATTTTGTACCTTCTCGTCTTTTCAAATTTAACCTTTGGAATCACTCTATATTTATTTTCTAAACGTGTCATTTGGCACCACGTTGGGCTCGTCAATTTTTAATTCAATAATTTGACTGCCACTTAGCCCCACGGTGGGCGCAAATTTTGAAATTATCTCATGGTCCTTTTTGGTTGGGTTCAAAGATCACGTTTAAAACACCTGTCACTCCCTATGTCACAAAGCTTTCAAAATCTAATTTAGTCGTTTTAAGAAAATTTTATATTTAGAATCTTAATTATAGTTTAAAGTCAACTGAACATTTATGTTAAAAAAATGGAAATTTTAATTCTTTTTTATTTGATGGTAATAAATGGTTTAATTCAGTATTTTTTATTTGGAATAATATTTAGGCATGTGTTGAAATTATAAGATAATTAACGAGTAATCATTCAAAGATTAAGAGATACTAGTGAGTATCTAAAGATCTAGATGTGGTGGTGGATATCTGCAAGTGAAATCAGGAAAGTGAAATTGTAGGTTAAGTATAAAATTCATTTAATTTTTTTCTAACGCGATCAATGAACCCAAGTCAAAAGAATCCTGGGTTAAGTTAATAAATTCTGAAGTTAAAGAACATCATCATATATTCCAAATTAATATTAGTTTCAAAAAGTATTCAATAATAAAATTGCTTAGCTCAACATGGCTTGGTAGTAGAGACCTTCACTCTCACAATTTTATAAGTATTACAGCTTGATACAAGGTCTTAACCCGAGATCGAATCCTAACCAGATTAAGGTTTTTTCAATTAATAAACAATTGTGACACATTTCCGAAATTTGCCCGTTACCAACCCCCATTGAAGCACCACGGAAATGTATGCCCCATGTCCCCTGTAAAATTCTGTTCCTTCGAGAATAATTCTTTCCCACAAAAAGACATTAAGCTCTTCTTGTGTCTCATCAAGACCTTAAATGTTTCCGATGCAGCTTTTCTCTTCATTACTACATATCCTCACACATTTTGTTGTACAGGTGAATTGCTGAATCTCTATCTAACCTTCCCGATAGAAAAAACTGCCAAGAAATATGTGCTTCAATTCGTCGGGCCAAAGTTGGGTTCTTGATTAACAACATGATTGTTGCCACATACAATTTGGCATTATGTTGGACTGACTTTTAAAAGAGAGTTCTGTATATTTCACGGAGGTTTTTGATCATAATTGTCATATTCTTTATAACAATCAACCAAAAATAACGATCAATCAATGCTTAGCTCGTACAGAAAATCACATATAATAAAATTAAACTTATTTACTATAACAGCTATTTAACCTTTTTGTAATTAGAGCAAAATATGGTAACAAATTGGTCCAACAAAAATAGTGCAGATTAAAATAGTTAAGGTAAAGTATTTATGTGAAACACTAGTTGAAGTAAATTGTATGACATAAAGATGAAATGTTATTGCTTTTGTGTGTCATTCTTTTGTACCCAAGACAATATATATAATATATATTGTTTCTTGTTAGGGAACCTTCATCAGTTGCGCTTTCCACAATTGAATGTTCTCTCGAACACTTCTTTATGTATTTGATATATACATATATACGCGTACAAAAGAATGACACCTCGAAGAGGGTATTCAATATCTCTGACAGGTGAAGTTAACCTGAAAATTTCATCGTGTCATTCTAACCTAGGAGTTACGGGTAACCGCAATTACATGGAACGGCTCCAGATTCCGAACCTCTATGTGCTAGGTTCAACGAAAATCCTAGATGTCGGTCTTCACATCTCGCGTCTTCAAGCTTTCGTTATGTGTTCAGACAATAACTGTAAAGGTTCTATAAGAAAAATATATAGAAATTTGGGCTGGCTATAAGAAGAAAATCACATGCTTTCTTTTAATTTACTTGTGACAGTAGTACATTTTGCCCGCAGATGGTCAATACTTGTCAATGATTATTTAGGTTTTATGGCAAAAGAAAAAAGTAAAGGAAGTAAGGGGAACTAAATGGGGCATGCAAATTTGCAATACATACAACCTGAGTACAGAAACAATAATTCAGTAACATGTAATGAATAAATAAATATCCAAAATTGAACTAATCCTTTTGGAATTAAAAATAGTTTGCGAAGAGACAAAAGTAAAATTGTTTATTTAATCCTAGATTCAGTGTAACAGTTAAAAAGCAAGTGCAGCGTAAGAGTATCATCCGAGTCAATTACTAGAATTTAGTGTGTATATTACCAAGGTAAGGTGTTATAATACGAAGTTAACGTTTCTTTAAATTAGGAATTATGCGAAACAGAAATAAAGTAAGTAATGTTGGTATAAATAGACCAACATTACATACTACTAAAGCGCATAATAAATGGAAACAAGTCATATCGCTACTAATAAAGCACCTCTATGGGAATTATGGTACCCTAATATTTCGACATAAATATTACTAAATATCGTACTGATTATCAATGAAGTTTTTATTTTCTAAATATTCTCGACAAATATATATATATATATATATATATATATATATATATATATATATATAAAATACCAAATACAAACTCCCTTAAAATCTCGCCATGAAATATTCAATACGATATTAAGGGATGTTCTTTAAAAATACAAATAATTATATACCTTAGACTGAGACAATAAATTGATAATTTTTTTTAAATGCCATACCGAAAATATTATTTACGATGGCAATAAATTAATTTTAAAATAAAGAGGTTCATCATCCCAAATTTTGATTTTTTAACTCCAGACTCATGTTTCACTCAAATGCTGTAAACAATATATCTGAAATATAAAGAATACTATTTTCGAAGACTCTGACAAACCGTTTCTATGTCTTAAAGCCTTGTACATAGATCTATGTTTAAGCTTTAATTTTTTAACTTTCGGAATTTGTAATAGATATACTAATGTGTTTCTAATGGAGATCGGAGAAAATTAGATACTGTACAAAAGAAAGAGAGAGAGAGAGAGACAGAGAAGTTATTCTTTGCTTTAGACATTTTCTTACTTTTTGAGGGTTTATGTAAAAAACACAATTTGTTTCAAGGATAATTATGAAATTTCTGGATAGTTTATTAAAATTTTATTGAATAAATGAAATCTTGCGAACAGAAAGTGGGATCAGTGACTAAAATTTGGAAAATTTAAACATTAATAGGGGAAGGGCAGGGAATTTTAAAAAGGCAAGTTCATATATAAAAGTATCATCAATATATAAAGCTTAATGGGCAATATAGTGATTTTTTTGCACATGTAGTTAGTTCTTGTTGAAACTGTATTTTAATAGATTGAAAACTATTAAAGAGAAATTAAATTGTAATAAATTATAGCCTTAGAAAAAAGTTTATAAATTAGGTAACAACATGTATTTTTATTATATAGCCTCAAATTTATGGATGAAGTAGGTATTAAAATAACGTCAAAAGTTTTAACTTGAAATAACATCTGGAACAGTTAATTTAACGAAATAAATAAATAAACAAAACTATTAAGCCTCTAACTAGGTACATTAATAATTTATTTAATTTATAAATTGTTTAGATGATTTTAGTATAAGATTCTTGGGTAGTGATTAAATCGAAATTTTCGTTGATAGACCTCTTAATATGAAATTCAAGCCTCAAATTTTTACGTCAACTTTTTTGTCATCGTAAATAATATTTTCGGGAACAACTTTAACAAAAATGTTGGCCCACTTAAATACACATAAGTTTATATCTATATCCAGCTATGTAGAATTTCTAGAGTAAAATCACAAAACAACTCGTTTCTACATTTTAAACAATTTTTATGTAAATTACATTATTTAATGACAGTTTGTATATTGTTCTTGCTGAAATAGAAAAGCTACAGTCGTTTGCAATTATTATGTATTATTATTATTATTACCAGCTAATTTCCCATGAAATGGAAATTAATATGGCATAGAGAAATATTTCGGAAATGAATGAGTTACCAAGCCATGCCATGTGACTGACAGTTTAGGGCGTGTTGCAAATAGAAAACATACGATACTGCCACTTTGATCGAATGTTGTTCTTCTGATTAATAATTAGCCTTTGGTCGTAAAGAGATGTCCGTTAGGAAGGCAGCGTGGCGGCGGGTTGGTTGACATCACCTGTAAAATGTGTTAATTAGTCGAGGCTGGAAGAGAGCTCCGGGGTCCCGGACCCCGCCTCAGAGACGCGCCTACTTTGATGACGCGGATCGTAGGTGGCAGCTCAGCGGTGGAAATGCACGAGGTGCGTTGTCCTATACTTATATGTGAACGCGGATGGGATGTTGCATAAGTGGAAAAATTACGCCAAAGCTAGAGTTTATTGTTTTTTGATGCGAACGGGTACGCCCTTGCGAATTTATTGTAGTATTGTGATGCTGGCTGCCAGCTAGACGCAGCGGCGTCACAAGTTTCCTGTAACTGCAATTTATGTCTAAAGTTGCTGAGAAAATATGAATAAAGTTTTTACCGAGACTCTCTCACTTTACTTGTTCCTTCTTTATCAAAAATAGATAGACGTAAACCAAAATATTTTGAGAAACATTTGAGTACCAAACAATGAATTTACAACTATAGAAAAAAATCACACATATTTGAATTGTTTCGTCGTGTTTGTACATTTAAGTGAGTACTAGGAGAAAGATACATGTCTTTCTGATTGTATCTTTGAATATTTTCTAACAGATAAAACGAGTAACACAAATTCGTGGAATTCAGTAGTTAATTTAAACGTTAGAATTTAAGTCTGGATTATACTATCAGAAAAATTGCTACCCTGGCTACTCTGCAGATCCATTTCACCTTCATTACAATATTCATCAAATTATGACATGTTCACAATGGTATGTTTACAATAATTTGTTTAAAACCACATAACGAATAATGTTCTTCAATTGTCTTATGTTGGTTGCAGTAAAGTAATCTTTAAGAAATAATGTCGTTAAAAACAATATGCTATCAAAACAAAGAATTAGAAATATCTGTCTCAGAATATAAATTGCTTTCCTTAAAATATATCTTCGACCACATGTTCTTAATGTCTTACTCATCCATTTGTTCACTCAAAATGTTCTGAATATATGCTGATGGCTCTCACCAGTGACAGTTGTAACACTACCTTCACCATTTTCAAACAATGCCCAATAAAGACCATTGCACAAACTCGAAACCTAAATGAGATCCAGCACTATTGAAATGGACATTAGGTGTCCTACAGAAGAGCCGGATATGAAAATCAGAAAATGAGTGACTTTCAAATGGTGATAAACTAGTGTTGCCTACAATCGGTCTTCGTCTTGATCTAATTTCTTGCGCCTTGCAACTGCATGCCTTGTATATACCTATAATAGTATATGCTTATATAACTCCTGGTAGGTATGTGCCTAAATTTGTAACCAATAAAATAATGCAGAACAAAAATCGAGTATTGAGTTGAATATAGGTACAGCGTGGAATAGCCAGATGGAATAATTTCGATAAGGAATAAAGAAGGGCTTGTTGGGGAAAACGCTTGGACACGTCGACTTGTATTTTTATATGCGCATTTTTTAATCAAAAAAAAAATTATGGGGTGTTGTGTGACAGTGGCCAATACCAACTTTCTTATTTTAAATGTAAGACCCTGTATATTATTACATCAATTATATATCATTTTTTGGATTCTCCAGACTTAATTCATGCACAGTTTCGTACCTATCTGCAACTGTTTTGGAAATATTAAGTGTTTTCAGATTTATTACAAAAATTAACATTAAATAAAGAAAACTATTTTATTTCACAAATTCACTACATTACACTTAATACTTAATTCTCATTTACCTCATAAGGTTGAGATAATAAGTAAAAACCATATCTGTGTTCATTTTACTGATTTGATAAAATAAACATTTGCTTATTTTCGTCAAAACTCATAGCCTTATTAAGTGATATTAAGTGATAATACGAAATTGGATATTATTCTTGAGTTTCAAGAAAACCCACATAATTCTGGTCGAAAAGCAGCCGCACTGTTCAACGTTAGCCACACTTCAATTTTTCGAGTATTAAAGGGAAATTCAATGCATCCATTTAAAATGATACCCACTCAAGAGCTCATTGAGGACGATTTCGATAGGAGAACATATTTCTGTGAACAAATGATGGTAAGGTTAGATAACAAATATATAGAAAATATTTTGTTTTATGGGAAGAGCACATTTTCACTTCACGGTCATGTTAATCGTCAAAATTGCCGCTACTGGTCTAACGAGAATCCTCACTGGATAACAGAGAAACATACGCAATATTCTGAAAAAGTTAACGCTTCGCCAGGAATTGTTAGAAATCATATCGTAGGTCTCTTTTTCATTGATGGCAACTTGAATGGAGATAAATATTTAGAACTGCTCCAAAATAATGTCGTGCCAACTGTGACAAACTTGTATTCTGATGCAGTAAGCCCACATGTTCCTGTCAATGCAATATGGTTTCAGCAAGATGGAGCACCGCCCCAATGTTCGGCACCAAATTTTTCTCGGTGGATTGGGAGGTGTGGATCGATAGAATCGCCAGCACGATCTCTTGATGTGACGCCATTGGATCACTTTTTGTCGGGATATCTCAAAAGTACTCTATACAATACTAAACCTCATCTTTGAGGACCTAAAAGAGCGAATCAATCTTGCAATTAGGTCAGCCACGCCGGAGCTGTTGAGTAACTTTGGAAGACATTTATATACCAGATTAGCGTGTTGTCAAGGCGTTCGCGGCGATCATTTTGAACATTTCCTACATTGACATTAATGTTTTTATTTTGAAGAAATAATAAGTATTACTTATTAGGTTTTTAGTGTAATGTAGCGAATTTGTGAAATAAAATAATTTTCTTTTTTTAATGTTAATTTTTGTAAAAAATCTGAAAACACTTAATATTTCCGAAACAGTTGAAGATAGGTGTAGGACATTGTACTTGAATTTTCTGGAGACGCCATAAAATAAATAGTATTGGCCACTGTCATATAACTCATCCTATAATTTTTTTTTGTTGAAAAAATGCGCATTTAAAAATATAAATCGACGTGTCCAAGCGTTTTTCCCAACACTCCCTACTTTATTGGGTATCGAATTTATTCTATTTGGGTGTTCCACATAGTAGAAACAGATTTTGCGCCAGCCAATATTACGTTACGCCATATAAAACATTGGTCGGTGTTTATGATTACTTATTTAATAATTATTCGACACCTACGCCGCTTTATCTAAAGACTGTGTAACAGGTGTATCACAGCACAATATAATTTACATATATATATATTTTATTGGTATGTACACAAAATACTTGGTAACTTTTTTGTTTTTTTAATTTTCTAATAAATTCGTATTTTGTCAAAGGATATTGAACTTTCCTTTATTGGTATTTCGGCGTGTACTTACTTACAAATAGAAGTTTTTATTTAAATTTTAGTTATTCCCAATTAAGCTTGGCTTCGAGTTAAGGGTCGTCCACAACCCTACTCTAATCTGTGTTGTTCTCCGAGTGATAAGTTTACAGTTTGACATGAAATATGTAAATTCAAATTGTTTTATTCATAGTTCTGAAATCTGAAGAATTAGATCTAAAAGAGCTACGAGCAAATTTTATAAGTTTTTCGAAATAATTCGTGTTGTCCCAAATTGCTCTCTGTAAATTGTGCCGACATTAAAAATGCGGAATAAAAATGAAAAATGGGAACACTTCAGGCTTAAGGTAATTGCAAGACTTGCCAGACTGTATGTCTCAACGTCTTGGTGCAAGACTAAATAACTACAATACCAAGTTAGGGGTATTGACGCAAGACCAATGGCAAGACTAGCTAAGTCTCGTCTTGGTCTTGCAATTGGCCAACAAAAACGATAAACTCAAATTGCTCAATAATATATCGTCTTTCCAGTATCTAAAATTCAGTAGAATATTTCGTTTTCGTTAAAAAAGTTTGGGGACGAAGCCTGATCATACATGAATCCCTTAGACATTCTATTCAAGGATAATTAGTTGCTCTAACAAAATGAAAGTGCAAATATAGTGTTTATGATGGCACGTACACATATGATTTCCATAGTATAGTACCAAAATTATTATGAATTCCATGCCTATAGGTATTAAAATTTATACTCTCTTCAAAGTGTCATTCCTTTGTACGCAAGACAATATACATTATATATTATATATAACACATATTGTTTCTGGTCAGGGAACGTTCATCAGTTGCGCTTCCCACAATTGATGCCCTCTCGAACACTTCTTTATGTATTTGATACATTTCGTTAAACTTGAAGACGCGAGATGTAAGACCGACCTCTAGGATTTTCGAGAAAACTAGCACACAGAGGTTTCGAATCTGGAGCCGTTCCGTGTAATTGCTGTTCTCCCTTAACTCCTAGGACATAATGTTACAATAAAATTTTGAGGTTACTTCACCTGTCAGAGATATTGAATACTCTCTTCGAGGTGTCATTCCTTTGTACGCAAGGCAATATACATTATATATAACACACATTGTTTATATTCAAACCTATCGAGAAGTAAATCGGTATATAATTTAGATAATTAACGAAAGTAATTCCGAAATGAAAATATTTGAGAAAGTCACAGATGTTCTGAAGGAAATAAATCTTCAAAATATGATAAACCCGTCTTTCTGTGTACAAATAAATGTTTCTCTATGATGTATGTTTACCTTTTTTAGAGAGGTCTAAACTCCAACCTTTTCTATCACTGTATATATTATTTATACTTTATTTCTTCAATGATGGCTAAAATGCATTTTTTGTGTTCAACAAATAAACTGATACAAACTGGAAAAAAACAGAAAAGTTAAAGAACAACAAGTAATTCGTGAAATGATTTTGGTGGAATTATTTTTTATAATTTTCTATAATTGCACCAACATCATTTCTCGAATTACTTGTGGTTCTTTAACTTTTCTGTTTTTTCAATTTGTATCAGTTGATTTTTTTAACACAAAAAAATGCATTTTAGCCATCATTGAAGAAAAAACGTTTAAATAATATATACAGTATATACAGTGATAGAAAAGGTTGGAGTTTAAACGTCTCTACAAAAGGTAAACATACATCATAAAGAACCGAATCATTAATATGATATAAATTATATAATACATAAGGCCAAAATGTCCTTAATCAATTCTGTATTCATAATGTTGAGCTGCATTCTATTTGTATTTCATGCTGTTGCTTTCCTTACAAATTTGTTTTTCATTTCTTTCTATAAAATGCTGTTCTCCTGATATCATAAGCCCATGTTATTTTACAGTGATTTCTTTGCTTTTTCACATTCCTAGTATACCATAAAATGTTCTTGTTGTCCACCTGTTATTCTGTCGCCTGATCAAATTTTCTGCCCATTACATTTCAAGGATTTTACTTCCATGATTACGTTAATTTTGCACCTTAGCAACTATTTTCGTTCGGTCTCCCCTCCTTATTTCTATCTTGCATCACTCATTGTGTAACTTGAATGTTTCCTGTAATTTTGGTTTTCTGAAGGCAGATTTCTAAACCATATCACACTACTGGTAGAACAAATGGATGAAATACGTTTGCAAGTTTGATTCTTTTGTTGTCTCTCCTTGTTGTTCAAATCTTGCATCCCTCAAAAACGGATTTATCTAGTACATTATAAACTGTCGAAGGACCCAATAATAAACCTGGGGACCTAATAAACCTTGTAGGAAATAATTGTTCTCTAATTTCGAGGTGTGTCAGTGGACAATTGTTACAAATGAAACAAAATTTTCCGTGCATCGTGAAAAATAACGATGTTGGAGCACCCGCTAAAGGAATTATTGGACGTTGTGTAACTTAAACTTTCTTGTTCTTTCAGTTTTCTGAATTCAGGTTTCACAAACGTATCACAGTAATGGCAGAACACATTGAAACTTTTGTAAGTTTGATCCTTTTCCTCATTTCCGTTAGCAGTGAATACATTTAGCAAGTGACTTAATTTTATACATTTTTCGACTATTTTCATGGTTGAATTATATATTATGATGTCTTGAATGTCTATTATTTTTGCACATTATCTTCATTTTCTTAATGCTAACTCATTACAAACTGCGTTAAGTTCAGTTTTTTATTTTTCCATTTCTTTGGCAGTAAATCTCAGATTATTAAGATAGTCAAGGCCTACATCATATCCTTTCTTTCCGTTTGAAAATTGGATTAGACGTTCTAATGCGGCTGTGAATAGGTTTGGTGAAATAGTGTCGTCTTGCCTCACTTTTCTATTTCTAGTTTCCTTGTCTATACGTGTAGGTTTTTGTGTCTAGCATGTACACCGTTCTCTAGGGGTAGCAAAAACTAGACTACTCTAAATCTAAAAACATAATTACCAAACTAATGGGAATGTAAGGGTTTGAACAAAAGGCAGCTAAAGGCTTAGTGGGATATAATTGTATCCTTGAAGTCAGGACTGAAAGAACTAAAAGAATTTATGTAAAAAAGACCAATAAATTTAGTGGAATTTTCAGATCACTACAGTAACCTAAACTTTTAAAGATCCTGTATATCAGTTTCTAAAAATATGTCATTCTGCCGAAGTGAGCGTACAACGATTGGACTAAAGATAAGTGACATAACATATAAAGACCGACTTAATGCCAAAATGTGATAGGGACAAAAGAAGAGAAAAGAGAAATATTATACCAGTTTGCATGATCTCAGAAAATATATAATGCTTCTTCTCGAATAAATTTATTATAATGTGGATTTGTAAGTCCACAAATAGGTCAGTCAAGAATGAAATTGACATTGTCTTGCAGAATAACTTCAGCAGCATAAAATATTTAAGCACTGTAATACATTGTGGACAAGATCATCAGGGACTTGGCAGATCAAGAAACCAACATTACAATTGAATTGTATAGTATTGATAAAGACAATAGAGATCTCTCCTGTTAAATATACAGTTTAAACCATTGCAAAGGTCTCCATGCATTAAAAATAATGTAATGAAATCTGAAGTTCCATATTTGAAAGCATTAACAACCAGGAGAAGACAGGTAATTACATTAACAGAAATAAACGTCATAATGAGGCGAAAAAAATAATGGTGGGCGTAACTAAATTGCCGACAAAAAATAGCAGCACTACTCCTGGGAGGGTAAGCCCGGCGGCAAGAAATCTATAAACTGGTAAATGACAGTTATGGAATCACTACTGAACTAATGAAATGCGCTGGTGAAGATATATATATATATATATATATATATATATATATGTATATATATATATATATATATGTATATATATATATATATATATATATATATATATATATATATATATAATATATATGCATTGTCGAAGAATTAAACCCCTATCAAAACATTGCATTACTCTATAAGAATGGCAAAAAGTTAAGGCCGATTAGCTTCTAGAAGTATGCGCTAAGATTATTCAACACAAAATACAAATGCAAATAGATTTCACTCATCAACCAGAGAGAGAGAGAGAGACAGAGAATTTCGGAGTGACTTAGTTATCCGTGGAATTAAGGACTATTAAATAACACTAGGCTTGGCCGTCATAAATTTCCTGAGATCGTTCGATTTAATATATTACAAAGCCGTAATTAACGTCGTTAATGAACATGGTATAAAGAAGTCATAAATAGAATTGCAAGTTCATATATACGGACAAATGAAACTCAAAATCAAAATATAGCATGTCAACTAAGAATACCGACAAAGCAGCAACATTAGAAAGTATAAATTTCAACCAAAGTTGCAGTGGGTTCTTTATGAAATATCTTATAAATAATAAAATTACTAATGAAAAACTTTAGCTTTTTAATGTTTCTTATTTTATTCAAAAACTTGACATATGTTTAGCCTTTTGAAGGCAGTATACAACGGTACTCTTAGAAAAAGCAGAAACATATGTCGAGTTTTCGAATAAAATACTGAAACATTAAAAAGCTAAAGTTTTTCATTAGTAATTTTATTATTAGAAAGTATATTTCAGTATATAGACTGTAAGTACTAATGAATTAATGAAGAATAATTTAATCATCTGAGATTTGTTGATATTAAAACAGAACCATCGAACTTGTATGGCCAACATTTTGAAAAAACTTGATAGCCTAGGTCACGGAAAAAGTATTATGTTCTACTATTACTTTAGCTCTTAATACAAATTTTTATTATAGTATAGTTTTGTTTGTTGAGAACAACACTTTGATGACGACGCTCTATCCAAATATGTGTTTCAATTTCAAAAAAGATACAGCATACAGCTAATGTTAAGGTGACGTTAAAGGTCAACTTTCAGGTAGCGAGGAAATTTAATATTTTGTCTCAGTAATATTTTTGTGTGATATAATTTCACATGCAATAAACACTCTCAGTACGATCATATTGTAATTGTTTCTTGTGTTGGCATAACTTGCGAATTCGAGCTATATGCATCTTTTAATATGGTTTTTATCAAGAGTAATTTGGATAAATTTCTCTGGTTTTGATATACAGATCTAGTCACAACAACAAATACCATTCATGCGTTATAAAATTTGCATTTGCTTACCTAATCGGATCGTCTAGGGAATCTTTATATATTTACTGTTCCGAACTTGCTTTAGTGTTTTCAAGCCAAACTGTATACTCTGTTCTATCGCTTGTATACTTCTTGTTACTACTCTCGAAACAGCTAAACCCAACTATCTAGTGTCATACCATTTCCTCTTAGGCTTATATGACACAGGAATGATAGGCTTGACATAATTCAGTTATCGTAATAACCAGTTTGATTTCATAATTGTAATCACGTAAGATAGAGTAAGGCTTTCGATATTAGACAGCAAAGGTCTTCCCTAACTTACCATCACATTCGCTCTGTAATTACATATGGTCCTTAAATGTGAGTTTCAATAATAGCAATGTGTATTGCAGCATATTATCGATATTATCGGTTCACCCGCTATTGTTGAATGTATTAGTGTAAATAGATAAGAGACTTATTGTGGGGAGTTTGTGTGCTCTTGAGGCCGACATTTGAGCCAGTAATTCAGTCCACAGGTGGTTATATAGCGACTCTCAGAGCTTTAAGGATATCCTGCATGTAACGCATCTAAATAAGAAAAGTTTCTGTATTAAATAGTTAATATAACTTAAATTGAATGTAGCATATTGATATAAGATATTGATATAAATTGTTAGCGATAAAATAAATTAGAACTTTGTTTAAATAATATAACTATTTTTAAATTAGGTCGAAAAATCGGTACTGTTGGATAAAATGTAAATCATAAAATTAATGAGAATTTCAAACTTGAGATTGGATGGCAAGTACCAAATTAATTTCCATATAACAGCACTAATCAATGTAAAGATCATTGAAGCGTCATTTGACGTATCAATATAAATGTGATATTGGAATGGAAAAAAAACTACTTTATGGGATTTGATAGGTTACGCTAAAGGAATATCAAAATCTATTTCAATGACATGTTCATCAGACATCACTGACAAAGTGACCTTTTTAAGTTGAACTGATCATTTTCTATAATTTGGAAACAAAGTTTTTGAGATTACGGTTATGTAAGAATCCATTATGATATAATAGTTTTGTAATGAATGTCGGGTTTTAGTTATTGTTACCAAAAATACATAGAGGACTGAAATGATATTAAAAATTATAATATGAAAAAACGTAAATCAACTATTTAAGATACAAATTTCTGCTGAATTTCTAACAATGATGGCGTACTCTGTTTCAGGTCAATAATATCTTGTAAGTCTACGACGTAACTGGGATAGATCGTGATTCTAAGTCGACAAAACTTCAATTCTTAGTTAAGAGTTGATGTTGGAATTGGTATGAGAGTTTTTTGAGTTGCTGATTTCCAATTGGCATAATATATTTTGTCAAACCCCACCGTGTTCCTCAAGGTGCCCAAAATTTTATAGAAATATCGTTTTTTGATAACGTTTTATAGTAGTATATCAAACTATATCTTTTTGAGGCTGTTTTCAATTCGTTAGTCAATTTTTTTGTAGGACACCCTAAGGAGCAAAATTCTGATTAAAGCATCTTTCCATCAATCTTTGTTACAGTGAAATATTCTCCAAAACCAAAATAATGGGTAAACTTTAGAACCTTTGGTGTGTCACAGGGATATAAACACAAAGTTTTGTACGCTAACCCCAAACGTTTCAACAGCGAAGCTGTCATCATTAAGGAGTAAACCAAAACTGATGTTGACAGCTGTTGTAACCTGAGTTGAGTGAAAAAAGAAACGTTTAGTGTTAGGGTACAAAACTTTGTTAACTAACACTGAAGGACACTTTTGTGGCTTTTTACAAAATTCTAATGCTCCATATTGGTTCACTTAAAAAAAATCAGTTCTTTACAAATTACAGGGTTATTAAAGTAGAACGAAAACATGTTTTACACCTTACTAATTACAACCTAGTATTTATATTGACACTGTATTAAGAATACTGTAGGTCTACCTACAAATTTCTGTAAACTATACTTCTTTTTGGAAGCAAATAACGAAAAAAACTAATGAAGGGGCAATTCTAAACAGCTTTTGTCAGAAACCTGTTTCTTGGTCAACAAAAACACTATAAACACCTTTAGTGCATTGCATGGAATTCGTATAAGGCAGTAGAAGGCGATGAGATAATTTTCATTTCATTTGCTTACATTCGATTTTTCGACTTATATCCACTTAAAATCTCACTGTGCGACGTAACTTCATTCTTTAACTTAGCGTCACAGGAGGAAATCAAGAGGTATTCGGTGGTGACAGCTGGACATGTAATTACCCTGTTTTCAATCAGGATAAACTTTTTTAGTGATTTGTGGTAATTGTTCTACAGAGCCCATTCCTTTTGGAGAGCTGCATTTTTCCTTATTTCTACGCAAATGTCTTCCATTCACTCTCGGAAATAATATGGCATAAAATTTAATAACCATGGTACAATACTATAACAATACAATAATTTGCCCGGTAACTATTGCAGACTGTAGATTTTTTTGCAGGTTGCCTAAAATTTATATATGTAATTCTTCAGATTTGTTGTTGTTTACGGGTACGAACATTGATTGGGCTATAGTCTATGTAGCATTATTTTATCAAACTTTACTGTGATGCAGTAGTTTTTCATTTGGACCAATCTTAACTAACTGTATTTCTTATTTAAAAAAATAGATAATTAAATAATAATCATAATAACCTAACTTGACTCTCAAACTAATTTTTATAATAAAGATACTTGTTTCTATGGAAATCAGGGTCTACGGTCTGTCTGTAAAATAATAAAGGTACAAAATATACCTAATAATTTTATTCACAAAAAATCATTGTAAATCATATAAATATATACAGACTATACCATACCCTTAGGTGCTTCTCGTTCTCCAGCTCCCGTAACATATACGTAAGGACATCCCCCGAATCCAGCAAACGAAAATGCTCGAGAATAGAGATGTTCCATTGCATTCCGTCTGAAAACTGAAATAATTATTAGAAGAAACTGCCTTTCAAGGTTAATTCACCAGCAATAAAAGATTGCAATAATTTTAGAAAAAAATGTTAATAATATAACATATTGCAAGAATCTAGGATACTTTATTTTTATTAACTTAGTTATCTGTACTCTCCTAAATTACAATGCAACTAATCTGAAAGTAAGCAGTTAGTTTTTATTCAATTTGTCCTGAACGATTTCGTAATAAATTACTGGATTCTAAAATTACTTTCTAAACGCAGATCGATTCAAATCTTTTGAAAAATCGGTCTAGTTCGAACACCAATGGATGACCAAAAAGCCCACTTTCTCTCTCACTCAAACTGTCGCTAGTAGTAGTGTCAAGTTAGCCTCCATATTAAACCATCTCTATCATTACACACAAGGCAAAATGCTGCCTATTCACAAAAATCTTTTCAGAATTCCCAATACACCCTACTTCACGATTGAGCCAGCATCTCTATCCTGCAATAACTCCTCTACTATCACGATATAATTTATTAAGTTAAATAAGGTTAGATAGAAAAATGCTCAGAATTTAAAACTGTACTTATTATAGTAGTTTAAATTGAATATTATGAGGACAATATAAGATTCCCTTATAATTTGAAATTTATTTTACGACTAGCTGGTCTGCTCCTACTTTACACGGAGTAGAAAAATTTGTGAATAATTTTAACGCAAACATTTTTTAAGAAATCCTTGAACCCGATCTGAGCGCCCATACGGGTTACAATCTGAATATAAACCTTCCGGGGTACCTATTAAAATAAAACAAAAAGTTTTGTCCTTATAGGGCCAACTGTTTCTCACAATGCGTTTGCCGCGCCCCCTACTAGGTCTTATTGTAGATTTTTTTCATTCAGATACACAATAAGTTTCATCAAAATCGGTCCAAACTGCTTAGGCGGAACTAAAATAATTGGCAACAACCGTATCCCAGTGTCACCCAACGGGTCCAAATATATATACCTTCCAGGGAACCACCCAATTATACACAAAAAATTTCAGTAAATCATAAAAATTATTAATGTATATAAAAGTGCAAACCTTCCTACAACCCAATCGCCAACTATCGAGTTAAATTGTAAATCAATCTCACTCAGACAAATCCAAAAACTTTCATTAAAAACCGATCATAGCGTCACCAATCGGGTTAAATTATAAATCGATCGCTTTCAAAGATACAGAAAAAATATCATCAAAATCGGCCCAAAAATTTAGGTGTTCTAAAAAAATTCCTACAAAACGATCGCAGCGGCACCTGCTGCGTCCAAGTGTGAATCTAACTCTTCCAGTGATCCACTCAAATACCGGCAAAAAATTTTCATTGAATCACAAAAATAATTTAAAGAGTATAGCTGTGACGTATTTATTGAACAATTATTGTCATATTTATTAAAACAAAAACATATTAAACTGTGCATACCTTCATTTTGAAATAGTTAATATATTGATGAAAGCCGCATTAAAAGCTGTTAAGTCGTTTAAAAGATCTAAATATACAGACGGACAGATGGCGGAAAGCGATCGATATATGAATATGTAGGGAAAATGTTTAATTCCTGCCAACTATAATAATCAAAATTTTTTATCTTAAAATGATCCAAAAAAATGGCAGGACGCCTGCTAGGGACATTTCTGGAAAAACAGAATAAAGATAAAAATTTATTTAGCCCCTAGGAGGGAGGCGTCATGCCAATTTTTTTGGTCATTTCGTTATGAATATATTTGATTACTTTTTTTGGCAGACCCATTACTACCCTCCTGCCAAAAAAATTTGCATGTGAAAATCGATGGTAACCTAACTTTTTTGTTTGGAAAATCTAATTTTCACAGGAAAATCCCCTCGGAAACTCTAGATTATTTCCATGAACTGTAAGTACCTCATAGAACCTTTCAGTACTCCAGAAGGCAGGACACAGATAATCGTGGTTGAACTTGTAATTCAGATCTCCCAGTCTATGAATGCCGCTCTTTTATTTATTTATTAGCAGGATATATACAATGTGTCCAAAGAGTATTGGAACATTACACTAATTCTTCAGGAATGCATTTTGAAGCAAAATGGTTCATACGAAAGTTATATGACTTGTCCTCGGCTATGTAATTGTATAAATGACCTTGACCTTGGTCATGACTTTGAACTACATTTTAAAAGTAGGTATTCCTATTGTGAAAAATTAACGAAAGCACGAAAGTCTTTGGCCAAGGTCATCTTCAATATCATATCTCATTGAAACCACTAGATATCGAATAAATCCTGTAAATACATAACACTTACCGATGGTGGTGAGTTTTAATACAACAATATCTTGAATCGATTAGTGGTTCCAAAGATTACCTACGGTACCAATAAACACCACAATTTCAGGTCTTTATATTATGGTCTTAAATCTAAAAAAAAAATAAAAAAGTGCTAATGATTTCCTGGGCTTTTTCATTATTCTTTATACAGTAGTTTTTCCGATAATGTACATAATCATAACACCTATTCATTTGCCGTCAGCGCTAAACAACCAATTATATAGGTGTCTACCTACCTGACGGCCAGCCGACTGCGTCTTTCGAATAGCTAATTATTTATCAGCATTGTTCCATCGAAGGTGTATTGTGTTGTGATGTATTTTTTATTGAAGGAAGAAGTGTGATTTAGTACACGCCCAGATGTCAATCAGTCCCGCTATAATTTGTTACTCATGCACTTCCGAAATAATGGTGTCGTATCAGCATGATATATTTCATCGTTTTGATACCCGATTTCCTTTCAATATGCTGATAATATGATGAAATGGAATTGTGTTTGATGTCGATGTCTTCCTGTGACAGGAAAAATATGATGGCATGTGCATTTTTATAGGGGCTGTTTTGGCTTTGCTTTAGTGACGATTATTAAAGTTAGAGCGAAATTTAAGATAATAAATATAGAGTTGATAACCAATGAAAGGGATTTACAACATTTTTGAAACAGGATACAGTTTTGTCAAAAAATGTAAATGTTTCACACCCTTTTTTCCATTCAGCAACATATTAATTCTAAATATTATATAACGTTTAAAAAAAACACAAACTTATGAGGTAACTAACAAAATTTAATTTTATAATACACAAGGGTAGGGCAGAACCGTCAAGAGATCATAATAATAACTTTCAAATTTGAAGAATTTGAAATAGGTGATCTTCAGAATTTTATGTGGCGCTTCTGGGTGCGATTTTGTTCGCCAAAAATACTATTGGGTTGTTTATAAGGACAATTAGGTATTTCTTCCTTAATCATTCTCAACCAGGAACGATTGAACTCCACGGAGGTAGTAGCGTTACAATCGTTTTCATTTAATAAAATTAAAGCAGACTCTTTTAGTTTTTGTTTGGTGTTGTGCCCTTCTTTGTGTAATCTAACTGAATTTTTATGACCAAGGTCCCAAGCATGTTCAAAAATTTTGGAATTTTCAAACTGTGTTACTTTAATGTAATTATTGTTTTCGTTTATTCGAACATTTAGAGGTCTAGAGGTTTCTCCCATATAGAATTTATTACATTCACAAGAGATTTTATGTATATTTTTGTATTTTGAGTAGTGTTTTTTGGTTTAGTTCTAGAAATGACCGATTCTAGTGTACTTCTTGTTTTAAATGACGTTTTAATACTATATCTAAAACAAAATCGACATTTGAAACAGATGTTTTGCAGAGAACCGACTGACACTAACATGTACTTTTTAACTCTAATCATTCAAATTAAACAGAGGTATCATCAAATCTCTATATGACAGAGCGGAAACCAACTGTTGTAACACCAATAAAGTCATTGAAAAAAAAAAACGTTTATAAAAAATGTACTTTCTGCTAATAATTACCCACAAAAATTTATTAATAAAGAGCTAAACAAAATCGAATACCAAACGGTCGCTAACATAACAGCCAACACCAAACTTCACCAAGTAACACTGACTGCCAAGGTAATATCCAGTACAATGACTATACCATACATACAGGATCCCTCAGAAAGACTTAAAAGACTGGGAAACAGACATCATATTAAAACGTCATTAAAAACAAGAAGTACACTAAAATAAATTATATCAAAAACAAAAAAAATAAATACAACTCAAAATACAGTAAACTGCATTTATAAAATCCCTTGTGTATGTAATAAATTCTAGACCTTTCGAATAAACGAAAGCAAAAATTACATTAAAAAATGACCGATTGAAAAATCCAAAAGTGAACATGCTTGGGACCTTGGTCATAAAATACAACTTCAAAACTCAGTTATATTACACAAAGAAGAACACAAACTGGAACGAAAACTAAAAGATTATGCTTTAATTTTGTTAAATGTAAACGATTGCATCGCTATTACCTCCGTGGAGTTCAATTGTTCCTGGTCATTAAGGAAGAAATTGCTAATGGTCATATCCTTATGAACAACTCAATATCGGGATCTGGCGAATGCACTATCTTGTAATAAAATCGCCACAAAAATTCTGAAGATCACCCCTTTCAAATTCTTCAAATTTGAAAGGAACTTTATTATTATATGATCACTAGAAGTTTCTGAGCTACTCTGTATATTATCAAATTAAATTCTCTTAGTTACGTCATAAGTCAAATAATAGATATTGTCAAATATTTTAACTTGACATTTTAGAATTGTGCTTTTTTTCATTCAGTGACAACGAAACCTCATCTAGACTCCGAAGTGTTTGGAAATATACAGAAATTTCCGGACTTGTGGTATTATTTCCCAGAAACTGCCTAAACACTGCCTCTAAGCTTGGGCAAAGTTTGAGGGAGTTTTAAAGGTAACGAGTTTAGCTTTTATGTATAGTCAGTTTTGTTGTACGAAAAGTGAATAAACCCGTGCAGTTTGGTGCATTTTATTATTGAGAATCATGTGTCCTACAAAAATAGTTAATGGTTTTCGGAATTTCTCATTTGGCATAGGAGTACTCAATAGTCAACAAATCATTTGAAGTTTTTTTCCAGAAATTTCTAAATCCTATACAAAAAGCTTTATATTCTTCTATCAGTTTACTTAAAGGTCAAAAGAATTTCACAAATTATAAATGTTTCTTCCACATTTAATATTACAGGATCAAAGGATCAAAATTATTTCAAAACTACGCCACTATTCCATAAAACATTACAATTATTGTATATAGAACACTAATGTTTATTTTTTCCAGGTAAAAGGCAGCTTTTTTAATACATATCTCTCGCACGAAGACACAAGTCGACATTAATATAGTAAGAATAATTTATTTAACAGGTACATAGTCGAAAATACGTTCTTAACCCCTATAGACCAAAGGATTTTTTGTTTGACTTGGTCTTTACTATCTCCATCTAAAATACAGCGACACCTACTATTTACGCCCTATATATATATATATATATATATATATATATATATATATATATATATATATATATATATATATATATGTTATATCACACTTCCGCTACCAGTTAGAAGTAAGCTCGTGTTCTAGTAACGTTGACGGATCCTACTGACTGCGCCAATTTGTTATATCACACTTCTCAAATTAAACTTTTTAAAAAAGATTTTTATTAACTTTAACAAAATAATGACTTTTTAAAATACAAAATACAAAATGGAAATAATGACAATAATAACTAATAACAGACTGAGTAATAATGAATGACAAACAAGAGAGATTTTACAATATATAACCTAATGAATGCTGAATCGGCACTGCCGACACGGCGATTCCCACGGATGCTCGGCAGGGCTGTAATCTGACACTGCACGTGTTCGCTGAGTCAGCTGGGAACGATGAAATACAGTTGCTACATAAGTTCACCCAAAGTTCATGTTATAAACTTATATAACAACTCCCATCCATATAAAAAAGTTGATGGTATATCATCAACTTTTAGGGGAAGTTCTGAAGTTCCATACATTGGGCTGGATCTAGGAGGCTGTGCAGCTTTCCCGTGGACTTAGGCTTTGATGGGCCTGGAAGTGGAGCTGACTCGGCATCGAGGCTGGACTTAGTGGTTTTTCTGAACCTTCTCTTGATTGGTTTGATACAAAGGAACATAATCACAATTACTGTTAATGTGATTGTGGTAATTGTGAGCCATGATGTATGCTTCTCCAATGGTGGTTGATTCATGAGCTTTTCCAATTCCATTGAATATTGGGCAAGCTTATGGTTGGCAACATTTAGATCTGTTACATCTAAATCCTGCAATTGTAGGGGTTTTAATTTGGGAAGTTGATTTGCGACTGGCATGCCGTCACAGCAGCTATACGGGATGTTCACTGGATGATTTCTGAAGGTGATGTTCTGGATGTTCTTTGACGTTCTCGTAGCATGTACCCTGATGTTGTCAATAAAGGCATTGCAATCGGACTTGATTTGCAACAGCGAATTTGTCGTGATGGTCTGCGATACGACATCTTGTCCCTTACATTTGATGGCTATAGGTAGTGGTCTGGAAATTGAGATCAACCAGAGGTTTATGTCGATCTCTTGTATATTATATTCTTCCGCATAGAATATAGAAGTTTTGCAGGTTGCTGGGAATGTGGCTGGCTGTCTGAGAAGCTGACTTTCGCAGATGGCATCTTTGTCTATTGGATGTGATATAGCTTTGGAACAAATCTTATGACGTTTAGTTAAAGGCTTGCAGTCACCCAGGTCTTCGAAGGATGTGTATAATAACGAATCGTCATCTCTCGCGATAAATTTTGTCTTTATTGAAAGTATATGATGAAACCCTGTTCGATCATCCAAAATTGGGATCGGATAAAGGTGGTAAAGGGTGTAAATCTCAGGATTAACTAAAGGAATTTTGAGTACAAAAATGATTTTGGTGTTGATTTGAAAAGCTTCCAATTCTATCAAATCAATGTACTGAGCAACATTTGAACTGTAAATAGGAAGTGGTAAATTATTTTCATGTAGTGACTGAGAAATCTTTTGAAGGGAATCGACCAAATCTACTGGGGTTATGATCGAACTATGTAAAATTTTTAAGCGGGCGAAAGAGACTGCAGTTAAAACATCATCGAGAGTGTTTTCGATAAATATGTAACTCTCCATTAGGCTTTCACACAGATCCAAGATATTGATTTGAAATTCATGAAAATCAAGATCATTTGAAATGTATAAAATTGACTGCCTTATTTTTTCAATGTTATTCGAGAATAATTTCACCTCGGATTGAAATTTTTGTAAAGTTTTGTTGAGGCTCGTAATGACTGAGGTTGTTACAGATATTTGTTTCTTTACTAAGTCCTGAATTTGGTGCTGGTCTTTAGTAATTTTAGTTATACAGTCATTTATGTATTCACCATCTGTTGCGTCTAAGTTTCCTGAAATAGCTTTCCAAACTGATCCCAGTCCGTTAATAAGTCCGCGTTTTCTTCTGTTAGTAGGGTAAGTTTGAGTGTCAGCGAAGATGTCTGTATATTTAGAGTTAACGGATTTAGAAATTTGTTTCAAGAGGCTAACATGTGTTTGTATTTTTGGTTTAAATGATTTCGTGTTAGTTGTGTTTTCGTTGATTGTCTCTAAAATTCGGTTTAGTATGGCGTCGTTATTTGAAATAGCACCTCTGAAAGGGCTGAGGTCTTTGAAGACAAGAAGTGACCATTTGTCGTTTGAAATTTTAAGTGTGCCTTCTTCATGGAAGAAAACTCCTATTGTATTGTTAACGGGTGTAAGAGAGTATTGTTGGAGGTTCACGACTGAAAACAGTCCACAGAATCTGAAAAGAAGGGATTCATTCAAAATATGGTTTTAGTCTGTCAAAGTTAATTTTACTGATTTGGTTAGTCTGTAAGTTTATAACTGTGGCAGAGTTTTTTCTAATCGCGGTAATTTCAAAAGGTCCATTGAATTTGTTTTCAGATTTGCTTTTAATCTGAGATTCTTTCACGTATACTTTGTCGCCTACTTTGTATTCTGGTTGGTTAGTCGAAACATGTTTGTCAAATCTAACTTTAGATTTTTGTTTTTGTTGGTCGGTTTTTGCGCGGGCAAGTCTATACTAGTAGTTCATTCTGTTGTTAAGGTCCCTAACATATTTGGAAATGAGTTTTTCCTGATCGTATATTGTTTCGGGGGGTCTACTAGAAGTATGCCCAAAGATAAGTTCATAGGGCGTGAAACCGGTAGTCTTGTTTTTAGTATTGTTGTAGCAGATAACTGCGTAGGGGAGGACGTTGAATGGATGTTCATCCGGATGTTCAGCTGTATTTGCCCTTATCATTTCCGCTAAAGTCGCGTGAAACCTTTCGATAGAACCATTTGATTCGGGATGGTGGACACTTGAAAAGGATAGTTTTATGTCATATAGTTCGCACAGGTCCCTTATGAGAGTGTTATCAAATTCACGTCCATAATCACAATGGATGCGAAGAGGTGTACCGTAATGTTGAAAGAATATTAGGAGGGTGTTTACTACAGTTTTAGCTGTTTTGTCACCAATTGGGTAAGCCTGAGTAAATTTGGTGAGTTCATCCCTAATAGTCAGTGCGTAGTTTCTGGTTGGATATTCGAAAATATCAATGTTGATACGTTCGAAGGGCGTTTTTGGTGTTTCAGTTATGACAAAAGGAGCACTTAAGTTTTTTCTACAGAACTTTACCTTTTGGCAAGTTTCGCAGGACTTAATAAATTGCTCTACACTTTGATTAGTCCAGTCCAATTATACTTTTCTTTTATGCGTCCGATGGTCTCGTTAATTCCACGATGAAGGTTATTTTTGCCGCAGTGGTACTGCTGCAGTATAACGGGAATCTCGTCTTGAGAAGGGGTTGTCACAATATTTTGACAAATTTTAAGTTTTACGTCTTTGTCTGCAAGTATAAAGGATAGTGTTTCAAGAATCGGTAGTTCTACGTTGTTTTCAATGCAAAAAGTTTCGGATTCGTCGAACTGGTCTTGGTTGTTATAGAGAATGTTGAAAAGATGTGCAACAACTGTTCCAGGATCAAAGGGTAAAGGGACAATTAAATATTTTCTATGCCTTACAGTTTTGCTGGCTAGAACGTTTAGAGTGTCAGTAGTGAAGTTTGGGTCTTCTTCGAAAATATCTTCGATGATTTTGTCATGCAAGTCATTGAGTTTATTTTGCCAGAAGAAAGTGACTATTCGTTTGTGAGATTTGTCTAGAAGTTGGGCGTTAGAAATTTCTATTTTTGAATAGTCGATTATCGACTCGGTTTTATACAATTGAACAAATCTATTAAATTCTGTTGTCATGCGTTTGTCATGATCATCGCGTTCTTGATCATTGTCGGAGTTATCGTGACTAGTACCTGGATCGGGTTGTTTTGGGTCGGTTTCGTTATTTGCGAAAATTTTTATCTTTGAAAGAAAGTCGGTGCATTGTTTGAAGTGATTAATTTTGATACGGGAAAGAGCGTCTGCGTTCAAGTTTACCTTGCCGGGCTTGTATTCGATTTTATAGTTATACTCCTCTAGTTTGAGGCGCCATCTGGCTAGACGACTGCCAGGGTCTTTGATCGAAAAGAGCCAAGTAAGCGGACGGTGATCACACAGGAGTGTAAACTTTCTCCCAAAAAGATACGGTCTGTAGTGCTTGACCGCCCAAACAATGGCTAGCAGTTCCCGTTCGATAGTGGAATATCTAGTTTCTGCAGCGCAGAGTGTACGGGAAGCATATGCTATAGGAAGATCTTTTCCTACGGGGCCTTGTGAGAGAACCGCTCCAATTGCAAAAGCACTAGCATCAGTAGTGAGCAGGAATGGTTCTTCGAAATTTGGGTAGATCAAGATAGGGTCAGATACAAGGGCTTGCTTCAGTTCTTTGAAGGAAGACTTGCAATCTGCGTCGAAGATGAATTTGACGTCTTTCTGCAGGAGTTTCGTTAGGGGCTTTGAGGTCTTGGCGAAATTGGGGATAAAACGTCGGTAATAACCGGCGAGACCAAGAAAAGATTTAACATCTTTAGGAGTTTGGGGTTGAGGAAAAATCTGGATGCATTCAACCTTTGAAGGGTTTGGTTTTACTCCTTCTTGGGTGATCAGATGACCTAGGTAAGCAACTTCCTTACGGAGAAACTCACACTTGTCAGGTTGAATTTTCAAGTTTGACTGTCTAAGACGCTTAAAGACTTCTGTCAAACGGGACATATGCTCATGGATGGTTGGTGAATAAACGATAATGTCATCCATGTAAACAAGGCAACGTTCATTCTGGATGCCCAGAAGAATGTTGTCCATGACCCTCTGAAAAGTAGAAGGTGCATTTTTCAAACCAAATGGCATACGAACGAATTCGTAATGGCCATTGTCAACAGAGAAACCGGTCTTGGGAATGTCTTCCTCAAGGATTTCCAACTGGTGGAACCCGGAAGCGAGATCCAGTGTCGAAAAGTATTGACACTTACCAAGTTAATCGAGGAGATCAGAAATGTTGGGCAGAGGATATTTATCGTCTACCGTTAGTTCGTTTAACTTCCTATAGTCGATAACAACTCGCCACTTTTGCTTACCAGAAGCATCGAGTTTCTTAGGGACGACCCATACGGGGGAGGACCAAGGAGAAGAAGAGTGCCTGATAATGCCTTGATCAAGCATTTTGGAAATTTGGGTTTTGACTTCCTTCTTATGGATTTGAGGATATCTGTAAGATTTTGTGTAAACGGGCTTGGCATTATTGGTGTCAATTGAATGTTTTACTGCGTTGGTAAAAGACAAAACATCGCCTTCAAGATAGAAAATATCTTCGAATTCTAAACAGAGGTTCGTGATAAGTTCTCGCTCTTCGTCATTAAGGTGTTCTGTACGAATTTGTTCCCTGATAGTTAAGTTTCTGTCCAAGTTTATAGGTTCAGAGTAATCGTGTGTATTCATGTTTAAAAGGGGGTGTGTTTGGTCAAGGGGTTCTAAGTGAAGATCGGAAAAATTAACAGTTTTAGGCATCGCGTTCGCGTTTATTATTGAGGTCAGAAATTCTCCCTTTGAATCAACGCGTACAACTGCGTTGGGAAGTCGTACTTTGTCAATTACTTGTGTCGGTAAAATTGCGTCAGTATTAAAAAGGTCGCACTTGAGTTTGAAAATTTGTTCGGTTCTTGCTGGAATAGTTATTTGATTGTTATAAGTACAAGTTGGCATTTTAGTATTGGGAATGTCTGTCGGTTGTATGTTAGATTGATTGTGATCGGGGACTTTATGTAGAGGAATAGTTTTGAAGTTCGTTATTAACTGTTTTGATTTTAAGTCAACAATACATTCGTAATGCTCAAGAAAATCAAGACCTAATATTCCATCAAACTCAATATCTAGACTGTAGATAAAAACCTTATGAGGGTTACCTATGGCAAATGGAATAAGAGTTGATTCAGAAATAGGAATTTTCTCGTGCGTAATACCTTGGATTGTCACTTTTTCGGGAAATCTTTGACGAAAATTTTTGACGGTATTTTCTTTAAAAATGGAGATACCAGCTCCGGTATCAATTAGGAGTTTAAATTTTCCAGAAGCGTCGTTGATATAATAGAGGTTCTTGGAATTTACTGTCAGAAGGGGACTTAAAGAAATGTTTGTTCTGGGAAGCTCAGATCGGGATTGAAGTCTTCCAAATTCAAATTCTGTATTTGAGTTTGGACTTCTGAGAGGGTAGTTGTCGTATCTGGGGGTTGATCTAGGCTCGGAAGCGCTAGAAAATCCTGGTATTCATTAGGGCTGAAAGGTACGACAGGGGTATTGTCTACTGTTTGTTCAAACCCATAGCTTTCATAGTTTTGGGTGTTGTCATCGAAATGCTGCTGATTATTATCAGTATAATAATCATACTCGTCTGCATAATATTCGTTATAGTGGCCATTTTGATGGTGATTAAAATGGTGGGTCCTTTCAGGACGGAAATTTGGGTTTGTCTGTATTACAGACGGTCGAAAGTTGTTCGGTTTGAAAGGAGGTCTTTGGAAGTTATTTGGTCTAAATTGTTGACCTTGATGATTTGTGTTATTGTTGATAGGATTTGGCCTCGATGATTGATTCGGCCCAATGAAATTTGGCCTATTATTTTGGTTAAAAGGCTGAGGGTTATTTTGAAATCTTAACCGACAGTCGGCAGCAATGTGGCCTAATCGACCACAATTTAAACATTTAGGAGGTGGATTTGGTTTTCTAGCCTGAAAAGATGGCTTAGGTGGAACGGATTTATTTACTTTTTGTTCCTCAAAATAGGATAATTGAAGTTCTCTTCTTATTCGTGAATGTGCCTCAAGAAGATCCTTCGGATTACTGGCACGGATGATTTGGCCTAATCGAGGTTCTAAACCGGTAAGTAGGGTGTTTAGGACCATTGTGTCAACGAGAGTGGTTTGAGCATCTTTCTGCTCGTTGCTTAGACTAGGAGCTTTTTGGATACAAGAGTGCATTTTCGCACTCAAAACCTGAAGTCTGTTATAGAATGTCAAGGGGGATTCGTTTGATAGTTGTTTCAAACGTTGGAGAGCGTGAATTAAAGAAGACAGATCCCTAGAGTCTCCAAAGTGTAGTGTTAGAAGCTGTTTTATTTCGAGGTACGACGCGGGGTTCCTAGAGTTAATTAACTGCGCCGCTTTTCCCCTTAATTTATTTTTGATGTGAATTACCAACAAATATTTTTGTTCGGTATTAGACATGTTATACGCACAATTGCACGCATGTATAAATGTAGCCAAAGAAATTTGGTCGCCTTCAAACTCTGGAATTATTGAAAATATTTCCGACAACCTATATTTTTCAGTTTCTTCGGCAACGGTGTTGTTTTGTGCTTGTGCAATTTTGATTTAATAGAATTCAAAACGAAAAAGGTTCAAATCAAAATATTAAAATGGGATAGAAAAAATGGTATCAATAAAATAAATGGTGTAAAAATCAATAATCAATAAATTTGTAAATGGGGAAATACCAAAGTTATTTGGATGATAGAATGGTATTAATAAAATGTAAATAAAATCAATAAATCAAATAGTTCACTCAATCGAATGAATAAAATCAAAATAATCAATTAAATCATAAAATATTAATGCAATCAAATAATAAATTAGTGATTTAATTCACTGAATAAAAAATATCAAATAATCAAAATATCAAATCAATCAAATATTAAAATCAATTATTAAAATCTTAAACGCTAGACGATTCACTATTACTCACATCAACAGGAACATTGGAAGATCCGTGTTCTCCTTGTTATCGCAGTTGGGACTTCTTCCAGGTTCTTTGCTCCGTTGAGGGATAGGAATCCGCCGCTACCAGTTAGAAGTAAGCTCGTGTTCTAGTAACGTTGACGGATCCTACTGACTGCGCCAATTTGTTATATCACACTTCTCAAATTAAACTTTTTAAAAAAGATTTTTATTAACTTTAACAAAATAATGACTTTTTAAAATACAAAATACAAAATGGAAATAATGACAATAATAACTAATAACAGACTGAGTAATAATGAATGACAAACAAGAGAGATTTTACAATATATAACCTAATGAATGCTGAATCGGCACTGCCGACACGGCGATTCCCACGGATGCTCGGCGGGGCTGTAATCTGACACTGCACGTGTTCGCTGAGTCAGCTGGGAACGATGAAATACAGTTGCTACATAAGTTCACCCAAAGTTCATGTTATAAACTTATATAACATATATATATATATATATATATATATATATATATATGGTGCTTGTCATACAAATCAGAACACCGGGTAATAATAAGTTTATTTCAATAATTTTTTGTACTAAATAAGAGAAAAAATGATTTAAGCTGTATAGACCAGTTCCACTGATTTTTGAGGAAAGAAATTTTTAATAGTATAGTGGTGGTGGGTAAGTTTAAGGATAATTGTATAAAAATAAATGTAATACCTGTTTTTTACAATTATTGAGAAAATTAATTTTAGTGCGAAAAACAACATTTTTGACAAAATATGTTCAATTTTTTACTTTTTATTTTTATCGCAATGAAGCTGATTATTTTAAGGGGTGATTTTTATTGTTTTGTTGTTTTTTGAGAATTTTCTGTAAAAATTGGTAATTTTCAATAACAAATATTTTTAGTTTTTAAATTATCGGGACAGAATTTTTATTTTGAAACATACTTCATTATGGTGTAAAAACGTATGCTGGTGCTATGGAGAAACATCGTTAAAAACTGACAAAACAAAAAACAAATGGAATTAAAAGTCGTTTTTTCCTTAGATTTTATTAATTCCATATTGCTCGTTAAATAGTAGTGTTCACAGGCGTGCAAATAGTGCAAACTGGTCGACAATTAAGGGTAATTTCATATAAGAAATTGAGAAAACTTACGATTGTTTTCTGAAAGATAAAAGTAATAACTAAAAAAATTATATGTCGCGTTCTGCTCAGTATTTAAACAAAAGTTAATAGGTCTTTAAAATATATACAATTTTCACATTAAACACTTTTCCATGGACAATCTACTTAACCCACAAATTAGGAAAAAAAAGTTTATCCTTAAAAACATACATTTTCACACTTTTGTATTTAGTTACTGGCAGACTAATAATCCCAAAAAAAAAATTTTGTCAGTCAAAAGCAGTTCGTCACAGGTCTAATATGGGTACGTTGATTTTGGCGTTAGTCAGTATTTTATGCGTACAGCCGTTAAAAATTGTTCATTTGTGTGTTTATTGAGCCAGGAGTAAGAAGAAAATGTCATTAAGCGGGTTTGATAGAGAAACTGACATCATAATGAATAGAAATCTGAAAATCATGGTGCGTCGTTGCCTTGCATGATTCGAGGAAGGCGAATCATGTAAGCACATCATCTATGAAATTACGAAATGGTAATAAACTTAATCGACAGGTCTCCATTAGGTCACTTAAGGTCTACTAAATTTTACATTAGGTCACGGAGAACATTTGCCTACATACATATTTTTTAATTTTTCATGAAAAAATTGGTAGGTATATTAGCACCCGATTCATCACGAAACTTATTTTTTAACCGTCTTCCAAATAGAAGAAGGTTATCAATTCATCGCTCCTTTTTTTTATATACTCATTGATTTTTCACAAACGGCTTGGGCAATTTTGATGATTTAAACGGCATTGCTTTATGGAATATTACAGGAAGGTACAATATAATTTTCTATAACTTGAGAATTACGGTTTTCCGGAAAATCAGAAAAAGCAAAAATTGGGGAACTCACTTTATTGAATATCAATGAATCTACACTAGACGGCTCAATCACTTTCAATATTTAATATTGTATTCTACAAAGAGGTGTTCCAACTGATTCCGTATAATTTTCTATAACGTAAAATATACCGTTTTTCTGATAATTGGAAAAATTTGTGCAGAAAATGTAAAAATCAATGTAAATGTCAAATTATCATTATAAATATCTAGCTTAAATGTCAAGATATGCCATGAAAGTACATTGTGCAGGGTGTTTGTAACAGTTTTCATTTTACGGGGCTTAAAGTCGAGTGAAATATATCGAAAAGAAAAATTATTATGTCAGCGATCTTTTCTTTGGTAGGTAGTAGGTCTGTGTGCGTGCATAGAAATTCAAGCGGGGAGTAATATGAGTAGTTAAAATATAGGGCGAAGTAAAATTATAGATTTACGTGTGGGTTCAAAAAATTTTAGAAGTAAATTTGATATTGAGTGGTACATAAACTGTTGATACATAGGATGGTTGAAACATAAGGTGGAATAAAATTAAAGTTATACAGGGTGGTTCAAATGGGTTGTATTGGTTGGCTTAAAAGTAGTTGCGTCTACTAGGTGGATGAAATAACAGTAAACAATTATAAAATTATAGTTATACAGAGAAAATAAAAAAACGTTGATTCGTAGGGCGGAGAGTTCAAAAAAATTTAGAAGCTGTTGCATATTCAGGATCATTGAAATATAGGGTGAAGTGGAATTACAGTTATACAGGGTGGTTAAAAAATGTTATCTAGTGTAGAACATAAGCAGTTGCTTATACTTGACATATGAGGCGAAATAAAATTATAGGTATACAGTGTGATTTCAACAATAGAAAAATAGAAACAGTCAATAGGGTGGAGAGCATTAATACTTTTACGGGGCGGTTGCAAGACCGTGGAGTTGTACAGGGTTGTTCAGAAATTGATTGATAAATAATTTATATTGGGTGACCAATTCACACAAACATAAGCAGGGTGGTTGCCATATAGCGTTAGTTAGAGTTCCATTTATAGAAGGTGGTCCAAATAATAAAATGAATAAAAAAGTTAAATAATATGTGGATAATACAAAAAATACAAATTAGAGAGGGAGAGAGAAATTATACCTTAAATAAGATAAAATAAAGAGTATGTTGCAGAAAATAGTGTTTGATGGCTTACGGTTTTTAAGCGGTTTTTGTTTTAAGCCAATTAGTACATTTTTAACTATAAATTATATCATATTTTCATTCTTCCTCGTTACGTTAGTATAAAAGCATTACTTTCATTTTAATAATGTTTTTATACTAATTATAAACAAATTGCATGTCGCACATGCCCTCATCTATATATTTATTTATTAACAAATAATCTACTGCTAATTGATCTACATATACAATTGTTTTAGAGTTTCCTCTGTTTCCATAAGTGTTTCTATAGGCTCAATGACTGTTCTCTGCAGAATGAAGACTATAAACTTTTTCTATTAATTTTTTTCAATATGACCCAATCCATCATTCTTTGGGTTACAACCATTTCTTCCGTAGTTTTCCTCTGACAAGGCCAACGTTTCCAATCCATTCGTGATCATGGCTAATATGTAACTGTCATATACTTTACCTATTAGGCTCATCAGTATATTGTAGTTTTTAAATATAAAACTGAATTTCCTTAACGCTGCCCATGAATGTTTTATATCAGCTGTTCAATTCTCTTTGCCATTATGGATGGTGTAACCGAGAGATATGTACTCGCTTACTTTCTGTAGGAAGACGTTCTCTTGGTAGGCCTGTTATAGAATAAATATTTTGGTCTTTTATTATTAGTTACGCATTGATGTGCACATTGAAAGAATACACACGTGGAAATGGTTACTGGAAAGTAATTTATATATATCGTGTTAAAAATTTTAGAAATGATATACAAATGTTACATTTTTTAGGCTTAGTATGCCAGTCAGAGCACGCACTTTTATTTTTTATTTATGGGGTCACAACACTTAACTCGCGGCCGTCATCTTGTCAAAAGTTGGACAAAATGTTTTTACGCTATATCAGGTAAACCTCGCTCAATAAAATTATAAACATGTGTCTTGTTACTAGGTAATTTCCCTACAACTTCTTTGGATCTATAACTTTTAGTCGTAGAACCAAAAATAATAGTTATTAAGGAACATACATAAAAATTTAGGAGCAAATTTTCTTTTGAACACTATGGCTTTTCTTCCAGTCATTTTACAAAACATTGACATCATAGCATTTGGATATAGGCGTTTTAAAAGGATAAAATAGTTATTTCGCCCTTGTATTTACAATCTAGATGTCACTGTCTGGAAATGGTGTATTTGATATTTCGAAGAAATGTACTAATTTATACCTTAGTGACATGGAGCAATCTCGAAAACTCCTGAACGTCAAATAGTACATAAAGTAGTGCTCCGAGATTGAGTTCAGATCAGTGGAATAGCGCATTTAGTCTAGTTGTATGGTGGACAGTAAATGAGAAATTGCAATTTGAATTTATAAGTTGTGTTTTGTGTTGTATTTTGATTTTCAAAGTGTCTAATTGGAAACCTTCAGTAATTCGGAACAATATGACATTGGCATTGTTTTCTCTCATTTTTCCATTATTTTGATGATAGGCATTATAATGTTTGAAATGGCAAAGTTGTTAACAAATAATTATAAGAAAAAAAGAAATTATTTGGTTTTTACATTTCTAATCAGATTATTTATGTCCAATAATCCTAAGCAGCTCGAAAAGCCTTAAGTAACCGATTTCACAAACTACTGTGTCCTCAGTCTCATTGATTGGCTAGGCTGCGACTCAGAGCCTGCTCGACCATCCGTCATTGATCAAAGTTCACCTTCAAAACCATTCATCTTTTGTTATTGCTTGATCAAGTAAAATTTTCATCTTTTCGCCTTCGGGTTTTACTTTTCATACAAAATAAAACAATCTCTCATGATGGAACAACACTAACTGTACGCTTAAAAAGTCAACAAGCTTAGCACAAAATTCAGATTTCACAATTGAATGCACGTGGTGAAACACATACCACAACTAATAGAAAATTTAGAAGGGGAGCTGCGCCTCCTACAGACCGATAATGTTAATAATAATAATGGTAATATCAGGCAGATGTTTTTAGTTTCAGTACGGTTTCAAGAGCATTTTTTGACCTGCACAGGATTCTCGGAAATGTACGCTTTCATTAGAAATTATTGTAAAAAAACAGTAATTTCGAAAAGATTTGTTGTGGGGATTAAAGTATTCGTTAACAAAATTGCAGTGCAAATAATAATAATAATGGAAAGAAAACTGTACCAAATATTTCACATTAATGTCACTGGAGAATAGTGTAAGTTTCGGATCCCTGTAAAAACGTAATAAATAAATAAAATAAATAAAAATACTCTATCGAACTGACCAGGAAACGGTCAAAAAAAATATGTAATCACAAATTTTTTCTGTTTTCGTTAATACCTTTGTTATTTTTGATTATAGAACCGAAGTTGTAGAGAATTTAATTTACTACAAAACGTTGTTATGCATTTTCTGTGCGACGAATAGTTTGTCGATATAACGAAAAAACCTTAGTACGCCGTTTTACAACTTAATCGCAACTTTCAATTGACAAAGATAGGATAAGAGAAGAAAGAGGGAGAGCACCAAATAGACATAATATAGAACAACTGAGGAAACTTCGAATAGCAAGGCAGTTTGAGCAAGAATTTACAGGGAGTTTAAAACAAAAACTGTAGAAAAAACTGATAGGGGAGGAATTGGAGCAGACCAAAAAGTTTATGAAGACAGCTGCAGGCAGTATACTGAGAAACAGCACAAAGAAGAAAAAAGATATGTGGTCTGGTGGGGAGTGCAAAATAATATTCGAAAGAAGGAACAAGGCGCGTCTGAAATTTATGGACGAAATTAGTGAAAAAACAAGGCTGTATAACACCGTATGAGAAGGGAAGCCAAAGCCTTGTATAGGAAAAAAATAAAAAGCATTAGAGGAAGAATATTCTAATAAAGAAATAAGTAATTTGTACAGAGAATTAAAGAAAAGTAGAAGTAATAGCAGAAGAGTACCCTTTTATTTAAAATTTCTCGAAGGCATATTAATAGGGAACACAAAGGACGCCTGAAAAGATTTGCCAATACTTCTCACCACTGTTAAATGTGACTGGATAAACAATGGTTGAAGTGGGCCTGATGCAGGAGAGGAAAGTGTATATGAGAATTCTTTAGTAAAGAGACCCATGAAGAATGAAACAGAGGATTGCATTAAGCGTTTAAACAACTGTGCCAGGGTGGTGTGTGTGATGGAGAGATGCTAATATGCAGCATATGGAAACTAACAGAAAGAATCTGGAGGAAACAAAAAATGCTGGGTGAATAAAGTATAGCGCTGATAATACCCCCTCATAAAAAGGGAGATAAAGATGAATGTAGTAACTATCGAGGATTAGTGTTACAGGATGTGACGCACAAAATCCAAGCAAATATAATAAAAAATAGTTAAAAAATACTGAAATGATCATGTATATTAATACCAAAGTGGGTTCAAAATAGGAAGACCAACCACTGATCACATATTTATAATGAAACAGATTCTATTTTGCTGAATCTTTAGCAGAATTTAGGCTAAATTAATTTTATTTAGCCTATAGTTTGAAATACTTTATAACTTCTTGTTTTCAACATTTCAATTTCACAACTGTATTCGTTTTCATTTAATTTCTAATTAATGTATTTTTTAACAACTTTTGAACAATTTCAGTTATGTTCATCAGAAAACGCAATTTGTACAATACAATACGATTTGTATTGGTCATGATATGTGATACCAATTACCAGGTGCTTTCCAACATCCATGACATCACTGACGTTAAACGTCATGTGGTTTGACATTTGAACATCATTGTTTTGAGTTTACAAAATACATTTGTAAACAGAAATTGTAGTATATGGACTGATCTGATAATTTATCGTTAACTAAACGCAGTTGAACCAAAATGTTTTGTTCCGTTTTTTGCATAATTTTTGAACTTAAAAATACAGTCCACCTCTCGATTACATTCGAATCAATTAAATTACATTAGAGTTTTCTACAAACGTTAATCAGCTACATAGAAACCTTATGATGTTACCTTTAATAATCTACCTGTATGAGTGTTTAATTGAATCCTTGTCAGATTACATATGAAGGTATAATTATAAAATTTCTTAATAAAACTTGAGCATGTGCACTCCAGAAGTTTATCTATATTATTTACAAAATTAAATTTTTTTTATCATCCAAATAAATGTTTAACAAATACCTGTTTATACGGGGTTTCAAAAAAGTAGCGGGACGGCGGAATAACTTGGAAAGTAGGCATCAGTGGAAAAACTAAACCACACAAATATCTTTAATGAACAGGCAGAACACTGAAAAAACGTTTAAGAATTTTTAACCCGTCTATCCAAGAAACAACTCATCTGAAAAAAAACTGCAAGAAACAAAAAAAAATATATAAAATTACCATATATTAAAGGTTTGTCTACACAATTTCAACGATTGTTAAAAAAGCACGAGATTACTATAAGTCATAAAGGAAATAATTTGTTATCAAAAAAATTCTGCTATTTAAAAACAAAAATTCCAAAGAACAAAAAAAGTAATACTCTCTTCGAGGTTCTATTGCCAGATAATATATATATATATATATATATATATATATATATATATATATATATATATATATATATATATATTATATAAGTTATTCCATCGACTTGTGTGAAACCATCTAGCAACAGTTCCCAAGCTGAGTCAGCATCCACGTGTCGTCTCAGGTTACCTTCGACGACGTACATCCGTGAGAACAGCAAACGCTGCGACAGCTTAGTCAGCATTCTAATGTTATAAATTGTTCAATTGCCTTATGTCTGCATTCATTGTTACTTACAGATTTGTCTAGTTAGTTTAACACTCATTTTTTTCCTTTTTTATTGTTATAAAGTTTTATTATTATTTTCATTATATTCAAGTTTATATCAAAAGTTTTATTAATTGTGCAAGTATAAATAAAGTCTTTTTTTAAAAAGTGAAATTTTGGAAGTGTGATATAACAAATTGGCGCAGTCAGTAGGATCCGTCTAACGTTACAAGAACACGAGTATTCTAACTGGTAGCGGCGGATTCCTATCCCTCAACGGAACAACGAACCTGGAAGAAGTCCTCACAGCAATCAAACGTAGAACACGGCGCTTTCAATGTTCCTGTTGATGTAAGTAATGGTGAATCGTCATTCGTTTTAAGTAATTATTATTTGATTTATTGTATTGAGAATTGATTTTTAATAATTTGATTTAATACATTTGATTTCATTGTTTTTTATTGATTTTATTATTTGATTTTTATGTATTTGATTTGAATGAAATATTGATCTATTTCATTACTTGATTTATTGGATATATTTATTTTATTTCTTTTATTGACATTTTATATATTTGATTTACTTATTTTATTGATTTATTATCTGAATAATTGATTTATTTGAACTGATATTTTCATCTATCGTGTTTAATTGCTTTACATTTTTTTATACCCTACTGTTCTATTGTTCAAACAATCGTTAATTCCCACTAACGTATTCTACAGTTCATTAATTTTCTACACCTTTTAACATTTTATTCTACAAACTTTATATTCCAATTCATTTATATCGATAAACATGGCACAAGCTTCACCAAATTCAGGTACCCCTGAAACAGAAAGATACCGGTTAACGGAAATATTTTCCGTTATACCCGAATTTGAAGGCGACCAAATTTCCTTGGGAACCTTTATAGATGCGTGTAATTGCGCATATAATATGTCCACGGCGGATCAAAAATATTTGTTAGTGATCCATATCAAAAATAAACTCAAAGGGAAAGCGGCGCAGTTGATAAATTCAAGGAACCCTGGATCGTACCTTGAAATCAAACAACTATTGACCCTACACTTTGGAGATTCTCGTGATCTCTCTTCCCTTATTCACGACTTACAACGTCTAAAACAACTGTCGAACGAGTCCCCATTAACGTTCTACAACCGTCTCCAAGTATTGAGTGCGAAAATGCACTCCTGCATTCACAAAACTGCTGGGCTTAGTCCAGAACAAAAAGACGCCCAGACCACTCTAGTGGATACTATGGTCATGAATACCCTTCTTACGGGATTAGAACCCCGGTTAGGACAAGTAATACGTGCCAGTAATCCTAAAGACCTTCTAGGGGCACACTCCCGTATTAGAAGAGAGCTCCAACTTTCTTATTTCGAGGATCAGAAAACAAACAAATCTGTTCCTCTCAAACCAAATTTCCCACCTCGAAAGCCGACACAACCACTTAAGTGTCTTCATTGTGGTCGATTAGGCCACATAGCTGCAAATTGCCGTTTGAAAACACAAAATAGTTCTCAAACATTTAATCCAAACTATAGACCAAATCCTGTTGGGCCTAACCAACAAACAAGGCCAAACCTCCCCCCAAATAATCCCCCGGTTCAACAAGGACAACAGTTTCGTCCACAAAACTTCCAGAGACCCCCTTTTAGGTCTCAAATGAACCCAAATTATTCTCGTCCTTCGGTTATACAGAATAACCCGAATAACCGTCCCGAAAGGACACATCATTTCAATCAACATCAAAATGATGGTTACTCACAATATTCGGATTATTATACCGATAATTACAATACTTATGACTACGAGGATGATAGTCAAAATTATTCAGGCTTCGAAGAAACTTTTGACGATACCCCTGTCGAGCCTCTTAATTGTCACGATTATCAGGATTTTCTAGCGCTTCCGAGCCTAGACCAACCTCCCGATTCGACAACAACTTTGTGCGAAGTCGAAACCCAAATTCAAAACTTGAATCTCGACGATCTGAACCCAGATTTGAACTTCCCGGAACAACTATTTCTTTAAGCCCACTTCTTACTGTAAACTCTAAAAATCTCTACTATATTCTTGACGCTTCTTCTAAATTTAAACTTCTTATTGATACCGGAGCTGGTATCTCTATCTTCAAGGAAAATACCGTAAAGAATTTCACCCAAAGATCTCCTGAAAGGGTAACGATTCAAGGTATTACCCATGAAAAAATCCCCATTTCACAATCTACCCTAATTCCATTCGCTCCACGTAACCCACATAAAGTATTCATATACGATTTGGACATTGAGTTTGACGGCATACTAGGATTAGATTTTCTTGAACACTATGAATGCATAGTTGACTTAAAATCTAAACAGCTAATAACAAATTTTAAAACCATCCCTTTACACAAAGTTCCCGATAACGATCAACCCTTGACTGATGTACCCGACACACTCAACGTTAAGCCTAATATTACTTCACAAACACCTACACAAAACAAAATAACCATTGAGGCACGCACAGAAAAGATCTTTAAACTTAAATGCGATCTTTCTAACATCGACGCCATCTTACCAACTCAAGAAATTGACAGAGTACGACTTCCAAACGCACTCGTACACATTAACTCAAAAGGTGAATTTCTAACTTCTATCATCAACGCTAACGCGATGCCCAAAACAGTAACTTTTTCTGATTTAAAACTGGAACCACTTGACAAAACTCACCCTCTTCTGAATTTCAATACAGACGATTATCATGAATCCCAATACATAGACAGAAACTCGACTATTAGACAACAAATTAGAACTGAACATCTAAATGACGAAGAACGCGAACAAATCACTGATCTTTGTTTAGAATTTCAAGACATTTTCTATCTTGAAGGTGACGTCTTGACTTTCACTAACGAGGTTAAACATTCGATTGATACGAATAACGCAAAGTCCGTTTTCTCTAAATCATACAGATATCCTCAAGTTCATAAAGAGGAAGTGAAAACCCAAATTGGAAAAATGCTCGAACAAGGTATCATTAGGCACTCCTCATCTTCTTGGTCTTCCTCTGTATGGGTCGTCCCCAAGAAGCTCGATGCTTCTGGTAAACAAAAGTGGCGAGTAGTTATCGATTACAGGAAATTAAATGAATTGACTGTAGATGATAAATATCCTCTGCCAAATATCTCTGATCTTCTCGACCAACTTGGAAAGTGTCAATATTTTTCGACACTGGATCTCGCTTCCGGGTTCCACCAGTTGGAAATCCAAGAGGAAGATATTCCTAAGACTGGCTTTTCTGTCGAAAATGGTCATTACGAATTCGTTCGTATGCCATTTGGTTTAAAAAATGCACCTTCTACTTTTCAGAGGGTCATGGACAATATTCTTCTCGGTATACAGAATGAACGTTGTCTCGTCTATATGGATGATATCATCGTCTACTCTCCGACCATCCATGAACATATTTCCCGGTTAACAGAAGTTTTTAAACGACTTCGGAAGTCTAACATAAAAATGCAACCTGATAAGTGCGAATTTCTTCGTAAAGAAGTGGCTTATCTTGGCCATCTTATCACACAAGAAGGTGTAAAACCAAACCCTTCAAAGGTTGAATGTATTCAGAACTTTCCTCAACCCAAAACTCCGAAAGACATCAAATCTTTTCTTGGTCTCGCTGGGTATTACAGACGGTTCATACCCAATTTTGCAAAGATCTCTAAACCTCTGACAAAACTACTCCAAAAAGACGTCAAGTTCATCTTTGACGCAGATTGCAAGTCTTCCTTCAATGAACTGAAGCAGGCCCTTGTATCTGACCCAATCCTGATATATCCAAACTTTGAAGAACCCTTCCTGCTCACTACTGATGCTAGTGCTTTTGCTATTGGAGCGGTTCTTTCTCAAGGCCCCGTGGGAAAAGATCTCCCTGTTGCATACGCTTCTCGCACCCTCTGTGCTGCAGAGACACGATATTCTACCATCGAACGAGAATTGTTGGCCATAGTTTGGGCTGTTAAGCACTACAGACCGTATCTTTTTGGGAGAAGGTTTACACTCCTGTGTGACCACCGTCCGCTTACTTGGCTCTTTTCCATCAAAGATCCTGGCAGTCGTCTAGCCAGATGGCGCCTTAAGCTAGAGGAATACAATTATAAGATTGAGTACAAGCCCAGCAAGGTAAACCAAAACGCAGATGCTCTTTCTCGCATCAAAATCAACCATTTCAAGCAATGTGCTGATTTCCTTTCCAAAATCAAAATTTTTGCTAACAACGAAACTGACTCCGAACAACCTGAAAACTCGGACAATGACGACGAACATGACGAAAGAATTATCGCTGAGTTTAATCGATTTGTTCAACTCTACAAAACTGAGTCAATAATCGATTACTCTAAAATTGAAATATCCAATTCTCAACTTTTAGATAAGTCCCACAAACGCATAGTTACATTCTTTTGGCAAAACAAAACTAACGACTTACACGATAAAATTATTGATGACTTTTTCGAAGAAAAACCTAATTTCAGTAATGACACTCTTAACATCATGGCCAGTAAATCTGTCAGGCATAGAAAATACTTAGTTGTACCGTTGCCCTATGACCCTGAAACTGTCGTCTCACATCTTTTCAAAATTATTTATACCAACCAAGACCAATTCAACGACTCCGAAACATACTGCATAGAAAATAACATAGAACTTCTCATTCTTGAAATTTTATTTTTCATTCTCTCCGACAAAGAAATCAAACTCAAAATCTGCCAAAACATTGTTACAACTCCTACCGAAGACGAAATTCCTATAATAATACAACAATACCACTCTGGTAAAAACAACCTCCATCGTGGCATTAACGAAACCATCAGACGTATTAGGGAAAAATACAATTGGACCGGCTTAATTAAAACTGTAGAACAATTTATCAAATCCTGTGAAACTTGCCAAAAGGTAAAGTTCTGCAGGAAAAACTTAAGTGCACCTTTTGTTATTACAGAAACACCCAAGACTCCTTTCGAACGTATTAACATTGACATCTTTGAAAATCCATCTAGAAATCATGCACTCACTATTAGGGACGAACTCACGAAATTTTCGCAAGCCTACCCCATTAACGACAAAACAGCTTCAACTGTCGTAAACACCCTTCTGATTTTCTTTCAACATTACGGAACTCCACTTCGCATCCATTGTGACTATGGACGTGAATTTGACAACACTTTAATGCGGGATCTATGCCAACTATACGACATAAAACTGACATTCTCTAGCGTTCAACATCCCGAGTCAAAGGGTTCTATTGAAAGATTTCACGCGACCTTAGCAGAAATGATAAGGGCAAATACAGCGGAACATCCAGACGAACATCCATTTAATGTCCTCCCTTATGCCATCATCTGTTATAATAATACGAAAAATAAAACCACCGGTTTCACGCCCTACGAACTTATATTTGGGCACACTTCAAGTAGGCCTCCAGAAACCCTTTACAACCAGGAAAAACTGATTTCGAAATACGTAAGAGACCTAAATAACAGAATGGACTATTACTACAGACTCGCCCGTGCTAAAACCGAAAGACAGAAAGAAAAATCTAAAGTGCGATTTGACCAACACGTTTCTACTAAACAACCCGATTACAAAGTAGGCGACAAAGTCTACGTAAAAGAGTCCCAAATCAAAAACAAAGCCGAAAACAAATTCAACGGCCCCTTCGAAATTACCGCAATACGAAAAAACTCTGCCACCGTCATAAATTTACAAACAAACCAAATAACTAAAGTTAACTTTGACAGACTAAAACCCTATTTTGAATAAATCCCTTTTTTCAGATTCTGTGGACTGTTTTCAATCGTGAACCTTCAACAGTACTCCATTACGCCTGTTAACAATACTATAGGAGTTTTCTTCCATGAAGAAGGCACCCTTAAAATTTCTAATGAAAAATGGACACTCCTTGTTTACAAAGATCTAAACCCCTTTCGAGACGCCATTTCTAACAACGACGATATACTAAACAGACTTTTAGAAACTATTAACGACAACAAAACTAACATTAAAATCTTCAAATCAAAAGTACAGACTCACGTAAGCCTCCTGAAACAAATATCAAAATCTGTTAACATCAAATATACAGAAATTTTCGCTGACACTGAGACTTACAGTACCAACAGAAAGAAATGTGGACTAATTAATGGACTAGGATCGATTTGGAAATCTATTTCCGGTAACTTAGATGCAACAGACGGAGAATACTTTAGTGACTCGATCATCATAATTATCAGTAACAACTTCGGTCATTAAAATTAAAATATTTTCGGAAAATATCGAAGCAATTAGGAAGTCAATTGTGTTAATTACAGACGATCTTGCTTTTTATGAACTTCAAGCCAATGTCTTAGGTTTGTGTGAAAGCTTAATGGAAAGTTACCTATACATTGAAGATACTCTTAACGATGTATTAACTGCAGTCTCTTTCGCCCGTCTAAAAATTTTACATAGCTCAATTATAAACCCAGTAGATTTGGTCGATTCCCTTCAGAAAATATCACAGTCACTTTATGAAAATAACTTACCACTTCCAACCTATAGTTCAAATGTTGCTCGATACATCGATCTAATAGAATTGGAAGCTTTTCAAATCAATACTAAAATTGTTTTTGTACTAAAAATCCCCTTAGTCAATCCTGAAACGTATACACTATACCGCTTGTATCCTATCCCAGTTTTGGATTATCGAACAGGATTTCACCATATTCTTCCAACAAAATTAAAATATATCGCGAGAGCTGACGATTCGCTATTGTACGCATCTTTCGAAGACTTGAGTGACTGTAAGCCATTATCTAAAGAACATAAGATCTGTTCCAAAGTTATTCCACACACCATAGACAAAGAAGCCCTCTGCGAAGCACAGCTTCTTAGACAGCCAGCAGCCCTTCATCCAACTTGCAAGCTTTTAATATTATATGCCGAAGAGTATAATATTCAAGAGATTGACCTGAACCTTTGGTTAATCTCGATTTCTAGACAGTTGCCCATCAACATCAAGTGCAAGGGAGAAGATGTCGTTACCCAATCCATATCGACAAATTCTCTACTGACCATCCAACCCAGTTGCAATGCCTTCATCGGAAACACCAGGGTCCATGCCAGAAGGACCACCAACAACGTTGACAACATCACACTTAAGAGTCACCCAGTCAACATCCCCTACAACTGTTGCGACAACCTGCCAACCATCAGTCAGCTTCCAAAGTTGAAACCCATGAGACTACAAGAATTGGATGCCAGAGACCTGAATATCGCTAACCATAAGCTTAGACAATACTCCAGGGAATTGGAAAAGCTCCTAGACCAACCATTCTTGGAGAAACACACCTCCTGGTTTACGATCATCACAATGGCAATAACCGCAATTGTGGTTGCCCTCCTTTCCATGAACATCATCAGGAAGAAATTCCAGAAGCCTCTAACGATCAGCCCTCCTGCCGATCCAGCACCACCACCAGGTCCATCAACCATCAAGCCCAGGGTAAAACTCCATAGCCTCCTTAGTCCTGTCGAGGATATGGAATTGCAGAACCTCCCTTAAAAGTCGATGCTGTAGCATCAACTTTTTTATATGGATGGGAGTTGTTATATAAGTTATTCCATCGACTTGTGTGAAACCATCTAGCAACAGTTCCCAAGCTGAGTCAGCATCCACGTGTCGTCTCAGGTTACCTTCGACGACGTACATCCGTGAGAACAGCAAACGCTGCGACAGCTTAGTCAGCATTCTAATGTTATAAATTGTTAAATTGCCTTATGTCTGCATTCATTGTTACTTACAGATTTGTCTAGTTAGTTTAACACTCATTTTTTTCCTTTTTTATTGTTATAAAGTTTTATTATTATTTTCATTATATTCAAGTTTATATCAAAAGTTTTATTAATTGTGCAAGTATAAATAAAGTCTTTTTTTAAAAGTGAAATTTTGGAAGTGTGATATAACATATATATATATATATATATATATATATATATATATATATATATATATATATATATATATATATATATATATATATATATATATACAGGTTGAGTTTTTTTTGATGATCAGTATGGGGATCTACTACTACTACTACCGGAGATAGAGAAATGGTTAAATTTTGCAAGATTTGCAGTTTTACTGGCCCAATTTAATGACATTTTCGGATTTTTGTAAAGAGTCATGGCTTACTAGATATTAGAAAAAAAACGAAATCACTCTAGCTCCTTTGTTTTTGATTTTATATACAAAAGTAAATATCAAAATTGAAGGGAATTGTATCCCGAATATGATTGTCATGTACTCGTTTGCGTGACAGCTCTCGTTTTCAAGATATGACACAAAATTATCTTTTTTTGAATGGAAACCATAGTTGGCAGTTGACATTTTTAGAGCTTTTCAAAGATATAATACTCGATATAGTTATTCATAAAAATAACGGAGTTATGGATGCTTTTCTATTTCCACTTTTAACGTAGATAGCCATGAAAAAGATTGTTTTCACTTTGACGTTTCCTCATTTGAGAGTAATTCCATTAGTAGTGCTGAACTGATATTGACAAGATTTCGTTATAAAATGGAATATTCTAAAGAAGAAAAACTGAATTTGGTGGAATGTTATATCATATGCCATAAAAATTTTTTGGCAAAGGTAAATCAAAATCCATCTACATCAACTCGTGAGATTGCTGCAGAAGCTGGCACATCTCAACGAACTGTAGGTAAGGTACTGAAAGCGCACAACCCGTACAAACTTTCAGTTTCTCAAACTTTGCATGCTCGTGACGAATATCGACGTGTTTTGTTTTGTACATGGCTTAGATACATGTGCCTTGGCAATCCACAGTTTCCATTAAAGGTGTTATGGTCAGATGAAACTAGATTTACTAACTGCGGTATGTTCAATAGACACAATGAGCATATCTGGGCCAAAGAAAACCCTTTTCATGTAGAACAAAGACGACCCGAGATAAAATTTGGTTTTAATGTTTGGTGTGGTATCATAGGGTCTACTATTCTGGGGCCTTTTATCTATGACGTATCACTTACTGGGGAGCGCTAGTTGCATTTCTTGCAATACACTTTTTAAGACATGTTACATAATTTGAATTTGAGAACTCGTTTAGAAATTGAGTGGTTCCAACATGGCGGAGCACCTGCTCATAACTCGTTATTAGTAAGACAACACTTAGATAATATCTATCCAAACTCTTGGTTAGGATGAAATGGCCCTCGCGAATGGCCACCCCGGTCTACCGATTTGGCAGTTATAGACTTCTATTTATGAGGTGTGCTAAAAAACAAAGTATACAAAAGTATGAGACAGGGAGGCGGTATTACAAGTAATTGAAGAAATTGATAGACGGTCTGTGAGGAAAGCGGTAATGTCAACCTTAAAAAAATGCAATTTTTGTCTATATAACAATGGTGGACTTTTCGAACATAAATTGTTACCGTTATTCTGTACTTTAATTTCTTAAGTTTTTAGTAAGTACCTACTTATTTAGTTTTTTCGTTATATCTGATATACCTAATAAAAAAATCGTTCAATATTTTTGGAATAGTTATTAATAAATCATCTATCTATCTCATCTATTTCATGGCTAACTACGTTAAAAGTGAAAATAAGAGAGAAAAGCATCCAAAACTCCGTTATTTTTATGAATAACTATATCGAGTATTATATCGTTGAAAAGCTCTATAAATGTTCGATTTAAGTTTGTGTCATATCTCGAAAACGAGTGCTGTCCCGCAAACGGGGAGATGACAATCATATTCGGGATAAAATTTCCTTCAATTTTGATATTTACGCTTTTTTATAAAATTAAAATCAAAGGAGCTAGAGGGATTTCGTTGTTTCAAATTATCTAGTAAGCCATGACTTTTTACAAAAATCCGAAAATGTCATTAAATTGGGCCAGTAAAACTGCAAATCTTTCCCAATTTAACTATTGCTCTATCTCCACTAGTTTCCGAGATCCCCATACTCATCATCAAAAAAAAACTTAGCCTGTATATATATATATATATATATATATATATATATATATATATATATATATATGTCTGTTAGGTGGTTTCCGGCAATTCATCCGCGTAGTTGATACCTGATCCCTGCGGGATGGTAAAATGACGACGTTTCGGCAGAGTCACATCTGCCTTCTTCGGGTCGGTTTTCATAATTCTCGTAGCATCCTGCTTTCGCGTCTAGTTACTCGAATACTGAGTATTCTAGTTATTCGAATACTGAGCATTCGACCTGAAGAGGGCAGATGTGACTCTGTCGAAACGTCGTCATTTTACATCGAACGGCTCCAGATTCTGAACCTCTATTTGCTAGCTTCCCCAAAAATCCTAGATGTCGGTCTTTACATCTCGCGTCTTCAAAAAAAGTAATGTTATTTATGAAATACCCTGTAGAGTTTGCAGTGGTGTGTACGTAGGTCAAACATCCCAATACCTTGAGAACTGAATAAAGCCTCATAAATACGACAAAAAAATCAGACGACACTAACAAAGCACAAAAATTCGAAAAACAGGCATTTAATTTCGAAAATATTAAAGTAGTAAGAATTGAACGAAAGACCAGAAAGAGAGTACTACATGAAATGTTATATATTCAGCAAAATTAAATGTCAGTTAATGATAGAAGATATGTTAATTACATGTGCAAAATGTAGGCCGCTGCTCTCTAAACGCAATGGAGACAAAATGTTGTAGTGTTAACTATGTGACGTACCATAAATGTTTACAAATATAGTAACAATAGTTCTTGTTGTTCTGTTGATATAAACTTTATTGCCTAATTGGTAGGTTAATATTAAATTATATGTAATTGAAATTTTAAAATTAGACCTTAAAATTAAACCTTTTAGTTGATGACAATATTTTGTTGAAAAAGGATGGAAATGTACAAATAAAATACAACCATATTGACCAAAAACCAAGAATTTGATTTTAAATAAAAACTATATATATATATATATATATATATATATATATATATATACTTGTGTAACGCTATGTGTATATGCCCCGTATATAAGAGATAATTTTTAGCTGGAAATTTGATTTCTCCTCAGCAAAACTTTCACTCGGTTCAATGAGAGAGATTTTATTTCGCGCCGTAAAAGCTCAACCAACAAAATACTTCGCTACCAATTCCATCCAGAAATAATTCAAGATTTTCATGTAGCTAGAACGAAAAGAGGGTGATTCCAAAGAATAATTGAGAAAGAAAAGGGTTAGTCGTGAAAGAACAGGATTGGGCTTAAAGTTTCAAATAAAAATTTTTAGGTTGGTTTAAACTTATCTAACTAATCATAACTAAATCGTACTCATAGACAATAAGAAAAACACCTGATACCCATTGCATAGATATTAGTTAATTAAAGAAATTACTTTGAATTTCACTATTATAAATATATCCGAACATGAATAATTCTGTTACCCCATATGTGTAACCATAAAACATGTTCTTGTTATTCATACTTCATTCCTTAAAGAGTGAAATAAAGTATGATTACGATGACCAATTACACAACTATATAATTATTTAGTTTCTACTTATACCTAAAGTATTGATACAGAAAAAAAAAACATTATAATAATTATATCTTCGTCTAGAAAGTACTTTCTTTGAAAATTATATTGATTTAAAGGTACTCCGAGCCGGGTGCTGTCTTGAACATGGCCATGATCCTGACTAAATCATTCTAGGGGATTTAGTCAATTATAAAAAAAATACGAAAGTGCAGTTTACCCTCCTAGCTTTTTCTAATTTATACTATTTTTAGACAAGCTCTTTTAATCAAATAAATGTAGGTGTTCCTGCTGAAGACCCGCGATACCTGATGGGTTTTATTAAATTCAAAAAAAGTTTTTAAGAAAGTTTTTCTACTCTCTGCGTACTGTAATTTTTTCTAGAACAATAAATAGTTATGTTATTAGTGTATGTATATTATAGATCAAATACGAAGAATGTAGCTCACATATATACTATCAGATTTGCAGGTATATATCATCCTTATTTTCATATTTTGCTTTTAGAGCAAAATCTTATGCAGGAAGAAATGAATGTTCCAGTTGAAAGTTGAATTTTTGAGTAACACATGTGAACCGTTAGACAATTGTTTCCCATAACCCATAACTTTGTTTTTGTTTATGCATTTTTAATTTTTATGTACTGAAAAATTCATTGGTATTTTGCAAAATCGCCGTTCACCCACCCTTGTTCAATCGGAATATGCCAAATATATTGTGAAAATTCCTAAAATGCATTTAATTTTTATAAATTGGATTTTCGTTACAAGATTCTTAAAAAAGTGCTAAAGTGCTAGGGAATGTTTAATTATGAAGAGCAACTGAAAGTCCAACAATCAATTATGATTAATTAATTTGGATGAAAATTTAAATAAAAATTAAATAAAAATTAAATTATTAAAAAAAATGTTACCAATATTTGATTGGTTGCTGTTTAAACAAATAGATATAATATGAAAAATTGCACCCTATGCTTCTTTGCCATTAATTGAATTATTTTGTTAATAATTTTATGTTTATTTTAATTTTATTCAACATTAATTAATTATAATTGAGTAATGGATTTTCGATTGCTGTAACACAAACTCGTCATAACTAAATAATTATTTCTAATTTTTAGTGCGGTTTACAATTCAATAGTGTTTTTTAATTTTTTCAAACATTATTTTATTTGTGTAATTTTTAAACTCAAAACGACATCAATAGTAATTATAATCAAGAGCCCTGATTATTATATATCATGTCTGGGAGTGAATCAAAATCCATTTCATCTATCGCATCACTATTACATGGAAATTTCCGTGTTAACTTTGGGCAGTCAAGTTCTACTACTTGAATACCAGTGACTTACCGCGACTTAAAGTTATATAAGCCTATCCGGCAGGAAACGGTCCAGAACCCGGATAAATAACTGCGCTTTCTGTATGGTTTATGCCCACCTCAGAATTAATGGCAAAATTCGTCTTTCAGCGGTAACATAGCTATATTTTGTTAGAAACTGTTTCGATTTTGGTTTAATTATGTGTAAACCAACTTAACCAAAATCGATACGAGCTGATGGTAGATCTGAATCGTATACTTGATCATAAAGAAAATGCGGTCAGATAATTTCTGTGATAATACCCAAATTGCAATTTACTAATAATACGTTAGGAAGACCTCCCGTCTTACTAATATCATCAGATATAACAGATTTTAAATTTTTATACCTTAAATTTCGTGTAGTGTTAATAAGTGGACCCTGCCGTCTCTGGTCCAAGGGAGTTTATTAACGTCAGTGCTCTTGTGAAGCAGTAAACACTGGTGAAACCGGCTTACGCTGGGTCCTGACGGCACGTGAGCCGATTGGTCAAGCTACCAAGTTGATTTTGTACTCTTTCTTGAAATGCAAGCAAATCCCAGACTGGGTACGTTTATTACTGCATGCTTTGCACTTTCTCAGGTATCGACAAAATTCCAGTTGATGAAGAATACTGTTTAGCATGTTATATGACAAAAATTCGTAATTTATGCGGACAATAAGAGTGAATTATTTTTATATATGACGTAACTCGTCATGTAGAATGGCTCGGCACGTAGAATCCAAAAAGTGTCTGATCAGAGCAAAGGCGCATCGGGCTACTTTGTGACGTCATTATGTAAATAAAAATAACTACAATTTTTGGCACAATGTCATTCGGATAGTGCAAAAGCAAAATTGTGAAGGTAATTTCAAAGGTGCTTGCTTAGTCGTTAACCACAATCAAATGTGGCGAAAAATACATCTTGTTATCTCACGAACGTGGACATAAACAAGTTTTGTAGTTAGACGGGCAGTTAAAACCCAGGTTTACTAAAGTCCACCAGAACGAACACAAATACTATTTGGGAACTGGTGTTCGCTCAGATTTTGCTATGGTCCTACAGCAATATGTAAATGGTCGTCAGATTCTTTTCTATAGCTCTTCTGTCATACCCAATTCTCCACAATATATTAATAGGAATTCTTTTACGTGTTTGAGATCGCCCAAATACGGCAAAGTGGCATTTCAATGGTTACCCAATTGTTGTCATCACAAAAAAATCATTTGCAAACACTCTTCAATCGAATTCACAGAATATGTGCTATGTGTCATTATCATATTATTACTACTAGTAAAACTTAAAAAAAGTGATTCTGTGATTCTACATCCTGACCTGGACGTGAAAAAAAAATTTTTTGGTCTTTGTTTCTTTCTTGAGAAACAAACTTCAACTATGAGGAAACGTCTTGTGTTTGTTCCAGTCATTATACTTGACAAAGGATACACAGTTATTTCGTTGCATAATATGTACAAAATAAGTGATTAGTAGTAAAACTAGAAGAGTAACTTTTAATAAAAAAAGTAGTACATTTGTGGAAAATCCAGTTTTTAATTAGATGTGTTTACAGTTTACTCATCTAGAACATATTCCACAAGTTTATACACAATATATTAGAATACCAGATATTTTGCAAAGGAGTTTTAGGAAAAATATGTTTCGAAAGATTTCAAGTCGAACCAAATTAATTATACACATTTGATTCTTGGTGAAGTATTCAGTTCACTTAAGAATTTTAAAATAAATTTCACAAATGAACGACTAGACGTTATTGCAAAGAAAAACAGTAAGTATTCCTCAAATGTATAAGAATTTCTCACTGACAAACTTCGGTTTTGCCGCACATGTGAATATCCCATTAAAAAAATCCATGAAAACACATAACTAAAAGGAGAGGGAAAGTCACTTCAGCGATTTTTCCCTCTTCATTTTTATCCAATTTAAGACAACGTATAATTAGAATACCAACCTTCATATCCTTGGGGAATGAACGAATGAATATTCGGGATTAATGTATGCGTCATTCCATCCCATCGCTGGATCCGCGAGAGCCGATCCTGTTTGGATCCGAATGCGAATTTTAAGTTAAATGGTAAATGGAAAAGATTAGGCAAAGTTGAGGCTGGATGAGAATTCTTATTTTAGAGAGGGTAAAAGTTCAAAGATCAATACGGTTCAAACGTGGCGTAATGCAATTATAAACCAGTGTGTAATTGGTAGACATTCGCCTTTTTATACTTTTTCTTCACTAATCAATAGATAAAACAAATAAATATAGGAATTTCAATGAATCGATTTTATTAACGTTTTAACTGCATTTAATAATCTGCTGTAATAAATTTATTCTTAATTTCTTACATGTAATGTATTTTACTAATTTATGATTATTTTGTCGATAAATAATATATATATATATATATATATATATATATATATATATATATTGAGAAATTTTGGGTTTTTGGGGTCCCTTGAAATAATTCTAACTTACTTTTTAGAATTATTTCATTGGTCCCAAAAACCCAAGATTTCTCAATCAAAAATTTGGAAGGGTAAAACAATGGTTCCCTTTCCACATATATATATATATATATATATATATATATATATATATATATATATATATATATATATATGTATATATATATATATATATATATATATATATATATATATATATATTTGCTTTCGCTTCTAGTCAGTATTCGAGTAACTAGAAGCGAAATCAGAAGGCTACGAGAATTATGCGAACCGACCTGAAGAGGGCAGATGTGACTCTGCCGAAACGTCGTCATTTTACCATCGATCCCGGCAGGGATCAGTTATCAACTACGCGGATGAATTCCCGGAAACTATATATATGAACCAGAAAGGAAGTCACGGCTGTATAGAAGTGCAAAATTGTAGAATGCTATCGGGAAGCAGAGAGTATATAAAAATTTTTATAAAAAAATCTTTTAACTATATTTTGAGAGCTTTCGAAATAGTTTATTTTTTCATCAGTAAAAAACTACAATTAACACAAAAGTTGAATTATAATGTTAAGTTAATATGTAGAAACTTACCTTAGTTGAGATTGAATTTAGGATTAACTGTACAGCACAAATTGAACATTGGAAAGGTTATCCAGTAAAAGATAATATTTTCACATTTGAAATGTATAGTAAAATGATAATGTCAAATTGAAATTTACAGAGAAGTTGATTACTATAGAAATTATTGAAAAAGAAAGCTGCAAATTGCTGGACAAAAAAAAAGTTTAATACCAAGTTAGTGAAAATGAATTAACCAAGATTATAATTAGAGTGATTAGATTTTGAAATTTTGTTATCGATTTCAAGCAAATTGCAATATATAACGTTAAGGTTTAACAGATTCAGTTTTTTTACTTATATTATTGTTACGAGAATTCATCCGACAGCTGGTGCAATCGGCCATCAACCAATTCGTGAAAGGGACAGTATTCAGAGACTTCTGGGAATCCGTAATGTTTTCTCTCTCAACAGGCCGACCGCTGCCGTTACTGGGAATTCTCTTAAAGCTTCCAGAACATGAAAGAGTTTCCTGATGGTTCGTGGACTTACCAGACAATTCGGAGAGAAATATATAAATCTGAACAGCTGGCGATAGGGGGCATTCAGTTTTCGACGGTCGTAGATATAAATTGTAAATAGTTGTGTTAAAGTAGTGGAAATAAATTATATTGAGTTGGACTGTGTTTTTAAATAAATCCAAGAACTGAACCCGAGTGTGAAAATAAAAACTTTACATTATAATCAAAGCTATTAATATATACCATCTCGAAAAAAAATCTCTTAAATGAATTTCGCTCTATTGCAAGCCTGCGGGCGTTGTCAAAGTTTGCTGTACGGCAATTATCAGTACAATGACTAGTTAAAGCCGAAGAATCTTTGTTTAATCTTATATCGCCTTTGTGAGAAGTTATTCGATCTTTAAGTCTTCTTGAAGTTTGGCCAATATATGTGGCTGTACAATTGTTTTACCACATAATTATGTTCTAGTTAGTCTCGATGTTCAATCGCTTATTTCTAACATTCCTTTGGATTTAGTTATATCTTCCATCAATAAACACTGGAACTCTATTTCGATACAATGTAATATAAATCATAATAACTTTATTGGACTTAATTAAATTTGTTTTTACCACTACAGTTTTCTCTTTTAATGGAAATTTTGATAAACAAATTTTCGGCTGTCCAATGGGCTCTAAGTTGTCTCCCATTTTATCACCATACGTAATGAATGATCTTATTGACGATTGTGTTTCTAGACTTGAATTTGAAGTCAAATTTTTAAAGAAATATGTAGACGATATTATTTGTGGAATCCCTTTTGGTACTAATTTAGAACTTAACGTTTACGCATTTTTAATAAATATACTCGCTTTCTTAAATTCACCATTGAAGAAGAAGACCATTATTGTAGCGTACCTTTCCTTGATACAAGAGTTGTTAGAGACGATAACATCCTCAAGTTGAACTGGTAAGAAAACCAACAAGCTCGGGGAGGTATATGAATTTCTACTCTAACCATCCGTTCAAAATGAAAATTAACCTTGTTAATGAGATAAAAAGTAGTATTTAAAAATTTGTCATCCAACTCTTATTAATAAAAACTTAAAAATTTTGTTTCAGTTAGTTTTAGATAATTCATATCCTCCCAAATTGTTAGATAAATAATAATTATTATTCAGTAATCCACAAATTCTAGCCGTCGAAAGATTTACAGATAGAAATCAGATAGTAATTAATCCCTTATTAAATAACAATTCTAATGTAAGCAATGATACAAATTTACAGAATTCCAATTACGTATATGTGCCCCTTCCTTACCTTAAAGAGATCTCCCCCAAGATCTTGAAGATTTTCAATAATCAACCTAATATTAAAATTTCTCTTACAAGTCTCTTAAAACTGTTAATGATTTGTTCAGTAAAGTTAAAGATAACATCCCAAAATTTCTCCAATCGAATGTAATATATAAAATTGATTGTAACAATTGTCCAGCCACTTATATTGGACAAACTCCAAGAAGACTTAAAGATCGAATAACTTCTCACAAAAGCGATATATGATTGAACAAAAATTCTTCGGCTTTAAATAGTCATTGTATCGATAATTGCCATACAGCAAGTTGATGATAATATAAATACAAAAACTGATCTGTTAAACCTTAACGTTATATATTGCAATTTGCTTGAAATCGATAACAAAATTTCAAAATCTAATCACTCTAATTCTAATCTTGGTTAATTCATTTTCACTAACTTGGTATTAAACATTTTTTTGTCCAACATTTTGCAGCTTTTTTTTATTAATTTCAATTTGACTTTTCCAATGTTCAATTTGAGCTGTACAATTAATTCTAAATTCAATCTCAACTAAGGTAAATTTTTATTACATATTAACTTTTGTAGTTTTTGACTGATGAAGAAATAAACAATTTCGAAAGCTCTCAAACTATAGTTAAAAGATTATACTTTTATATATTGGCTGCTTCCTGATAGCATTCTATAATTATATATATATATATATATATATATATATATATATATATATATTATTTTGAATTATATTTTTATGTTTTAATTGTTAGCCCTTCGTTGGTTGCTAAATTATTATAATTTATTTTGTCCTATGTTGGTTTGGCTAATTTATTTTGATTTCTAATTATTATTTTGATTCATTTAAATTTATTATATTTTTATTTTTATCATTTTTATTATAATACTTTATTTAAACAATTTATTATTTATGTTATTTTCTCAGGGTTTTATATAATTACATGCATGCTCTTACCTCAAGGTGGTTCCACAGGCTCCAAGTTTAAAATTGATACTTACATTTTTATTTTCTTTATAACTGTACTGCTTCCTTCATCATTACATTTATTTGATACCATTTTATTAATATTTTTATTCAAAACCTTCTTTTGAATTCTTTTTCTTTTTATTTTGATGAATTGAAACTTTTATGTTCATTAAAAAGAATTTAGATGAATCTCTGTGTATTCAAATGCTATTTTTGGCTCATTTAAATAACTTTACACAACTTTTGACTCTCAGTTTTCAACAACAACCTTTATTAAGCAACAAGATAAATTATCAACACATTTAAACAACAATTTTATAATAAACAAACGAATATTTTCTAACTACTAAATGTTTTGAGAAATTTCTCTTTTCATATCTTTATATTTTAAAATTAAAATTTGTTACTCCTAAAATTAATTAACTAGTATAAACACAAATCATTTGTCTCTTTATTTACAAAATTTTAATCAACTTTTGTTTCACTAACCTTAAATCCTTGTCTTTATTCAAGTCCATTAATTCCATATTTGTTCCTTGCCCATTCAAACTTTTAATGTATTATTTGTACCAATTAAATTTTATTATTGGTTTCCATTCCATATTTATTTACCATAATTCAATATTCACCATCTTGTTTTATTTATAATTCATAACCATTAAATTTTATTATTGTTTCCCATTTCATTATTTCAATAATTCAATATTTTCCATCTTTGTTGAAAAACTCCATTTATTATTTAAAATTTCATCATAATTGTCCTTTTTGTTGGTCAGTTATACACTTCGCATTAATTGTTCGGTACTTGTTTAACTTTATACACTGCTATTTTTAGATTTCAATGTAAACGTTCTGACAGTTCACATAACCGCACTTTTTAACCTAACTTTACCTCTACTAACAACAACGAGGCTATTGCAAAGAAAACATACACACACTTTTACTTATTTTCTTCAAATTCAGGAACTAAAAAAAGTGTCTGCCTAACCAAACGTAAGCTTATATAATAATCTTAAAACAAATGACTGAAAAATTGCGTTTATCTTTCCCGTTCACTCAAAATGGATTTTTTTCAATTGTTTTGTTGCGTTATTTTACGCTCACTCATTTTGTTTAGACCATGTGTTTTTCCATAAGAAATAAAAATTTTCTTTTTCTCTGATTATACGATACTTTTTTTATTTTAAGACTTTTTTAATTCTTGTAAAATTTCATATAAATGCTTTGTTTGTTGACAAATTAACTTAAATTTTCAAGGTCATTCAACTTTCATTATGATTTACACATATTTACCTCAAATTCTTTTTTGGTTGTAATTTAAGTTATAACAATCTTTTCCTTATCATCTCTAATGTTCATGGAAGAATTTTCATTTATTTTTGTTCACAATTTTTTAAAATTATGTACATTATAATTTTCCTGAAATCTATCTATATGATGCATGTGCTTTTACTAATTAATATTTTTTTAGACCTCTAGCATGGATTTTTATGTTTTTCTGGCAATTTACAATGATTCCTATAGATTTATATCACATATTGCGCAAACTCGTTACAAGATGTATGACCAAATTTTTTCAATTACCTTTTATAAATAATTGTGAGTATTTACAGTTTAATTATTATTAAAATCATATTAATTACAATACATATTACACATATATTCCATTTTCCAGTCTGCAGAGAGCTTTATTTACAATTTATTCCTCATTTTTGCTGGCATTTTGGAATGGCATGTTTACCGAGATTGAAATTCAAAAGTTGTGCTGGCTTTTTATTGATTAAATGGTTTTGCTAAGCCTTTTATATAATAACACTTGAATCTCAGTTGATTCTTTTCAATTATTAACATTAATTTTCTATTATAACTACTTTATTAGTGTTTTCCCTATAAATGTAACTGATCGTTAGGCAACCAACATCTTCATGACTAATATACAGTCTACTTTTTGAATCTGTTTATAGATTGCATTTCATTTTTATTTATGGCTAATGTTCTAATTCCATTACAATATATATATATATATATATATATATATATATATATATATATATATATGAACTAAGCTAGGTTCCGGGTTAGAGGCGCGTCTGAATGTAATAAATACTCGACGTTTCGACTCCTGCTTTCGAGCCATTATCAAGAGACAAAAACAAAAGATGGAAAGGAGTTTCAGGGTCTAGATCGAACTCGGGGCCTCAATCTGCCTACTGCCCAAGAGTCACTAATGGTTAAGAAACTACGGATTAAAAAGGCCGTAGGTTCTTAACCATTGACAACGGGGTCTGATCTAGACCCCGAAAGGTTTGGAATATACAGCAATTTTTTTTAAACTGTGGTGTTATTTCCCAAGAAACACTAAGGCATACATTTATATGTTCATTTTGACAATTGAAAAAGTATCCTCAATTTCAAAACAGGGTATTCCGAGTCACCCTCATAATCTCCATACGTTGCTAACCATTTTCTGTTAGCACTGTAGGAAACACTTTTCATCCTCTTATGAACTTCAGCCAGACAAACCCTTCAGCTATAATTCCAACCAAAAACTTCATTAAGTACTATCAAACGACTTTCCAGCAATTGTGGTGTTATTCCCATAAAATCAGAAAAATACACACCAGAGATGAATTATCTTTCAGAAAACAAAGAGGCAAGGACGTTTAGAAGCAGTTCATGCATTAGAGTCAGAAGTTGTGTTGAAATTGTCCAGGCAGGATTAAGAAGAGTAAGAGCATGGAGACCTGGGTTCAAAACAGAATATAGGAACCCCCCCTATCAGCAATATTATAATCTGCAAATAGGTAATAATATCAATTTTGAGAAGGACACGACCACTGTGTAAGAAAAAGGTAAAACAACAGTCTTAGTTGAATTGGTTAAGGATGTCGCAATAGTAAAATAAACATCCGCAAGAGGCCTCCAACAGTTTGGTCCAGTTCTTTAATAAGAGCGGTAATTAAATTTTTTCATGTTGTAAATATGATTACATAATTCTTATTAATTTCAATTTACATTATTAAGAAATAAAAACTAACTTCATAAGAAGTATGTATAAAATTGACATGCATTTTTTGTAAGAGGTTAAACGTCAGATGCCCAAATTTGACAGCCTTTATTTAAGAAATTAATTGATATTTTATTTATTATTTTTATTTAATTTTAGAATAAGGCGAACCCTAATTAATGCATATTATAATTAAAAAATATAAGAAAGTAGTTTTAAATCATTATTTTGAATAGGTAGTTATTAATTGTTTGAACGCCAATAACTTAATTTTAAATGTTTATAATATATACTTATTCAGTGCATTTCAAACAGCATATGAATTTTTTAAATTATTTATAAATTAAGGTTAATGTTATTATTGTTACAAGATGTTACCAAATACAGTTTATATGAAATTCTGTAACTAGTTATTTTATCACATAATTTAGAATTTCATACCACAAACAGAAATTGAATACAGAATCAAGGATATTCTCTAATAATACATCCATCTCCTTCGAATAAATGCAAACAAGCAAAAAATACCAATCCACTACGTCTGGATTTATTTGGACTATTTTTTTGTTGAATATTACAATTCGCTACAGCACAGTGCCAAACAATTGATAATAAAATGCTGCAGAATATATTATATTCTCGGAATCAAGAACACCCTGAAATATCCAATGACAACATTAATGACAAGAGAACAAGAGGGTCTAGAAGCAAATAGCCCCCTGCAGTTTATAGCTCAAGGAACGTCTTTTCCGTTGTAGCATTGCGATGGGATTAGTCGTCAAACCACCTTTTTCTTACACCATGGGCACGACTATTACATGCCCAACTCAATTTGAGACTGTCCGGTTCGTGAAGCTACTGAAATAGAGAGACGAGCCTGAGACGTAGAGAATAGGTAGATTTAGAGGCAGTTCTCACATTGAATCTAGATCAGTTCATAATTAGAACCGGGGAAGTCTACAGTTAGGTTGGTAACTGAACAGGTAAAAACAAATCAAAAAGCCTTATAACATTTTTATTAAAAATTTAAAAAATAGAGTTGTGTCAAAAATTAAAGTTTATTAATATGGCACCAATTTTTCCAATAACCATCTAAACAGTTTACTTTCAAAATGTGAAGATTCATATGTAAATTCTAAAAAAAGTATAAGGCATTATTAACCACACCAACATTGAGAAGAATTTTTATAGGTTTTTAGTTCAATTGTAAAACCTCTTTCACCTTGGACGTCATTAAACCATATGCACTCATGGCTTCCTATCCTATCTTCGTAACCCACCGTTATTAACTATGCGTTCTTTCTCTGATAAACGAGCCAATACATAAAAAATAATTTTGATTTACTTATTAATCAAGATGTCATCATTAGTAAATTCCTCTCTGGGTTAGTACAACAGTACGGTGAATACTTATCACTCTGATTAGGTCCAGAAATTCATAAAACACTAATTCTTGAAACAAATAAGATATGCGTAAAGAAAGTAGCTTACTATTGAAAATAAATTCGATGACGTTATCAGATTTATATATATATATATATATATATATATATATATATATATATATATTACTTTTTTAACACGAGAGTGTATAAATTTTTGCGTTTTACGGAAAAATATATTTTCCTATTCATGAGTTTGTGCACATCTTTATCATTATAGTGATACATCGTTAAAAGATATCTCCCTTTGTCCAGAATTAACTTTAATACCGTTTTGTATCAAATCTGTAAAATTTGTGCCAATCGGCGTTTGTTATTGAAGTATGCAACAAAGCAACTTGCCGGTTTCTAACACAATGTCTTCCAGAATCCGTTTCGTTGTAGGTATTATTTTCGTTCAAACTCGTTAAATTCACAAAATATACCTATGACAGGCAAACAGACGTGAGCAGTTTACGCATTCCCCTATATCATCATCCCCTAAATATACGTTTCTTATACAATCACACAGACGTCTCTCGATTGTGTTTTCTTCATGCTATTGTTGCAAAATATCTTTCGAATGCAGCCTGACAAGAACACTTCTTCTAACGTCACTGACAATGCCATCTTAATCAAGTGAGCGCTCAAGATATGTTTATTCGTCTTAATATTCATAATGTTATGTAAAATCAACAAAGGAAATTAAGCTCTTTCCATCCCTGTCTATTCTATCCCTAATTATAGATTATGTGAGATGAAAAGCTTTGTTTCGTCCTCGACAATGAAAAAAGTCTTAGTTAACTTATGGAGTTAATAACTTCTACTTTAGGATAAAGGCGAAAAGTTATTTCGAATAGAGAATTATTCGAATTTTCTGATTGTTTGTTTTAGTCAGAATCAAACAAAAATTAAACTCTAATTTGGATGTATAGTAACTTGGTTAGCATGCAGAGATATTCGTTTAATAGATATTTCATTTATTTCAGCGTTTTTATTTAAGCGTATATTTTCAGAAAATTATTTATTGGTTCGGTCTTTGTTAGCCTCTTCTTTTCAGTCTTGCTAATGAACTAGAATTTCTATTTTGTAAATCTATTATTATTAATTATAACGTGAATCGCTTGTGGTCGAAATTTGACCAATTGTGTCAATTTTCATATGTAATTAATAGGACTTTATTTATTTGTGTGCACAATATTAATGCTTATCTGAATAATATGGTATGGCAAGAAAGTAAAGAGAAAAATTTTGTTAACATAATATTTCTCAAAACTAAATAATACAGCTATTAACCGATATAAAAATATACCAAATAAACATAAATGACAATTCCCTTTGAATAGAAATAGCAAAATAATCTGTTTTATTTTACTACTAATAATTATCAATTTCCCCTGTACATTTAATTAACAGTAGATGGGTGCCCGACCTTTACTCGTTCATCAAAAAAGTTGGTACATATATACATATAAAAGAACATTTGCTCTAAGTTTTCTCAAGATGAAATCATTTAGTTTAATTTCAATTCTCTATCACTTATTAAAATAGTCGTTATAATAAATCCACTTTATAATATTTTCCACCACCCTGTATATCTAACTGCCTATGGAATACAACACCTTAAATCTCAGTCAATTTACATATATAATACGCATATGTAACTGTTCCAATTCAACTTCATTGTGTGCCTCAAATTAACGAGAACACATAACTTTTTACCCATCCAAAAATCGTCTAACCATTACTTTTTACTTAAAAATCTCGAAAGATTTAACTGTAAAATGTAATGCTAGAAAAATATCAAATTCTTATAAGATCCTACGCATTGTAAGAATTTTTCAAGATTTAGCTGTCATAAATGTCACAATCTTTTTTCTTGGGCAATCGATTTCTAGACGCCAAAACGCCCAAGACCCGAAATGGTGAAATTTTTACAAAATCGTTAGTACGGTTATGGAGAATTTAATTACATATAGATAAGATGTATATAAATTAACAAATACTGTATGTATTATATTATTAGATAAAATAATTTAAAAAATTTGCAGTATAAGACATCTCATTAAAAGAACATTAAAGAATTTTAAAAATTAATTTAAAAGATTACCATTCATGAATTAAAACTGCAAAATAATTCCCTTTTATAACTATAACTTATTGAAGTTCCATTTGCACCTATCAAATATAAATAATTACAAAAATATTTACTTATTACATTTCATAAGTGTTACCTTTAGAGGCAATACTTCAATTGTTATTAGATTTGTGATAAATTCATGACTGAAGGAATGTACATACTCAACTCGTAAGGATCGGAAACCAAATTTATTAATTAGCTTTAGAATCTCTAGATAGTTGAGATATTTGTGTACTTGTAGTTACGTAAAACTTTTCATGTGGTTTCTTCTGTAAACGCGCAAACTTCGTATAAATACATTCAATTTCGTCATTTTAATAGTTGCTGTTGTCATCATTTTTGTTAAAAATACCACCACAAATGAATAGAAAAGGAGGTTTTTAGAGTATATACCTACCTTTCTATTATTTTAGTAATATTTATTCTTCGCTACAAAATTGTACCCCATTGGGTTTTTACTGAGGCCTACTGTCAAATTTCGAAAATTAGATAAGGCTTAAGGCTTGTTCATAGCGGGCGCCATCTCAATTGGTTTTTATTAATAACTCTCCGTTACCCGCGGTTTCACCCGCGTACGGAATGTTCAAGCTTTCGCCAAAGAAATAACTTATGAAATATATGGGTTATCCTAAAAAAAAATTCTAACTTGTTTAAACCCCCTACTTAACTATAAATCTACCAATTCCGAATATATTTCCCCCAAACTGCCAGTACTTATGGGCAACCCTATATAACAATTTTATTCGACATTTTTTAAAATCTTCTTGAATAACTATAACCCTACTTCACCCTATATTCCAACCATCCTGTATATGATGCTGTTTATTTGTCACCCAATATAACTTGATGAACACCTGGCTGTAACTCTTTTCTACCCTATATTTCAGCTGTGCAACTGCTTATCTTCTATGCAGTATAACAATTATTTCTGATATTTTTTTAACCAACTTTTAAAGTACAATTTCTCTTTACTCTATATTTTAATCACTATTTATATGCAGCTTTTTCTAACATTATGTTAAACACACTCTAATACTATAATCTTGCTTCACCCCATATTTCACATATACCATATAGTAGAATACAACTGTTCATGGTCTACCCTATATAACAATTATTTTTCAACTTATTTGCATCCTCCTTGATGGAAATAATGCTGGAACACTTGGTGTGTCACAAATTTAAAATACAGTTATAACACCAAACTTTTATGTAAACACTGACCCAAATTGCAACTGCTTATTATCCACCCTATATACCAATTTTATATTTTTTTTTAACGTCTTTTTATAACTAAGTCTACTTCCATCTACATTAAAACCATTCTGTATACACTGTTGCCAATTTGTCAAACATTACAACTTATTTTTGAACCACGTTGTATAACCATAATTTACTCTACAAATTATTTCAACCACCCTGTTGTGCATCCAAATATAACATTTTTTAAACACTTAACTATAACTCTAGTCCAAGCAGTTTCATGCGTATGGACTACGCTATATAACGATTTTTGAACCACCCTTGAAAGTATAATTTGTCTCCATCCTGCGTTTCAACCACCGCTTATATACAACTTTTTGTAACATTATTTTAATCACACTGTATGAACTATAATTTTACTTCGATCCATGTTTCAGATATTAGATATATGCAAAAGCTCATGTTCTATACTACAAAAAAATTATCCAACCTTTTTAACTAAAATTCTACTCCACCCGCTATTCTAACCACCGTATATACGCAACTACTTATCGGCTACCCAATATAACATTTTTTGTACCACCCTGTATAACTATAAATCCATCAATGCCTACTATATTTCAGCAAAAACGCAACTGCTTATTGGGCACCGTATATAACAATTTTTTTCAGCATGTTTTTGAATCAACTTGTATGTATTACAAATATCCTCTATACGCTACTGTTATTGATGAACGAATATAACATTTTTAAAATAATTAGCCATAACACTTCTCCACCGTAGATTTCAAGTATCCTATCTTTGCAACTTATTATGAACTACGCTATTTCACAATGTTTTCTCATATCTTTTGAACGACATTATAAAGTATAATTTCTCTCCAAACGTTATTTAAACCACCCTTCATTTACAAGTTTTTCTAACATCATTTGAATCACATTGTATAACTATAACTTTTCGGCGTTCCAAGTTTCAGGTACCCCATATATACAACTGCTATATAATAAAAATTTTCTAGCATTTTTTACCCACCCTGTATAATTATAACTCTACATCACCCTATATTTCAACAAACTTTTATGTGCAACTACTTATTGCCACCCTGTATCCTTAGAATCCTACCCCACCCTATATTTCAATCAACAGGTAAATGGAACAGCTTGTAGATCATTGCATTATTTATTTTTTAAACCCATCTGTATAGCCGTAATTATACTCCGCGACATATTTTACCCATCCTATATATGCAATTGCTGGTCGATATAAAGCAAGTTTTTAACCACAACATAAACTATAATTCCACTCCTTCTTATATTTCAAACACCCTGTATAAACAATTGCTTCTAACATTTCGTCAACCCATTTGAAAACTATAAAATCTTATATACATAATTCAAATATACTAACTGCTTACATAACACATTTTTTTCTAATATATTTTATCCAAACTGTATAAATATTCTACCCTTTTTCAACCATTTGGTATATGGAACTGTCTATGGCCCACTCAATATAACTTTTTTAGATCACCCCGTACAACTAATTACACTCCCTCTTATTTCAACCACATTTTATATATGCAGCTGCTTATAGATTTTTAAAATCCAAATAAAAGCTAAGCTGATGCCAGTATCTAATATTTTGTGCGTGCGTTGTAACCAATTGAGTAATTGAATTACCCAACATGGTAGAAGTTTTGTCGCTATATCTACCGTTTCTATTAATTTAGAGAGATAAAATGTCTACCAGATTTTAAGTCAAACTATAGGCTTCGCAACGGTGATGCCCGAACAAACAAACAAACAAACAAACAAACAAACAAACAAACAAACAAACAAACAAACAACCAAACAAACAAACAAACAGACAAACTTACAATTTTATAATAGTATAGATACAATACAAACACACACTATGCAATAACGTTCTTGTTGCCAAAACTTCCTATAGTAAAAGATCGATCAATACGTGATTCTTTGCTGAATCAACAATACAATAATACTTTGTGCGTGCGGTGGAAACAATTGAGTAATTATATTACCCAACATGGTAATGGTTTGTCAATTTAGGGAGATAAAATGCCTACCAGATTTTAAGTCAAACTATAGGCTTTGTAACAAAAAAAGATTCAGCAAAATCAGTTCAGTAGTTCTTACGTGATGCCCGAACAAACCAACAAACAAACAAACAAACAGACAAACTTATAGTTTTATATTAGTATAGATTACTGGTTTCTCTTTTGTCTGTTTTGACTAATATTTTCTAAAATGTGTTCATTGCGAATGTACAGCTTGCCAATCATCTTGAAAGATATTTGACCACGATGTTTTTAGTAACGATTTGATTTTCCGGGAAGGCTAATCATTTTTTAAGGAATCTATGAAATCTAGGACCTTGATTACAATCTGACTATGTACTAATTAGTATTAGATCTTGGTGGTCTTTTTAATATACCAATAATTATGCTTGTACAAAGTGCCAAATAAATGACCTAAGACTTTCCCCAAAATTATGTGAAATGTTTTAACAGGTAGCTTATGTTATATTATTTAACCAATATTAATCCTGACAGGTTATTGTTTCTAACTTACATATATGTAATTCCTAAGCAATCTTCAATTTAAATCAGCGATACCCAAACATTTTCGTCTCTTAGACCACTTGTCAAGCTTTTTCCGTATTGGGTATCTACCCCTGTTTAGCTAATATCGTATTTTTGCCATTTTCTCATTTTATATGTGTTTTTGAATGACTTCTAGCTATTGTGAAAACTAAAACAATTAAAAACACATTTGTTATATTTTGAATTTATATTTATTGTTGAATTTTGAATTAAAAAGTTAGAAAAGAAAATTTAGAACTTAGTAGGTTCCTAAAATTCCAAGCAAAAAATAAGTAACTAAGGAGGAGGGAATTTTGCACCTGGAGGATCGTAGCGAGGATTGAGTAGCTTTATCCCAATACCAGATTAATGCTCTACCTAACCAAGGTTGTGCTTCAGATAAATACGACCAACTCACCAACGAAGACCAGCTTAAGTAACATGATAACCTAACAATGGAAACAAAGAAGTATTACAACTGGAACTTTAAATCCCTAGGAATAAGGGAACAGGAACTGACAAAAGAACTCAACGATGCAAAGATTGACTTATGTGCTACTCAAGAAACGAAATACTAGGGGAAAACCCAAAATATGTTCGATAAATATCTCATGATATACTGTGGCCTAAAACCAGAAGAAACAAGAGTCAAGTTGCCACAAATAGAGACATTATTCGCCATTTTACCAATATAGATTTCTAGAATTGTCAAAAGGTTCATAAGTGTCAAAAATTTAAAAATGTAAAAAAATGTATGTAAAAATGTAAAAAAGTGAACAAGAATTTCTGAGTATAGATCCAACTCAATCGATCACGACTCTTTAACCCTTTTTCACTTTTTGTCTCTTTGTGGCTCCAAAACAGGAGTCGAAGGGTCAAGTATTTAATAAATTCAGACGCGGTTCTCACCCAGAACCTAGCCTGGTTTATAATAAAGACCGCGAAAGCCTCTCAGAACACATATATACGGGTCAAAATATAACTTTTCTCCCAAACCGTCCGCCGTGGGTCATCAATTATTGTTTTCAAAAAAATATGTTCTCTACAAAAATAGAGCTTCCTGAAAGTTTGAGCCTTTTAAATATTTTTTTCGTTTTTTTAGGAGCTTTTAAACAGTCAAAAACAGGTATTTCTTTGCTGTTTTTGGCTTGTATTGATACGCTTGCCAAGAGGAGCGTATCTGATATTTTTCAACGTATGAAAAACAGAATGAAATGTTTTTTCATGGGTAATTAAAAGAATGTTATATAAAAAAATATTGATCACCCGAACTTCTATGTTTTTGCAACTAGAAGCCTGGTTCTTGATTTTTCTCGCATTTTTCCAATATTTTATAGTGGATAAATTTAGAAAAATAATATGATTTTTAATGTAACATTTTTTTCTGTAAATATTGTAAACACACCTTTTACTTTTGTATATTTAAGTCTAAATCGCCTAAAAATCGCCGAAGATACAGCGCTTTTAAATTTAGCTAAATTAAAAAATTGCGTTTTTGGCAATTTTCCCATGTATTTTTGAACATGTTCGTTTACTTTTTTTCCGCTGATTTTTTCTTCAGGTACAGTTCTTGTAAACCTAAATAAGCTACAACTTGTCTGAAGTGTCCTTTTTATTTTGTTCACATTAACGAGGCCTTCAGACTTAGCGTATATTTCGAAAATTATTCGTTCTTTAATAGCTAACATGTTTAGTATAGATCAGTAAAATAGAGTAAAACAGCTTCAGTTTTAGAGATTGTAGAGGTTTGGAGGAGCTTAGGCACCAAAGTTATGATATTAAACGAAAAATTGAAGTACCAAAATCTGTGATATTCTCGTCTTCATGAACATTATTATTTTCAGGTTTCTATTTATGTCTATAATCCATCTAAAACAAAAACATTCTTAATTCTTGTTGTATAAATGCAAAAAGAAAATGCAACTATTCTTCTCCAAATATTGTTTGGATAATCTAGTTCATTTTTTAGTAAATATGAAATGTCATATAACATAATAGAATGCTGTGTTCATTATTATATTAAATACAAACAACAATTTTTCATATTATTTCTATTGTACTATAGCAGAGCAGATCTTAACCTAACAGTTTTCAAATCCGGTTAGAGGTAAACATGGTATGATATCCAGGTCTTAGAAAGGATTAATATTGTCTGTTAGGCTCTTTAGGTTTATTGACCGTCAGCTGGTGACAGATTTTGGTACACCTTGTTCTCGATTATTCCTCAAAGAGGTTTAAAAATTGGTTTATGGCTCAATATAATGAAGCGATATTTGCGAGGGATCGGCGTGGCTAACAATGTAACAACTCGAGTTTCATTTTCTAAGAACAACATGTTTTGTTCCAGTTTTCTCGCTTCTGCCATCCTTACCTGTTGACTAAATGAATTCTATGATTCAGCCAAGCATTAGAATACGGTAGACCATAACGTAAATATATCGCCCATTTTCTCGTTTCTGCCAAGCGGAAGAATAAAAATGTAAAATTAAGTACAGGAATCGTTCCTTAATCTTGGCCATTCGTAAACCTTATCGCAGTTTTCTTGTGAACTGTTTTAGATATCAACTTTAATCTTCCGTTTGGCAGAAACGAGAAAATGTGGGGATATTGTTACGTTTCCCTACATGGTCACGTGCTTATATCAACCCTCCGATTATATGCCACACTTATGTCTATCGTATTTCAATACTTGGCTGAATCAAAGAATTTATTTGGTCAACAGGGAAGAATACACGACACATCTTGTTTTCGGAAAATGAAACTTAAGTTTTCCATTGATAGCCACGTAGTTCCCTCGCAAATTCCGCTTCATTATATTGACCAGTAACCCAAATTTTCATACTCCTTTAAGGAACAAGCGAGAACAAGGTGGACCAAAATCTGTCAACAGCTGACGGTCTTTAAGCATAATGAGACTAACACACAATATTAATCCTTGCTAAGACCTGGAAAACATACCATGTTTACCTCTAACATGATTTGAAAACTGTTAGGTTAAGGTCTGCTCTGCAACAGTACCATAGAAAAATTATGAAAAATTTTCGTTTTTATTTTCAAATAAAAATGTAAAATGTACTTAATAATTAATATAATAAAGAACCCAGCACTCTATAATGTTATAAGAAATTTCATATTTTATCAAATAATTAACTAGATTATCCAAAAAATATCTGGAAATGAAAAGCTGCATTTTGTTTTTGCGTTTATACAAAGAGAATTAAGAATGTATGTGTTTTATATGGATTGTCGACATAAAAAGAAACTGGAAAATAATAATTTTTATGAACACGAAACTATCACAGTTTTTGGTACTTCCATTTTTCGATTAATACCATAACTTTGGTGCCTAAATTGAAAAAAATATTTCAAAGCTCAAACTTTCAGGAAGCTCTATTTTTTCAGAGTACATCAACATATTTTTTTTTGCAAAAAAATTTGAGGACCCACTGCCGACGATTTGTGAAAAAAAGTTATATTTTTACCCATATATATTCTAATGGCCCCGGGGTTTTTATAATTATTATTTTATTAGTTAATGCTTTATGTGTGATTTGCAAATTATTTTGTTTGAGGGGACCTCGAATTTGTTTTAATTTTAAATGTTTGTTTTTGTGTGGGTGTTTATTTTTTTCATTATTATTTATTATTTATTTTACTATTCATCCGGCTATATTTGTTAGACACAGACAGGCTTTTGTAACATTAGTAAATATTATAATCATTCAAATTAAAATTAAAAATATTATGCTAAACTTTAAATAGGTACAACAAATTAAACACATCAAATCAATCAACTTTTACTATAAAATCTTTGTACTTACTGTTGTACATCTTATGAAGTTCCGGCAGCTCCTTGCTTGAAGACATTATTATTATCTTACCTTTCTCAGTAGCTTTTTCCTATTTGAAAATTGTTTAAAACATTTATTTATTTATTTCACTATAATTGTTTACTAATAAACTTTGAGTGATTATTTATTTTAACTGAATTTATCATATCTCATGTTATTTCCTTTAAATTATACTAATTTATTACTTTAACTTAAAAAAAATCACTTGTCAACAGAACAATTTTAACATACTTTATTAAACAATATTCAATTTAAATTCAATTACACACTCAAATATTTTAATCTTGCTACTCTACTTATTACTTTTGAGAATTCTCTTTTTCCATATCACCATTCCAATTTGTTCCATGTCTTTTCTCCTTTTTTAGGGTTCCGTATATACAGTATACGGATACCCTTACAATATCACTCAGGATTTCTGCCTCTGTCACATCACAGCAATTTTCTCCTAAACTACTGGACGGAAGAGGTTGAAATTTGGTATGAAGGTATAGTTTGGTGACTTGATCAGGAGCACATATCGCAAAAGAAGAAATTTTGATTTAAGGGGTACTTCTGGGGGGGAAAAACTAAAAAAAATCAACCGTTCCCCCCCCCTGATCTCCGAAACTACTGAACCTAAAATTTTGAAAAAAATAGAAAATATAGAACGTTGCCCGAACTTTACAGGAAAAATAAGGAGAAACCATTAATAGTAATTTTGGGGGGCAAATTATAGAATTAAATAAAAATTTAAAAATAAAAAAAAATTCAAACTCATCATGTAATATATCAAATGAAAGGTCTCATTCTGAGGAACACAAATATATTTTTTTCATATTAAAAAAAATAATTAAAAAGATATTAAAGAAAATATACCCAAATTTACCCATTCCCCCCATATCTCCGAAACTATAAAACGTAAAGTTTTGAAAAAAAATACTTTCATAGGTTCTGACCTGAAGTTTACTGGAAAAATAAGGAGAAACATCTAGTTTTCATTTTGGGGGGCAAATTACAGAATTAAATGGAAAATATGAAATTAAAATTGTTTCTAACCCATCATGTTATATATCAGATGAAAGGGCTCATTACGACGAAAAGAAACATATTTTTTTCATATTTTTAAAATAAATAAATTAAAAGATATTAACAAAAATATAAAAAAACTTACACATTCCCCCCCCCTTATCTCCGAAACCATAAACTGGAAAATTTTGAAAAAAAATTGAGCTATAGCCCCTCACCTGAACTTTACTGGAAAATTAAGGAGAAACCCCTAATATTTATTTTGGGGGGCAAATTATAGAATTAAATGGAAAATATAAAATTAAAATTATTTCTAACCCATCATGTTATATATCAAATAAAAGGGCTCATTATGACGAAAACAAATTTATTTTTTTCATATTTTTAAAATAAATTAATTAAAAGTTATTAACAAAAATATAAAAAATTTTACCCATTCCCCCCCCCTTATCTCCGAAACCATAAACTGTAAAATTTTGAAAAAAAAAATAGGTATAGCGAACTTTACTGGAAAAACAAGGAGAAACCCCTAATATTCATTTTGGGGGGCAAATTATAGAATTAAATGGAAAATAAAAAATTAAACTTGTTTCTAACGTATCATGTAATATATCAAATCACAGGGCTCATTATGACTAATACAAATATATTTTTTTTATTATTTTTTTAAAATAAATATTTTTAAATATATTAAAAAAATATTTAAAAAAATACCCATTCTTCCCTTTATTCCCCAAACTATAAGACCTAATTTTTTTTATTTACAGGAAAAATACGAATAAATCTTTAATATTAATAATGGGGGCAATTTATAGAAATAAACGGAAAATAAAAAATATTTTTTAACGTGTCATGCAATATATCAAATGAAGGGGCTCGTTATGAGAAATGCAAATATATATTTTTAAAATTAATTGTTTACAAGATATTAACATAAAGATATAAAAAATTCTCATTTCCGAAACCATACTACCTAAAATTTTGAAAATAATTAGGGGTACTGGGGCACACTTGAAATTTATAAGAAAAATTATTAGAAAAAAAAATTATACAATTAAATGGAAAATAAAAATTCAATTTTCAAACGAATCATGTAATATATCAAATAAAAGACTCATTATGTGAATTACAAATATATAATATATTTAAATCATTTGTTTAGCAAAGATATTAAACATCGACTTAATTCCCATTTTAGAAACTATACTATTTAAATTTTGAAAAATATATTTTATTTGTATTTTTAAATAATTTGAATAACAGATTTAATAATTTATAATTTAAAACTTGACCTATTGTGCCCTTTATCTTCCAATCTATAGAGCCTCAAAATTCAGACAATAGATTATAAAAGGCATCCCTGAAAGTTTATTAGTAAAATAAAACTCTAATGTTAATTTTTGGTGGCCAAATTAGAAAACTAAATACAGCGAATCTTGAAGGTGGTACGGAACCCTTACAATGCGAGTCCAACTCGCACTTGACCAAATTATTTATTATCATAATATTTCAATTTTCCATTTATTTACCTTTATATCCCATTCCATGCATTAATTTAAAAGTTTATTTCCTTCTTTGATTTTCACCATAATGTTTGCTGTGCTGCTTACATATTCACTTAAGTTTATTTCACAAATTTGCGATTTTCGACCTTATTATGACAGCGGTCAAACGTCAAACTTTAGTTCAAAATCTGCAATTCAACGGAAACTTGATTTTAAAGAAAAATTGAATAACGTGAAATAACATTCAAGACGCTGTTTGAATGAAGAATCTTTCGAATTTGGCGTATGGGTTCTATAAATAAGCTAGCAACATTTGCCATCTATGACGCCAAGCTTTGCATAATTCAGCCTACTTGATGTATTTTCATAACCACAAACTTTTATCAAAATCATAATTTAAACTATATGTTTTACAATATATCTCATCTGAAAGCTATTTTAATTTGGAAAAAATTGTTTTATATACACTATTGCTCAATTTTTCTTTATGGAGATTTTGACGTTCGAAAGTTTTCACTTTCTGATTTTCTTTTTTCCCTTTAATTTACAAAATACAACTTATATCTACAAACTAATTTCCAATTTCTAATCTTTATAGTTTCTTACATAGTAATCACATGAAATATTCACTTGCACCATGTTCATATTCCATTTTTTAAAATGTTTATTTAGGGTTTGGTTCGTTCACTAAGAGTTCACTTTTCACTATCTGGAATTGTCTTATTTCACCAGTTGCACTTCTTATTTAAGTATCTTTAGTTTGTTCACACACTTAACTTTCCTAATTACCTAACTTATTACCTAGTACACCTTATGTTTAACTATTTAAGATAATTTTCTTTAGGAGTTGTCTCCTACTTCTCATTTTTCCACAATTTACTTGCTTGGAAGTATTTGCTACTTATACAAGGTAATTTGTTATCATTTGCTAATGTTGTTTTTAATTTTTAGCTCAGCTACCACATTTTCTTGTTGAATGGATACAAGTTTATGATTACATTTTTTTAATATGCATGTCCTTTTTTGCATTGAAGCTATGTTTTGTAATTTGATGAATCAAAAGATTTAATGTAATAAATCATCTTTAGCTTATTTTATAATTTTATACCTAATTTGCATGTAAATTTGATAGTTTTGGTAGACATGCTTGAGTATGGAAGCTTCTATATCTAAATATCTGAATGGATATAAATAGGCAATTTTATCGATTAGAATAATGGATTAAGTAATATTGTTCAGTAATCTTAGAAAATGATGGTGATAAACTAATATCTCTAATCATCAATTTCAACGTGTTTGCATTAACTATTAGCCAGTTGGTTTCATAACTATTGAATTATTGTTACTGATGATTTTTTTCAATTAAAATAGTGAAATATTAAATAATGAATACAGTCAAGGCCGTACATAGCCAGCAGCAATTCGGTGGTTAAAATCCCTCAAAATTTGGGATTGAAGATTGGCTTTTAGCGAATTAACAGTTTTTTCATAAAAATATATATTTTTTGTATACATTTCATATATGCTGAAAATACCTGAACAGCAAAGCAACTCTTGCGGTCCTAATCATTCTTTCATTAAAAAAAAATAGTTCAATCAATCTCCTCGCCAAAATTTTTCTGCTAACGCTCTTGGATACAGTCCACGGACCTCTATCAATAAATCCATTTTTAACCTTTCTTTCAATAATGAGTTCCAAGCCTTTTCTAATTTTCGATTTATTTAAGTTTAAAAATCGATTTAGCTTGATGACTTATGCTATGACAATATTGTGTTACCTTGGTTAAATGTTCAGTTTATTTTAATAATTATTATTGTACATATGAATGTTTCTTTAATGTTATTCAATTCCTAAATTGTAGTAAAATTGCTACTGAATTTGATACACATTTTGAAATACTTGCTTATTTTATGCTAGTTTACAAGAATTCACCAGAAAAACGTTCATACTAAATGGAAATAACGTTCCAGCTTAATGAATATGTATTGAATTTAATCTGATTATTAAATTGTATAGAATCATGAAGTAAAGGTTCAAAAAAATCTAAATGCTGTACCATACACCATCCCAAGTTCACTTGCGTAATTCTCTTATTTTTTACTATCGTCCCTGTAGCGCAGAGGATAGCGCGTTGGACTTCTAATCCAAAGGTCGTGGGTTCGATCCCCACCAGGGATGCACAGTGGTAACTTTTTTTAATATTTAAAATCAATATCCCATTTAAATTAATAAATAAATAATAATAATTGACAACAGTATATTTAAATTATTTTTTCATCATGTGCAAATAATGTGTCGTTCGAAAGAAAATTGTTACTGATATTATGTTTCAAATATTTCCTTTATGTAGTTTAATAAAATTACTTGGCTACCTACTTCTAACATAATCTTAAAGCTGAAAAATGAATTTTTGGGTAATTACAAGGGCAATATATATATATAGATATAGAATATATTTTTCATTACTGGATTAAATATTTAAGTTTCATATAATTCATGACCACTGATGAGGTAAAGTGGTGTCCATATTTTCCAGAAACAATTGAGCTGCCCTTGTGTTTGCATAATTTGTTAGGTGCTGGCATGAGTAATTATCAACCTTTAATAGATTGAAAAAGTTTTCTCAAGTTGCAACAATTTACCAAGTATAAAATTTATGTTAATACTAGTACAAAATAAATACTCTGTCATGCTAATTTCTGCAAATAATAACTAAAGTCATAATAAAACATCTATTTTTTAAATAATACAAATAGGGCTTCATACGAGACGAAAGTAGGGGAGAAAGAGTATCAAACTTCTCGTCTCGGTCAAGAAATACAAGGAAAACAAAAAAAAATCTGGAGATGTACAAATAGAGACAAACTTTTCAAAATATCAGCATTTAGAGGCAATAAGTTAAGTATTGAATTATAATGGCATTAGTAGTATAAGAAAACTTTACTGTATTTATGCTGTAAATTAGAGGATCTTACACGTAGAAAATTTCGAGCCAAAGAAAATATACGTTTAATATGCTTGAGTATATACTCAACCGAGAGTAAGGTCTTTAAAAAAACATTTCAAACTTAAAATATACAATCTGCCAGGATAAATCTTTATGATAAAAATATGAAAAATCATGCTTGGTTATTGAGTCTTTTAAATTTACAATAAAATATTTCATAGATGGTCAACAGATTTTATATATTGTAAAATATATTGTTTTCTATGTAGACCTTTTCTAATTTTTCGAATAAAAACTTCATAAAAAAATGAACAATACCAAATACGAGACTTTCGAGTTGCACTGTATGTGGTGTCGGTATCGACCATAATATTTTTCGAAACGTCTTGTCTCACTTTTCCGAGATGAGAACGAGACGAGAAAAATCTCCCTCTATGGGAAGAAATCATAATTAATTGCAGAAACAAAAAATAATTTAATATATTTTGCTTTAAACATTACAAAGCCAGGTAGCAATTACAATATGTGTTTAAACAATAGGATAATCCAAGTTGACTTGGCACTAACTTTAAAAAAGTACGATAGATATAAGTAATAAAGGACCACGCACTTTTTTACGGAAAAATGGACTTCCATCATTTTTTTTAAATGTTGGTATGTTATGGCAAAAAGAGTCAATGGAGTCAAACATTTTCCATGCCTAATTTTTTAAACATCGAAAATGTTTGATATGCGATTTCTGATCATAGACGTATTTTATTACTGTTTATTGTAGTAATAGTGATATGTATATTATTTGAAATAAATATTTAACAACACAATTACCAGAAATTTTGGTAGATTACAGCGTATTTCAACAATACGTTATTTAGACAAAATCATTTTTTTATTAAAACGCTAAAAACAATAGAAGATGTTATTGCACAATTTCTTGGATGGGCTTCTTATAATGTAGAGCGTTACTATATTATTTTTTACTAGCAATGAATCACCCTGTACAAAGCATTCGTGCTGGAATTTTAATATTACATTACACAAATATACGATCCGTCTCTTTATACTCAACATAATGTTAAACTATATTTATTAAAGAAAAAAGCTAGTTTTTACACCTTCCTCTAGATATAAATTTACTCTGTCAATTTTGTGTTATTACATTTTTACGTGACCAAATAATAAATCAATGTTATATTATGCAGAATTTTATTAAAACTAGCAGTCGCCCAGTGGTCAAATTCGAGATAATATACTTATATGAATTTGCATATTTTGGTCTATTATTTTACACTTTTTTGTGTACTTATACAAAATAGTTCACTACCATTATAATTAAGTAAAAAATTATTTCGCAAAGGATTATAATTTCAATTTTGGTTCCAGTTAATGTACATGTACGTGGCTAAGGCATATTCAATAAACAAATTCAAATAACGTTCTGTACCTGAATAAAAAATAATATAAAAAATTGCATGACATCATAACATTATTCAATAAATTAAAAATACAATAACAGTTCGAGAGCTCAAAATGTTAATAAAAATTAAGAATGTATAAAAAGCAGTGATTTGAATTATTAGAAAATATATGAATAATTTTGTCCCCTGGCGGTGGAAAGTTTCAAGGCGTTAGTTCAACTATTATGGAATAGATGGGGACAAAAACTCTTATTAAATGAAAATTTTGACCCTTTGATCAAATTTTTTTATTAATAACACTAAAACCATTTAAAAAATCTAGAAAATTCGATCGCAAACAGAAGGAAATGGTACCGAATACATTTAGTTTTGAATATTTATATACAGATTTTTTATAAAATTCACATATTTAAAATGCCGATATGTTCGTTTTAGGTAAAAGTAATTCACCCTGTATTAAGAGGCAAGATTTTGCAGGAATGGAATATCAAATAGTAAATTAATATTAAATATAATATTTTTTAATTTTAGTTTTTCCAAAATGAATTTACCGTTATTTACATATTTGACAATCACGATTTCAATTTCTAAGAAGAAAAAACAAGAAACCAATGCACTATAAATAACTAGGATACATAAGTACTTACATATTAGTACACCTTAAACTGCAATGTTTATATAATCTCAATAATTTGAATTTATTACACAAAGGTGGCGGTGACTGTTTCTGTATTATATCAAAAATATAAAGAAATATAATGCACCTGCTGTTAAGTTATTTTAAATAATATATTTTATTTTGACAATTTTTGTAAGTGTATTGAAATTGAAATTTTTTGAATAATACATTTATAATTTTCACATTGAATTGAAAAGGTCCATTTACCTAGGGGCTAACAATGTTATGATATGTCAAACTAATATCAAAATAATCAAATTCTCTAAAACCAAGATGGTTGTCAACACCATTATGTCAGATCTGACTATTTTTTTAATCTCACTAATTGTATTTAAATCTTAGTTAATTTTTATGAAACTAGTAGCTTTAAAATTGAGACAATATAAATTAAAAGCATAACGTTAAAATAATAAAATATTATCGGAAACACACTGATCAGTTGCCACACAATACACAATTCTAATTTTATTTGACAAATCAAATTTAGAAATAAATGAAAGTTTCAAACTTGCGAGTACCAAACACATGGTTATTATCATATTATAATTTTAAATGCCTGAGATCAGAAAGGCGTGATAATGTGGAATAATTTTCAAAACCGATCAAAATTTCTTATTTTTTTTGTTTAATTTAGTTTGTTTTTCAAGTCAATCCATTTTACGATTTTCTCTCCAAGCAATCTGGCGGCACTGTTTCGCATTGACAGTGTGAACGTAAATTATGATTTTTTTATTTTATTTTATTTAATGAATGAAGCAAATTTTATAAAAAAAATGTAAACATTCTACACTGAAGGTCATCTATAGCTACTAAACAAAACAAAGAGAAACAAAATTGGTTGAGGGACAGAGGAGAAAATGGTACCTAACCGTTTTGTCTTTGCCATTTACATATAGACTAGTGATCTCCCAGTGGTGGAAATTCGACCCTATTTCATCAAATTGTGAACATTATTGAGGTTCGTTTGTCAAAAGTATATGTGTATCAGAAATAAAGTGAAAGAAAAACCGGAGAAGAAGGCGTCATGAACCCCCCCTTCCCCAATTTCATGTCATATTGACAAATCTACTGAATTAAAATAAAAATATGAATATTTAATTAAACATAGGTATTCCAAATATTTTTGAAAATGCGTGACATCCGAGTTTTTGGTGGGATAACACTTTGTAAACAAAAAGTTTTCCTCATTCGCACTTTCAATCAAGTTCATAAAATAAAACAATGTATATGTCCAACAACCTTATAAAAACTACAATCTTTAATATATTTTGTGTTGTCCACTGATTGTCAATTGGTTACACCACACCTTTGCAGGATTGTGAAAATAATGTAGTAATATTTAAAAAATCTTAACAGAATAATTACAACGAAACTTACTGCTACTTGTCCGAAAAACCAATACTGATCTACTACATTGACTATTTTACTACTGAACAATAAACAACGCTTGATGCTGGTCTAACAAAGATGGTCTTCAGATGATTTGACAGCAGGTAACGCTTTTTGAATATATAAATACTCAATAGTTTGACTGTTTTCCAAGGAAAAATATGTTCAATAAAAATATATTTCTTTGGTAAAATAGACGCATGTACCTAACTTACCATAACAAATCAGTAAATGCATTGAATTTCTTTATTTTTAAATACACATCGTTAAAATGCCAATAACATGTTTATTTTGGTAAAAGTCAGTTGTAATAACCTTGTAATAAACCAGGATTTGGCAGGAATGGAACCATGTTATATGAAATAAATTGTAAATTAGATAAAATTCACGAACACAAAACACTAATTAAGAAGTGATCCCCTACCTAAAAATAATTGAAAGATTGGGCCTTTAAATACATATATTCAAATATGTAGTTATAATTTTAACATAAAAAAATAAACTCCTTTAAAACTATCAACATTTTATTAAATAATAAATTAATATTAAATGTATTATTTAAAACATTAGCTAAATAATTTCTCAAAAATATTTTTCGATTTAAGACTGAAAAATTTCAATAGCCTTAAAGTAAGAAATAAAACGAATTAGAACCGTTATTCTGGCATTTCACAGCACGTAAGCAGAAAATGAAATCAACCACCTCAAAAGTTAGTATGAAGGTGTTATATCTACTATTAAATTCGAAATAACTACAAAACATAAATACATATTTATAAACTTTCAACCAAAATCTTAAGTTTAATATAATTTCATTGAAAAATGAAAATGAAACATATAGAAAGCAATGACTATTTCTGTTTTGTATGGAAAATATAAAGAAATGTAAGTACCTGCTGTTAACTAATGATAAATATGTAATACTCATATTTGTTAAAAACTTTTTGCAGGGAAATGAAGCTAAAATCTTTAACTTTACACATTGAAATTACAACTTACCTTTACCATTGTGCTATAATAATCTTAGACCAAACAATATTCTGAAATGTCAAAATTCAAATTAAGGGGCTACATCAAAGAGCCATGATCAGGGCTGCAAGATCTTAAATATTATAATCAATGCATTAATTCACAATTTTTGTAATCTTATTCAAATTATATGAAATGTATACGATAAAGATACAAAAGAATGTTTAAATTGAAAGTATAACATTAAAGTTAATAAAATATTACCAGAAATAAATTCATCAATTGCAACATAATTCTTATTTTAGTTGACAAACCATATTTACAAAGCAATGAAAGTTGCAAACTTGGGAGAGCCCAATGAATGGCCATTGTTATGTAATACAAATTTTTCTGGGTTCTATTTCAATTACATGACGATGTGGAATAACTTTAGGAACGGGTCACAATTTGTTACTTTTCAGTTTAATTTAATTCGTCTTTCACATTCGAGTCAATCCATCTTACGATTTTTTCTCCAAACAATCTGGCGACAATGTTACTGTTATTTGTTTGGCATTGACAGTGTGAACGTAAATAATGTTTTTTTTATTATATCTTCTTTATATAATGAGCAAATATTGTATTAAATTTTAGCATTCTGCACTGAAGGACCTCAGTTGCTACCAAACAAACCAAAAATAAAGAAAATCGGTTGGGAGACAAAATGGTACCTAACCGTTTTGACTTTGCCTTTATATATATATATATATATATATACATGTATGTATGTATATATATATATATATATATATATATATATATATATATATATATATTGTATAAATAGTTTTCGAGATATGAGGTGTTAAACAAAGGCAATGTCTCCTTTTTCTTATAAGATTTTTCATAATAGTTTTATTTCCGTTTATTTATATTTATAATGTGTAAATCATGTTTTCTATCATGATTTACACATTATTTGAAATAAATATTAAATGAAACAATTACTATTAATTATCTTTGATTACAGTGTGTTTCCAAAATACGTAACACCGTTTTTTAGAAGATTCATTTTTTAATTAAATTAAATTAAATACATAAGATTTAATTGCATAATTAATATAATGTTATGGAAATAAATTCTTGGACGTGCTTATATATTATACAGTGAGAGTCGTAAATATTGCTATAGTAGGCATATATTACTTTTACCATTAATTATTAAAACTGTATATAACATGCGTCCTGTAATTTTTATACTAAATTATATTCTACAGGGTTGCAAAAATTGTATAAATGTAAAAGTAGTCTATTAAGAGAAATTTGATAAGAAAATGGAGACATTTCAGATGTTTAGCACTCTGTAGTATCTCATAAACTACTTACATTATTTCACTAATAATTTGGTCGGTTAAATACTAAACATTTGTTAACGAAAAATGTAACAAAATACATAGTTGATAGAGAACATTTAGAACTACAAAGTGGTGTAAAAACTACCTATTTTTTAATATATACAGTTTTGCAATTAGTTTAATATCCTGGGGAGGTTAGAGAGATGGATCGTACATTTTTTAATATTATATACAAATTGCAGTATCAATGGTTTGTACAGGATGACTCATTAATAGTAAATGTTTTGTGAAACATTTATGTCAAATAAGGTACAATATATGATTCCTACACTAAACGGAAATAAAACACGTCTATCACGAGAAAACGGATATAAAAAATCAGCCATTTTCAATGTTTAACACCCTGTATCTCGAAAACTAGTCATAGAATCTCTTTGAATCCATGCACAATATACCAACATTAAAAAGAATTGATGCATGGCCAATTTTCCATAAGAAGGGTGCCTGGTCCTTTATAGGTAACTAACGACCCACCCCCGGTTAGCGCTGGTGCGATATAGTAGATACTAATATAGTGTCAGTGTGGAGTGATTAATAATATTACTATTTAGATTAGACTATATTACAGAATGTCTATATATACGATGTTTAAATCTGTAATTTCATGAGACAACACAATAGTGTTACAATAGTAAAAGCCGTAGCCTATAAAATGAATTTTGTCGCATTTATAAATGTAGTCGTGTGTATAATATTAAATAACAATAATACGTACTTGCACGGCACATACCGTGTTTATATCAATACTGACTGCGACTGATGAGTCCTCTCATATAACGGCCACCGAGAGAGTATAGCAGCGACCGTTGATTAAACAATTAATTGTCGTCTTATTTAAACAAATTAAAAACAAACAATGTTAGTCTATACGTATTTAGCGTTCTCTTGAATTACTCTATCTACTGATGAAAACCGCTTTAAAATCAGTTGCCTAGTTTTAAAGTTCTAACCTTTCAAAGGGACAGACAGCCGAAAGCGATTGTTCTATACGATGTAAAGATTTACACTTGCTATTGTTTCTATTTCTTGCATTTTGGGTGAGTGCTAACAGCAATGATGTTACAATTATTTCTTATATATACCAGATCCTGGTAATTTCTGTGAAAATCGCGCATATACACTTATAATTGAAACCAAAAATAATTTGCAGATTCAATCTGTCAATCCTAAATTAATTTAATTCAAGGTTTTTAAAAGCTTTTGAATTACTGCATACAGTATATATGCTTAACAATCTAAAACTAATTTAGGAAGCTATTGAAAACATTCAGTATATACTTGTTCCAACAATTGGTTAATATTTAGTTTGATTTATGTGAAAATATTTTTTCAAAATATCTTCTTAGATAAAGTGATTACAAATTGATCGGTAGTAATGTTCATTTCTCATATTTATGGGTTTATTTAAGATACCTTGGTTTGTCATACTATTAGGGTTAAGGATTTAAGGCTTCATATCAGGCAAATTTGTTTTCGAAGCTTTGCTTGGGTCATTAAATTTTTAGCTCGAAAATTTACCCTCAATCAAATGTTCAACGACTACATGGACAAAACTCGTAACTCAATTTCTGAATTGTGTAGTTTCAGAAAATATTCATTAGTAACTTAAGAAACTTAATCAATGTGAATTATTTTCTTGTGCAGGACACAATGCAATTATAAACATTAATTTCGTAAAATTCTCTTCCAACTCTTATAAGATCCATCCTTCGTCTCCCATCTATTCGTGTCTCCCACCAACCTGGGAATAATTTGTCGGGAGTTTCTACGATAAAACGCACACAGAATTGTGATAGATTTAAGAATAAGGGACAAAGACAGATTATAAAACAAGCGAGATATTTAAATAAAGAAAGAGTAAGGAGAAAACCGAAGCGAAAAACGTGAATTCCACCACGGCAAATCCGCCTCAAAGGGTTTCTAAATTAAAAATGTTAATTTGGCAAAGTATAGTTCAAAGTTCCGTTGAGTTTAATAGCTATATGTAAAAGTCAATTTGCAGGCAAACCAGATAATTCCATATTTATTTTAAGAACAAGGTAGAGCAAGAACTGTTTTTTCATATAACAAATAAACTTAAATGGTACAAGAGATGGATTTCAAAGTTATGTAGAACAACATTACTTTAATGTGCATATAATTCCCATGTGGAAATTTATTTTCTTAAATATCAAGTCTTACAGACCACTACGCCACCAAGAATGCAAAATAAAAATAGGATTAATTGCAGAATGAAAAAGCCCTTATAACAATGCGGTCTAGCGATTCAGTCCTTTATGGGCATTAACTGATAAACTGAAACTTTTCTAAAATAAAATGAATTAATTTAATTTTTACTTCCCCGTTTATAATATATATATATATATTTCCTAGATAATATAACTTTCTCTTGAACTACTTGTTTTGCTACCTGCAGATCCTTCATCTAAAATTTATTCAACTCTTCCTCACCGGGTGTGTTTTTAGTGACTGGTCGGTGACGCCTTCCCTTCCCGAATTTTTTATCTGTTCACATTTAGTGTCCAACACCTTTAAGAAATGAAATGAATCTGAAACTTTTAATACTGAAAGTTGCCTAATTGGTCTAGACAAACTGAAACCTATTTCAACTTACCAGTATACGAAGTAGTGCTTCACTGTACGTCTTTGTCCTACTAACTCTCAAGTTTTGTGGTTTTGAGACTAATGTCATTTATAAAAAGCTGACAATATTTTCTATATTCCTATGGCCGACTTGTCTAAGTTAGATGGATCAAACATCGAAACTGACCATTAAATTTACAGTTTTTTGTGTTCATATACTGACTTGTTCTTGGCAAACATGCTTACAGTTTGGATAGTATACTTTTGCCTCTCATTGTGCTGTTTTGTTATTGAAGTAATTAAAGTTGGTTGTCTATGTTCTTTTGATATAATAATTATATATAATCAATAGAGCGCAAGATAATATATTGGTTCTAACAGGGAACCTTCATCAATTGCACTTCCCTCAACTGGTTAAAATATCGAATGTTTATTAATGTATATTATACCTACAACTCAACTTTTTTTAACTGAAATAAATATCGACTTCTAGGAGTTTCAGGGAAAAACTATCACAAGAAATCATAGGGAAACGGTGTTACACATAACACGAATCTTTCTGTGGTCTAGTTTTCATTGAAACCCTTAGATGTCAATATTCATTTAGCGTTAAAATATAATGGTAATTTGTAGCTCAATATGCAGTTTGTCACAAACTATATCCAAATTTTCTTCGTTACTCATCATATTTTCCACTAACTGAACCCTGACTGTTGAGTGTAGCTTGTAACATCATGAAGTGGCGTAAATCACTGCAGAGCATTTTTTTCATCAGCAGATGGCATGAATATCGAGGTTGCCAGCTCTACCTATTTATTGCGAATCACGATCTGTGCCTAAATATATAAATCTTATCCGGCAACAATAAAAAGAATCTAAATAAAAAGTTGTGAGGTTAAAATTTATAAAATATTATCAGACATAAATTAATTATGTGCTACATGATTTTGATTTTAGTTGACAAACCATATTTGTAATGCAATGAAGGTTGCAAACTTTTTTCGTGTTTGCTATTAGCCTGACTATGGAAAAAACTTTAGGGACTTGTGAAAATTTGTTAGTTTTACATTTGATTTCGTTTGTCTTTTACATTTGAGGCAATCGAGTGTTATGATTTTCTGTGGCGGCAAGCAATGTGTCGGCACTGTCACGATTATCTGTTTCACATTCACAGTATAGACTTAAATAATTAATTTTTTATTTCAATTTGTTTAATGACTTAACCAATATTGTAAATAAAGAAAATTGATTGAGATACAAAGGAGAAAATGATAACGACTCGTTTTGTCTCTCTCTATTTATATGTAGAACTTGACTCCCAAATTTAAATCTTCGATTTGCCCTTTATTTTGCTAATCAACATTGAGTGAGACCCTATTATAAGTGCAGTTGATTTTGGGTGCGTTATTTTAAATATGCAAGTAAAATATTTTGTAATAAACTTGAAAATAATTTAATATTTTATTTGCCATTTAATTTCATAACTTGTACCAAAAAAATTCTCTTTATTTTTCCGGTAAGCTTTTAGTGAGGCACTCTAATTTTATTTTTACCAAAATTTCCTGGAAAGATAGGGAAACGGGTTGAATTTTAAATATTGTCATTAAAATCTTTTAAACAAATTATTTGAACAATATGTATAAAATAAATGAGTATTTCTAACGAGCAATAACATTTGATATATTACCTGAAATTTTATTTATAATTCATCATTTGACTAATGTCTCAAAATTTTAGGCTCAAAAAATAATTTGGGAGGTAAGGTAGAATGAATGATTTTTGTAAACTTTATCCGAGGAAATGATAGGGTTACCACGTTGTGTAAGGATATATAGTAGTTCCAGAGAATTTTGACTGTCACAGAAGGACAGACACAAGAGTGGTTTTATAAGGGTTTCCGTTCATTCAATGTATGGAACCATAACAATTTAGAAAAGTATTTATACAACCAAAACATTCGGTTCTTCAAATTCGAGCTTACTCGCCCTTTTTTAAATATTCTTATTCCATCTTCGCCGTGGTGGAAAGAAATTTATCTTTCGATACTATAGGAAAACTACGTTTTAATTCTGATTTCCATTGGGGGTTTAGCCGAATTAAATACGGAACGAGAAAGGATTTCGGATTTTCAAATACTTAATACTAAAGTATTACACCATAATTACAAAGAAAGACGTAAAATATTACATGTAATTATTCTGGCTTAAAACTCATCAAACAAAAGTATATTTATTCCAACAAATGAAACTCCTTTAACAATATGGTGTGGATATTGTATTGTAACATTGCCTTTGTATTACGAAAAAGCAGTTGTTCAGTTTTGTTAAAGCGTACCAATATCGAAATTACTTCAAGATAATATAGATTAATGAATAAATTTTCAAAGACGTCTTGTAGGTCAAGTAAAGCCATGAAATGGCGAAGGTGCAAGTGGTGATTAGTAACGGTTGTTTATATAGATATTAAAATTGTCAATTCCAAACCTAATTTAAATATAACATCCAAGCAACATATGACGTGTAAGGCAATTTTTAATTGACCGTTAAGAAGCTTTTGAATAACGCCATTTGAATATCCGAAAACAGTTGCATGAGGCAAAGGCTAGTAATGCATTTTAAAACATCAATTTATTTATTAATATTGAAATATCGAGGTTAGAAATAAATCAGACAAAACCTTGAATGTTTTCAGCTATATGGATGTTTTTGTGCATTGTTTAGCAAGAAAAAAGAAAAACATTCAGAAAAGAAGCGTCTTGGAATAATGAATTCGTTTATTTTTCTAATAAAATATTTCAAGAAAATAAAATCGTCGATGGTGGTTACATCGATAACAGCAATCAATTAAGGCACAATACAATTTATTTATTCAGATACATTAGTTAATCTAGTTTTATTTTAGACACCAATATTTTTTGTCCAAAGTATGGAGGAAGAGAAGTTCATTAATTTTTTCTCTCCTCAACTGACTTGTTTTTCACTAAATATTCCTCCCGCAATGAAGAAATTTCATGCTAGAGGGACTTATGTGTACATCACACAGAAATCTTGTGGCAACTTTTGCAATGACCGAATTTTTGTGATGTAGTTGCCACAGTCAGATATTAGAGGCTCATCCTTAAGTTTAAGAAGAGGACTCCAACAATAAAAAATTTTCCAATCATATGGTGCGTGATAAATGATATAAACCCAATTTTATCAACTTATGCTGCACATATTTGTTTACTAATAATTCTCAAACTGAACAAATTATACATTGAAATCTGCCTACGTCTCAAATGTTCCAATGATACTCGTACACAATGAAAGTGAACTCAACTGCCTTTGAAATTCGTCGCACATATCAATAATAATTGAAGACGCGAGATGTAATGAAAAATTACAAAACCTAATGAGTGACTTCTTTAGTATGATTCAAAACCAGAACATTGCTTTTATCACAATTTTGTGGTAATGCCGATTAAATATTGAAACGTCAAAATAAAACATAGAACAGTTTTCGCATGATCAGAAAATAATAAAGTTTCCAATAATTGTAAGGAACTAAAACAAATATGCAAAGCTAACTTGCAATTGGCTGAAAAAAATCTTAACAACTGTTTAACAAATGAATTGTCAAACCATATACTTTGTCTTATGTAAACATTAAAACGTGTTCTTTGGATAACTAAAAATACCTATTGTATATAACAAAGCTCCTCCCTCTGTTAATTTAAAACAGCAAAAACCTTTAGGACGAAAAAATTACATTTTAGATTGAATAGCTTAATATAGTAGAATTACAATGATGAAGAGTTCTGAAAAAACATGTTATAGTAGTAAAAATTGTGGAGTTATACTATTGTCACTTCAACGAAGTAGGAACGTAACCGAATAAACATTTGATTTTTTCTTGCGAAGAACTTATCCTCTCTGTAAAAGCGGTTTATTAAACTCTGTACACTGTAGAAATTCTCTGGATGGTAGTTTTGAGCCTTGTTTATAGAACTCAATCTTTCTGGCAGGTTTTTTAACAGACTGCTACCGTTAAGTTTGGTTTGGAATCGTTGGGCTTGTCGTTTTCTGCAAGAATTTTATGTGTTGCCTTCCTCTATGGGCTTAATTTATTATTTCATCACTCTAAACTGCCAATATTTGATACTTATTTAGGATTAGAATATATAGATATTCTATATTACTTCGTGTACTCCTCCTCAGTTAACTGCTCTTGACTCCTCCTCGTCGTGACAAGTGTCTACGTAACAGTATTGAAAATTCTTATTTAATATCTTCAAGAAGCTATCGCTAAGCAGGTAACATACATAATGAAGGTTATAAATTCGGCAAAAATAATATCTTGGGAGACAATCGAATTAAATGAATGTGAAAAAAAACTCCCAACGATGGAAATACAGGATGATATTTCTGGTTGGATGCTAGATGCTATAAGTGTTTGTGTACCCTGACATGTTCGTTGACATTTAATTTTTAACCCCCGACCTACAAGGAGGGGTGTTATAAGTTTTGATGCAGTTTTTGGTGTTTGAAACCTGACGTGATCGAGATGGTTCTTACCTATGAACTGAAACTGAGTTCAGCAGTTTGGAAATCGTCATCTCATTTCCTACTTGACAAAAAGATCTACTACATTTCGATGAAATGTTTTGTATATGACTGAGTGTGTTGTTCGAAGATTTAGACTCACTTAAGGGCCAGTTAGATAGCCTAGCAATCGTGTTATAGAAAAAAAATTCCTAAATATCTGCTAAGATCTTGACAAATTTTTTTGTATAGGTATGTTTGACTAGGTCTCGGTTTATCATCACAATTCGAAATATTGTTTAATAGCATACCAAAAAAATTGTTAATGTGATCTGGATCTGAAAGAACTTTATTAATGGGATTTTTATTACTAGAACAAATATTCAAATTTCTTAGTGCCGACCATAACTTTTTCGAATTTTTCTCTTCGAATAATAAATTTAGATATTTCTTTTTCTCTCGTCTAATAACTGATAACGTAAAGTTTCTTAAAAATTTATAACTAACCCAATCTTCAGTTAGCCTAGAGCGTTTAAACTTTTTTAAGGCAATGTCCCGTTGTTTCATAACAATTTTAATATCAGCCGTCAACCATGGGGCTTTAGGTTGTTCATCAAATAATAATAGAATAAGGTCATTGAATATTTGAATTTTATTATCAATATACGGTTCATACACAATGTTATTCCGAGGCAAACTGTACAGTGTATTTAAAAACTTGACCAAATTAAAATTTTTAAAACAACGGTATCTAATAATCTTCGGCAACGTAGGCGTTTTATTTAAATTGACATTACAGTATATCATACTATGATCTGAAATACCCTCTGATGGAGTTACCCCACAATCCCTTACCAACGATTTGTTGGTTACAAAAATAGCATCTATTAGGGTACACACTGTTCCAGTGACCCGCGTAGGTTCTTCGATTAGTTGCACAAGGTTACAGTTTTCAAACAAAGCAGTTAGTGGATTTTCTGGGTTAAGCAAATTGATATTAAAGTCACCTAGACAAAAAATTTCGTCAAAAGTTGGATATATCTGGGAAAATATGTTTTCAAAATCTGGGGCAATGCTATTATTCAGTGAAGGGGGTCTAAAAAAAACCAAAACCCCATACGTCTTTTTGTGTATTTTAATTTTAAATAGCAAGTATTCCAGTTAAGGGTTAGTATCAAGATTTAAATTAACAATTTCCGCAACATAACTTGTTTTTATATAGGCCGCCACACCACCCCCTTTTCCTATGCGATCCTTCCTAATTAATTGATAATCAGGAATATTAAAAGAGCTCCCATTATCAGCAACAGACAGCCATGTCTCAGAGAGTACCATAATGTCAATATCATTGTAACAAATTAAGTTTTTTAATTCATTAAAACCAGAGTATATAGATCTAACATTAAGATGTCCAATTTTCATTTTAATATTACATGAATATATAATATATGGGCAGATAACAACTAGTGTTAAGTTATTAAGAATTAGGTCGTACGTAAATATACAACTTAAAGAAGAAAAAAAAACAGAAATACAAGATGATCCCAGTGACGTATTTGCTAGAACAAAATATCGTCTATACTGCTCTTTCTTAAATTGTAAAGTAACTTGAGAATCACAGAAAGGCAAAAGTAATAACTACAACTAGATTACCTTGAAAAATGCTTTAGTATTAATTTTTTTGCACGTTTTCAATGTCAGATTCTTCAGTTATACGATGCACCTTATCGTTATATTTCACGTAAATATTACGATTAAGAACCCACGAGTTCGCATTAGTAAATTTTTTAACAACACTAGTAAACATTGATAGTCGCACTTTGGTTAAGTGTTCTTTTATTTGAATACCGTAATTTTTCAATTGTTTACGGTTTTTTAGCACTAACACTCTGGCCGCATCCGTAAGAAATCTCACCAGAACTGCTGGCGGCTTCTCATTGGGTTGTTTTGACGTTACTCAATGACATTTTTTTATATCTTCCTTTTTAATGTTTATCTTCATGTCCTTGTTAAATAAATTTAATACTTTTGACGGTAGGTTTTCGCTGTTTTCTGCCTTCAAGCCAAATATGCGCACATTTAAATTACGAAAAGACTGTTCTTGTTCATCAATCTTTTTACGTAGCTGTTTATTATCATTTTCTAAGTTAACAATTTTTGTATCTAGATTGCTTATTAATTTTTTTGTGCTCATTTAGCTTATCCTCAAACTTTCTCTCGACCATACTTGCTACTTTGTCAGCTATTTCCTGGAGAAACTTGTCATTAAAGACACTGGTAATAACTGTTTTGATTTCCCTCAAATCGGCGGTTGACAGACCCACTATGGCGACAGGTCGGTATTGTCCCAAAAGAGAGGATAAAACCAGCAAACTTCGTTCACAAACACTAGAATTCTGATGATCGATACTTAATCTCAATTTATACCAACGTAAGTTGCAATTAAACAAACTTTTCTATTACATTCTACAGATATTATAAGAGCCGATATAGACACGTTGTTCTACTCGCGCGCCATCTTCGCATATATCTGTATCATATCTATATATATGTTATCAATGAAAAATATTGATACTAACGGTGGAAATTCAAAAACAAAATATGGGACTGTACAGAGTATAGCCCAGGCCTAATCTTCGCCATGAGATGTAGGACTTTTGTTGTTGGGTTAACTGAGGAGTTTAAGTTTCTTTAAAAGATTCAAACGGAGTATTTGTGATCTATAATTGCAGGAATTGCTTTATATAATTTATTTTTTAATTTTAGTGTTCATAATCAATGTGATGCTTATCAGTCTATGGTCGCTTCAGTCTATGGTCACTTCTTAGATCGAACTTGCTCATAGAGGTCACAATTGCGATCCTCCAGGCCCATCTACGGTTTTCTGTTTTTTAATGTATTCATTCAGAATAAGTTTTCCTTAAGGACGTAACGGAGCTTCCTCTCTTTCATTTGCTATGCCCATGGCAAAATTTCCGTTTGTTTGGTATATTGCCATTTTTGGCACTCACTACTTTAGCATTCAAATCGCCTTTTTTTTGAAGGTGGAAATCCATTATGGACTGTTTGAGCTTAGAGTCTATCACTCAAATTAGAGTGGGACTCACACCTACTAAAACCACCTTGTTGTTTCTGCAGTTTATGAAGGTGGTGGTACTGTTATTTCTAACTTGGGTCACCACCTTCCTGCCTTTCTTTCACACAATTCTGTTTAAATCTTCTTTCTCCTTTTCCTCTATAATTTCCCTTATCCATTTGTACATAATTTCCTTGTTCTCTTTACTTTCTATCATTAGTTGTATCACGTTAGATGGTGTTATCCTTTCACCAATCGTTGTTTCTGTTCTTGTTTTATTTCTTGCATATCTTTCGCAGTCAAAAACCACGTGCTCCATTGTATCCTCAATTTGGCACATATCACAGTTACTCTCCTTCATTTTCCCTATCCTTTTCAGGTATGCTTTGACACTACCATGCCCAGACAAAAATTGTGTCATAAAGTAATCTGTACTTCTACATTTGCTACTCGCCCTTTGTGTTAGGTCTGGTATTAGTTTCTTTGTCCATTCCGCTTTTCCCGCTAGCACGTCCCATTCTTTTAGCGTATTATTCCTGTTTTCTCTGTATTTTCTATTTTCGTAATTTTCTCTAAGTTCTTCTACCGTCAGATGGATTGGAGAAATACCGGCTATAACTGCCGTTGCCTCATACGAGATCGTTCTATATCCGCTTATTACCCGCAGCAGCGCCTGTCTTTGAATTTGTTCTTATTTCTTTTTATCTTCATACCTCTGTGCAATGTTGGTGCCCCGTACAAAAGTGTTGATTGTACCACTCCATAAAGCAGTCGTCTCTTTGCATGTGATGGTCCCTTTATGTTTTTCATAATTTTTCCAAGTTTTGCTAACTTATCACCCGCTTTGCTTACTGCATTTACAATATGTGTCCCGTATGTACCTTGGTGATCGATAAATTTACCGAGATACTTTACGCTCTTTTGTGGTGTTATATTTAGATCCCCTATTTCTATTTTTATTTTTTCTCTTATTTTCTGCATTTTTGTACCTTTGAGTAGCACCGCTTCGGTCTTTTCCGGTGCCCATTTAAACTTTGCCTCTTTCATCCAGTCTCCTATTATTCTTATTGCCTCATTTGCTTTTTCAACCAGTCTGTCAGCATTTGGCCCTTCCACATATAGTGCCAGGTCGTCTGCGAATGCTATAGTATTTGCACCAGTTGGCAGCTTCTGATTTAGAAGATCGTCGTACAATATATTCCATAACGTCGGTGCTAGTACTGATCCTTGTGGTACGCCTGTGCTCATTTTTAACGTGTTTTCTTTCCCGACTATAATACTTCTTTTGGAGAAATAACTCTCTATTATTCTTATTAGATATTCACTAATCCCTTTCTTCTCCATTTCCTTAACAATACGTTTCCATGATGCCGAATTGAATGCATTTCTAACGTCAAAAGTGATGAGTATCAACCAGACCGTTCTAGTGCCCCTTGCTTTGTCACGAATCCAGTTTGCTGCTTTTACTGTTGATTTCCCTTTCCGAAACCCAAATTGTCTTTCTGAAATTTTTTCATCTCCTAATTCTTTGTCTATTCTGTTTCTAATTAGTGTTTCTAATACTTTACCCATAACGTCCAACAGGCAAATGGGTCTATATGATGTTGGGTCATTCATAGGTTTAGCGCCCTTTCACAGAAATATTACTTTAGCCTTCTTCCAGATTGTAGGGAATTCCTGTTTCTTTATTAATTCGTTATACATATCCCTTATTGTGGCTTGGTTCTTTTGAAATGTTATTTTTATGACCTCTGGCGGTAGATTATCTGGTCCAGGTGCTTTTTTCATCTTGATATGCTTAATTGCTATTTTAAATTCTTCTTCTGTTATTTCGGGTACTAAATCTCTTGATATTTTTATTCGCTCTTTCCATTCACTTCTGGTCTTTATAAAAAGGGTATTTGCTATTTCTGTTTTCTTCTCTGTACTAAGTGTCAACAATGGTGTCGGTTGTATCTTTTGGATTGCTATCCCATATGCCCTTCCCCATACGTCTGTGTCCAGCTGTCTACATAATTCTTCCCAGCATTTCCTCTTGCTTCCGTTTATGAGTTTCTTTAATTCTTTCCTTTTCCTATTCATTTCCTCCTTTATATCCGGTAGTTCTGTTCTCTTTTTCTTTGCTTCTTTTGTGATTTTGTTTTTTGTTTTCTGTTTTCGTTTCTATTTATCGGCCTTCTGTTGGCCTTCAGACATTTTTTGATTTCTGTCGTTATTTTTTCTGGTGTCAATTCTTTGTTTATTTTCCCGTTTAATGTGTTAAACATTTTTTTCATATTCTTCGATGTTATATTGTGTTCTTGTTTTAAGGATTTCTCTCGCTTTTTCCCCCTCTTGTAAAATGGACCAGGATGTATCTGTGGTCTGTAAATATGTTTTCGTCTATGGTTTCTCATTTCTTAATGTGCCGTACCATGTTGCTCGAACACATGGTGACGTCTACGTGTGTTTGTGTACTACCTCTAACGAAAGTTGGGTTGCCGTTATTTAATATCTCTAAATTGTATATAGCAGCCAATTCGGCTATTGTTCCTCCCCTAGCATCCGTCTTAGGAGCGCCCTATAGCGGGGATTTTGCGTTGAGGTCTCCCAATATCATGATTTTGTTACGTGGTAATTTCCTTAGTGATTGTGCTATATTATCTATCCTACTTCTGTATTCTTCTATTGTTATATTCGTAGAAATATAGCAACATGTTATATTGACATATCTATGTTTAATAACTATGAAACCTTTATATGTCTCGTATTCCTCAATATCCGTCTCTTTATTCCTAATTTCGACAGCTATGCTTTCCTGCTTGTCTACGATCCATTTTCTGTTTTTTCTAATTATTCTTATGTTTGGCTCTTGAGGGCTACTTCGTTAGCCTCATAATGTGCTTTCGCCGATCTTCCTAGATTACTTTGCAGTATCCGAATCTGCATCTTTTCTTTCTTCTGTATTTCTGTTTAGTTGCTGTTTTTTCCTGTTTCTACATTTTCCATCATTATATCTATGTCCTTTCGATTCGCACTTAAAGCAGTATTCTTCGTTTCCGCAATCAGCTGCTTTGTGGCCCGTCTTGCAGCAGTTCCTACACCAGCCCATTCTTTCATCCCCTTTGCATTCCCTGGCAACGTACCCACTTTCCCAGCATTTAAAGCATGTCTGCATTTCTCTTTTCCTTTTTATTAAGCCTGTTGTCAGCCCTATCCTAATCTCTTTCATTTCCAACAGTTTTTTAATTGTCTTTTCGTCCGCTGTGATAGTTGCCATCTGCATACCACCATTTTACGGTCTAAGAGCTTTGACTTCTAAATCCTTGCATTCCAGTTCCGTCTTAAGTTCCAATTCAAGGTCTTCTCTATCCGTTGTGATGTCCAGATTGACAATGTTGACCGCCTTCTTCTTGTTTTTCTCCCCGGCCAGGTTTCTTACCCGCATCTATCCAGGTGCTCCTTTTAGCACTTCTGCTATAGGAGCCGCATTTCCTTTTCCTTTTTGTGTCGCTATTATTATGTTACCGTTTCTAGTTTGTCTAATGGTTCTAATTTTGTCTCCTGCCCCTTTATTAATTAATATGTTTTTGACTTGCTTCACCAGGTCTGCATATGTCTGTTCCCCTCCATCAATTATAAGAGCTTCGTACTCCGGATTCCTCTCTTTATTTTTTTGTTCTATTTTTTCATGGACCACTACTTTCCCTTCATAGTCATTGAAGGCGCAGTGTACCAGCTCTCTATTTCTTCCGGTTCTTTCTTCCGTTTCAATAATGGCTATATGTATCTCCTTAATTTCTTTTTTGATACACATCTTTTTGAGGTTCACTAACGTTCTAAATTTGTTTCCCTTTCTATCATCATAATATCTGTCGTCTTCGTCTGCATAGTTAGCGTAAAAAGTATATTGCTCTTCTGTTTCTTCTTGCTCCTCAATCCCTATTGTCCCAAATGTCTTTTTGAATATTATTTCCGATTCCTTTAGTTTATTTAGTGTTATATAGTTTCTCATTTTACTCGATTCCCCTATCATTCTTGATATTAATTTGTTATCTTTTTGCATGTAATCTGCTATTAACGCCCTGTCCTCCGCACTTTTAGTTATTTCTTCCTTCACAGTTTGAACTTTAAACATATCTTCTGGCCATCTCATTTGTAGTACTTAGGTCTTCTTTGTTCATATTGTCGTCTATATAACTCTCGATTTCCATTTGTAGGTGTTCTTCTACTGTCTCCGAAGTTTGGGTACCCATATCTTTTTTCGATACATCTTCTTTACTGTTCCTCGATCCAAATAAATCTTCTACTTTTCCCATTAGTGCTGTCATATCGGCCGTCATAAGCGCGCTGCTAATACTTCTTAACCTTCTTGTTTTTCTTTAATCTCAACCTTGGTTTTGGTGTTAGCCATAATTAACGCTCCTAGTGCCCTGGTTTCTGTATCAATTGCATTTATGCATCCTCTTACTTTATTGAACATTAATTTGTCAGAAACGAGTTTCGGAAATTTTAGTCCCGCCATGTCTTTATCTGCAAGACTACGCCTTCACTTTGTGGACTTTGCCTCTTCATAGTCCCACAATAGATCTTTTTTCGATACATCTTCTTTACTGTTCCTCGATCCAAATAAATCTTCTACTTTTCCCATTAGTGCTGTCATATCGGCCGTCATAAGCGCGCTGCTAATACTTCTTAACCTTCTTGTTTTTCTTTAATCTCAACCTTGGTTTTGGTGTTAGCCATAATTAACGCTCCTAGTGCCCTGGTTTCTGTATCAATTGCATTTATGCATCCTCTTACTTTATTGAACATTAATTTGTCAGAAACGAGTTTCGGAAATTTTAGTCCCGCCATGTCTTTATCTGCAAGACTACGCCTTCACTTTGTGGACTTTGCCTCTTCATAGTCCCACAATAGATCCATCACCGTTCTGTTTGCCATACCGCCTGCGTTACTCGTATTATTTCCTTTTTCGTGTACGCCGTTTGACTATCTAGTGAGTTATTTCTTTGGGTACTCGTTATCTTATCTATCAGTCTATTCGTAACCTTGTTGGCGTCTGTCATTTGCTCTTTGCTCTTGTTGTCATCAGATTTTTTATTGTATTATTTTATATCCATACTATTCCCATGAGTTGGGTCGTTTTGCTTGTCCGGTGGAGCAGAGCGCCCTTACCCCACTAAGGCTGCGTTGCTCTTTGAGGTCACCTGTTATCTCAGAGGCTCCGTTCTAGACCAACTACGCATGGCCATCCATCCCTCGGCACGGGTCGCTTGACACCTTGGATTTCGGATTTTTTCGACAGATTTTCTCCTGTGAGTCACTTCTTAGTCGTCGTACACCCTTCCCTCCGACCATACCTGCATGGGAGACCCTACCAGGAACCGAAGTTCCCGCCGGCATTGCTCTCGGGATCATTAGGTGTATGACGTAAGCCACCGCACCAACTAGAAGGTCTTGTGACTCCTAGAGGTGGCATTCAAATCGCCTGCTCTTACATCGTCTGATAATTGTTCGATTTCATTTTTCTCTGAGACTCTTGTTGGAACATATACTTGGATAACTCGAAAACTGAAACTTTTAAGATATGTGCAAGGCTACGTATACAACTCTCAGAGATATGGAATTCATTCTTACGTTTAATGTTTACTAGTATTCCCACTCCACTTATATGTTAGTTTGTTTGTTTATTGTTGAAGTACAGGAGGTGGCGAGAGATGTTTGTTGATTAGATCGTCTTGTTTGCCTTAAACCTATTTTGTCCGGATTTGTCTGAGATATCTCTTCTATCAATTTTACCAATCGGCAGTTGGGTTGCACAGCTCCTATTTTGAAAGCATGAAAGCAATGAACACAGTTGTCTTAGCTGAGTATTTACATTGCAAGTTTTTGCCTTTTCCAGAATCCGTAAGATAGACCTTACAAGTTGGAAACTAGTATAACAACCCGGGCTGTAGAACGCTTATGTCGCAGTGACTCGGGCGCCAGAGCCTCTTCAGTAATAGGAGGGGGATGACATGCAAGTGAGTCTGATGTTTGGGTAGAAGAGACTATTTTAGATACTGGTATCTAAACCTTGTTAGTATACTTCATATAGTTTTTAATATCCTACATAGTTTTTATCGTCAAACCATATCAAATTAATTACTCATAACTTTGTAACTATTCATCGGATATTCGCAAACAAAAAAGCTTTGAATACAGAATAAATACGTGGTTCAGATAAGGTAAAACAAGGCCACCGGTTCCAATATAAATAAAAGTTGATAGTGCTTATTTGGCAATGGGTAATGTTGCTCATGTCAATTTTATGTCAAGACTTAGTTTAATTGACATTTTATATGGTTTTTGTTCGAGACTGATATCCGATCCCGTTTAAAATAAGGAGGGGGGATTTATAGTCTTATTGTAGTAGAGTATTAAATATTTCTTGGCAGGTGAAGTTGAAATGACAATTTGAACGTTATATTATATCTTAGAAAGTACGGGAAACCGCAATGATATGTAACGGCAATGGTTTGGAACATTGTGTTACAATTTCTCTAAATGGCCTTAGATATTGAACATTACATATCACAACAACTTAAAACCTATATTTATTCAAAATTAATTTAATCAGGTAATTATATCACTACATCTTTATATAGCTAGTTGTGGTATATGAATATAATGTATTCACATCTCGATATAAATTCCCTTTTGTGTAAAACATATACACACATTTTTAAATCAATTCTTATTGGTCAAATATATAAAATATTTTAACCTAGGGGCGATTATATCCAAGCTCAGAATGAGAAGGTAGCCATTTAATTTATATATCTACTGTTTTAGTCTTACACAGCTAAAATGTAGATTCTGTCATTAAAGTTTGACATAATTTGAAAAAATATATTTTATATAGTAAGTTTTATATATCTTCTTCTCGGCATACAGTTTACTTTTAGTTTTAATAGATTTCAACAAAAAATACGGATCTCCATTCACAAAATAGAGAGTTAGTCCCCAGGGGCATATATTTTTAGGAACGTTAGAGTTGCACGCAACGTCCAAGATACCGTACGCTAATTAAATAACTTATTTATGAATTATATTCTATTTCACAACACACTAACCACCCACTATGGTTTCGTGAACTGGACGTTATTGGAAAATAATTGGATATTGTTTCTTTGAAAGGAATTTATTGAAAACAAATACATCTAAAACACTTATCAATTAAATAAAATAATTTTGAAACTTTTGGAGAATGCCATTTTATGTTTACTGCGTTACTTGTAAATTGTTGATATATATTTGGGTGGTTTTCCGTTATTTACAAAACAGATTTTCTTTAGTTTGAGAATGATGCAGATGTTTACAAGTAATTACAATTATATTCTTTATATAAATATAGTTTTTATATTATAAATTTATTGCATAATTCCCTTCTATATAGTTGTGGAAACATGACTACGTAGTTGAAAAATAAGTTATTAATCTCGAAAATCGATTAGTATGTATTTTTTAATTGAAATGTATTAAAATGACAGTTTAAAATTTTTAAATGGTGACATTATGGAGACTAATATTTGATTTTTGAATGTAACAATGTAATACTAATATATACACTGTTATAAAGGTGCGTTTGTTGCTAACTCCTTATATAACGAAGCAACCTGGTTTGACATGATTTTTGTATAGAACTTTTCATCTCTAATGCAACTGCAGCTACCTATATTCATAGACAACCTTACTAATAAATTTCCGAAGGGCGAAAACAATATAACTGCTAAAAGTAAATAATACTCAGATGTGATTTATACACCGACTATTTGCGTCAGTGTAGAATAAACTGAGTTCGGTAAAAAGTGTTTCCAAAAAGTGAGGATATGTGAAATAGACAGTGCTTGCTACCAACTTACTACTTACACTATGACTAATTGCGTCAGAGTGTGTAAATTGGTACCCGTACCTGAAAAACCTGCCATGAGCCATTAAAGATTCCCATAAAGTTGTTGACTTGCCCCTCTGGACCAATAAATTTCTGATTTGTCCCTTGGACAATTTTTTTTCGATTTGCCCCCTTTAGGACAATTTTTTTGCTAATTTTGCTCCTTCCTAAACCAAAAACTGGGTACTCCCTTGCCTATAACAATTATATTGACCTTGTTATATATGCCGGAATATTAAATAAATCAATATTTTTATTAAAAATTAAACGACAAGTCATATGTTCCTTTGCAGCAATATTTAAATTAAGAACTGAAGAACCCAGTAGGTTTAATATCTGAATCCTAATAAAATAGTCACAATTATTTTAATTATACTGAAATTTATATTCATTACTTAGAGTTACATAAGAAAGAGAATCAGTGACAGAGAGATAACGAGAGACGACATTCGCTTCCATCGTCCAGACTTAAATAATTGCTCCTCTTTTTTGATTTATATATGTTATATCACACTTCTCAAATTAAACTTTTTAAAAAAGATTTTTATTAACTTTAACAAAATTATAACTTTTTTAAAATACAAAATACAAAATTGAAATATTGACAATAATAACTAAAAACCGACTGAGTAATAATGAATACAACATTAGAGCAGTTTTACAATTTATAACATATAATATGCCGAATAAGCAAAGTTGACGCTGCAATTCCAACGGATGTTGGCGGCGCCGTAATATGACACCACATGTGTCGCTGAGTCAGCTGGGAGTGTTGAACTATCGTTGCGATATAAGTTCGTGCTAAGTTCATAGTATAAACTTATATAACAACTCCCATCCATATAAAAAAGTTGATGGTACAGCATCAACTTTTACGTCAAGTTCTGAAGTTTTGTATCGTCGGTTGGATTCAGGAGGCTGTGTAGCTTTCCTTTGGGCTTAGGGTTTGAAGGTGCTGTCGGGGGCGTGTGCTGGACAGCGGAGCTTGGTGTAGTGGTATTCTTGAACCTCTACTGGATTGACTTCTTTGTGAGGAGCATAATCACAATTACTACTAAGGTGGTCGTTGTGATCGTGAGCCAGGACGTATGCTTTTCTAAGGGGGGTTGTTCCATCAGCTTTTCCAGGTCCTTAGAATATTGGGAGAGCTTATGGTTGGTAGGTCTTGTACATCTAATTCTTGTAGCTGTAGGGGTGTCAGGTTTGGCATCTCATTGGCGGCTGGCATGCCGTTGCAGCAGTTGAAAGGAATGTCCACTGGGTGGTTTTTGTATGTGATGTTTTGGACATTTTTAGAAGTTCTTGTAGCATGGACCCTTGTGTTGTCGATAAAGGCATTGCAGTCGGGTTGGATTTGGAACACTGAATTTGTCGATATGGTTTGTGTCACGACATCTTGCCCTTTGCATTTGATGGTGATGGCCAGTGGTCTTGAAATCGAGATCAACCAAAAGTTTACGTCAATCTCTTGGATATTATAGTCTGCTGCATATAATATCAAACTTTTGCAGGTTGTTGGAAGTGTGGCTGGCTGTCTGAGAAGCTGACCTTCGCAGATGGCATCTTTGTCTATTGGATGTGATATGGCTTTGGAACAAATCTTATGATGTTTAGTTAAAGGCTTGCAGTCACCCAGGTCTTCGAAGTATGCGTATAATAACGAATCGTCATCTCTCGCGATAAATTTTGTCTTTATTGAAAGTACATGATGGAACCCTGTTCGATCATCCAAAATTAGGATCGGATAAAGGTGGTAAAGGGTGTAAATCTCAGGATCAACTAAAGGAATTTTGAGTACAAAAATGATTTTGGTGTTGATTTGAAAAGCTTCCAATGCTATCAAATCAATGTACTGAGCAACATTTAAACTGTAAATAGGAAGTGGTAAATTATTTTCATGTAGTGACTGAGAAATCTTTTGAAGGGAATCAACCAAATCTACTGAGGTTATTATCGAACTATGTAAAATTTTTAAGCGGGCGAAAGGGACTGCAGTTAAAACATCATCGAGAGTGTTTTCGATAAATATGTAACTTTCCATTAGGCTTTCACACAGATCCAAGATATTGATTTGAAATTCATGAAAATCAAGATCATTTGAAATGTATAAAATTGACTGCCTTATTTTTTCGATGTTATTCGAGAATAGTTTCTCCTCGGATTGAAATTTTTGTATAGTGTTGTTGAGGCTCGTAATGACTGAGGTTGTTACAGATATTTGTTTCTTTACTAAGTCCTGAATTTGGTGTTGGTCTTTAGTAATTTTAGTTATACAGTCATTTATGTATTCACCATCTGTTGCGTCTAAGTTTCCTGAAATAGCTTCCCAAACTGATCCCAGTCCGTTAATAAGTCCGCGTTTTCTTCTGTTAGTAGGGTAAGTTTGAGTGTCAGCGAAGATGTCTGTATATTTAGAGTTAACGGATTTAGAAATTTGTTTCAAAAGGCTAACATGTGTTTGTAGTTTTGGTTTAAATAATTTTGTATTAGTTGTGTTTTCGTTGATTGTCTCTAAAATTCGGTTTAGTATGGCGTCGTTATTTGAAATAGCACCTCTGAAAGGGCTGAGGTCTTTGAAGACAAGAAGTGACTATTTGTCGTTTGAAATTTTAAGTGTGCCTTCTTCATGGAAGACAACTTCTATTGTATTGTTAACGGGTGTAAGAGAGTATTGTTGGAGGTTCACGACTGAAAACAGTCCAGGGAATCTGAAAAGAAGGGATTCATTCAAAATGTGGTTTTAGTCTGTCAAAGTTAATTTTACTGATTTGGTTAGTCTGTAAGTTTATAACGGTGGCAGAGTTTTTTCTTATCGCGGTGATTTCAAAAGGTCCATTGAATTTGTTCTCAGATTTGCTTTTAATCTGAGATTCTTTCACGTAAACTTTGTCGCCTACTTTGTATTCTGGTTGGTTAGTCAAAACATGTTTGTCAAATCTAACTTTAGATTTTTGTTTTTGTTGGTCGGTTTTTGCGCGGGCAAGTCTATAATAGTAGTTCATTCTGTTGTTAAGGTCCCTAACATATTTGGAAATGAGTTTTTCCTGATCGTATATTGTTTCGGGGGGTCTACTAGAAGTGTGCCCAAAGATGAGTTCGTAGGGCGTGAAACCAGTAGTCTTGTTTTTAGTTTTGTTGTAGCAGATAACTGCGTAAGGGAGGACGTTGAATGGATGTTCGTCCGGATGTTCAGCTGTATTTGCCCTTATCATTTCTGCTAAAGTCGCGTGAAACCTTTCGATAGAACCATTTGATTCGGGATGGTGGACACTTGAAAAGGATAGTTTTATGTCATATAGTTCGCACAGGTCCCTTATGAGAGTGTTATCAAATTCACGTCCATAATCACAATGGATGCGAAGAGGTGTACCGTAATGTTGGAAGAATATTAGGAGGGTGTTTACTACAGTTTTAGCTGTTTTGTCACCAATTGGGTAGGCCTGATTAAATTTGGTGAGTTCATCCCTAATAGTCAGTGCGTAGTTTCTAGTTGGATATCCGAAAATATCAATGTTGATACGTTCGAAGGGAGTTTTTGGTGTTTCAGTTATGACAAAAGGAGCACTTAAGTTTTTTCTACAGAACTTTACCTTTTGGCAAGTTTCGCAGGACTTAATAAATTGTTCTACACTTTTGATTAGTCCAGTCCAATTATACTTTTCTTTTATGCGTCGGATGGTCTCGTTAATTCCACGATGAAGGTTATTTTTGCCGCAGTGGTACTGCTGCAGTATAACGGGAATCTCGTCTTGAGAAGGGGTTGTCACAATATTTTGACCAATTTTAAGTTTTACGTCTTTGTCTGCAAGTATAAAGGATAGTGTTTCAAGAATCGGTAGTTCTACGTTGTTTTCAATACAAAAAGTTTCAGATTCGTCCAACTGGTCTTGGTTGTTATAGAGAATGTTGAAAAGATGTGCAACAACTGTTCCAGGATCAAAGGGTAAAGGGACAATTAAATATTTTCTATGCCTTACAGTTTTGCTGGCTAGAACGTTTAGAGTGTCAGTAGTGAAGTTTGGGTCTTCTTCGAAAATATCTTCGATGATTTTGTCATGCAAGTCATTAAGTTTATTTTGCCAGAAGAAAGTGACTATTCGTTTGTGAGATTTGTCTAGAAGTTGGGCGTTAGAAATTTCTATTTTTTAATAGTCGATTATCGACTCGGTTTTATACAATTGAACAAATCTATTAAATTCTGTAGTCATGCGTTCGTCATGATCATCGCGTTCTTGATCGTTGTCGGAGTTGTCGTGACTAGTACCTGGATCGGGTTGTTTTGGGTCGGTTTAGTTATTTGCGAAAATTTTTATCTTTGAAAGAAAGTCGGTGCATTGTTTGAAGTGATTAATTTTGATACGGGAAAGAGCGTCTGCGTTCAAGTTTACTTTGCCGGGCTTGTATTCGATTTTATAGTTATACTCCTCTAGTTTGAGGCGCCATCTGGCTAGACGACTGCCAGGGTCTTTGATCGAAAAGAGCCAAGTAAGCGGACGGTAATCACACAGGAGTGTAAACTTTCTCCCAAAAAGGTACGGTCTGTAGTGCTTGACCGCCCAAACAATGGCTAGCAGTTCCCGTTTGATAGTGGAATATCGAGTTTCTGCAGAGCAGAGTGTACGGGAAGCATATGCTATAGGAAGATCTTTTCCTACGGGGCCTTGTGAGAGAACCGCGCCAATTGCAAAAGCACAGTAGTGAGCAGGAATGGTTCTTCGAAATTTGGGTAGATCAAGATAGGGTCAGATACAAGGGCTTGCTTCAGTTCGTTGAAGGAAGACTTGCAATCTGCGTCGAAGATGAATTTGACGTCTTTCTGTAGGAGTTTCGTTAGGGGCTTTGAGATCTTGGCGAAATTGGGGATAAAACGTCGGTAATAACCGGCGAGACCAAGAAAAGATTTAACATCTTTAGGAGTTTGGGGTTGAGGAAAATTCTGGATGCATTCAACCTTTGAAGGGTTTGGTTTTACTCCTTCTTGGGTGATCAGATGACCTAGGTAAGCAACTTCCTTACGGAGAAACTCACACTTGTCAGGTTGAATTTTCAAGTTTGACTGTCTAAGACGCTTAAACAATTCTGTCAAACGAGACATATGCTCATGGATGGTTGGTGAATAAACGATAATTTCATCCATGTAAACAAGGCAACGTTCATTCTGGATGCCCAGAAGAATGTTGTCCATGACCCTCTGAAAAGTAGAAGGTGCATTTTTCAAACCAAATGGCATACGAACGAATTCGTAATGGCCATTGTCAACAGAGAAACCGGTCTTGGGAATGTCTTCCTCAAGGATTTCCAACTGGTGGAACCCGGAAGCGAGATCCAGTGTCGAAAAGTATTGACACTTACCAAGTTGATCGAGGAGATCAGAAATGTTGGGCAGAGGATACTTATCGTCTACAGTTAGTTCGTTTAACTTCCTATAGTCGATAACAACTCGCCACTTTTGCTTACCAGAAGCATCGAGTTTCTTAGGGACGACCCATACGGGGGAGGACCAAGGAGAAGAAGAGTCCCTGATTATGCCTTGATCAAGCATTTTGGCAATTTGAGTTTTCACTTCCTCCTTATGGACTTGAGGATATCTGTACGATTTTGTGAAAACGGGCTTGGCATTATTGGTGTCAATAGAGTGTTTGACGGCGTTAGTAAACGTCAAAACATCGCCATCGAGATAGAAAATATCTTCGAATTCTAAGCAGAGATTCGTGATAAGTTCTCGCTCTTCGTCGTTAAGATGTTCTGTACGAATTTGTTCCCTTATAGTTAGGTTTCTGTCCAAGTTTGTAAATTCACAGTAATCGTGTGTATTCAGATTTAAGAGAGGGTGTGTATGGTCAAGGGGTTCTAAATGAAGATTGGTAAAGTTTTCGGCATTGCGTTCGCGTTTATTATCGAAGTCAGAAATTCTCCCTTTGAGTCAACACGTACAACCGCGTTGGGAAGTTGTACTTTGTCAATTACTTGTGTCGGTAGAATTGCGTCAGTATTTCTAAGTTCACATTTTAGTTTGAAAATTTGTTCGGTACGTGCCTGGATTGTTATGTGATTGTTATGCGTATGAGGTTGTGCGTTAGTACTGGGGGTGTCTGTTGGTTGTGTATTAGATTGGTCGTGGTCGGGCACTTTATGTAGGGGGATAGTTTTAAAGTTAGTAATTAATTTTTTGGATTTTAAGTCGACGATACATTCATAATGTTCGAGAAAATCAAGACCTAATATTTCATCAAACTCAATATCTAGATCGTAGATAAAGACCTTGTGTGGATTGCTTAGAGCGAAAGGAATGAGGGTGGGTTGTGAGATCGGGATTTTCTCATGAGTAATGCCTTGAATTGTTACTCTTTCGGGAGATCGTTGTGAGAAGTTTTTGACAGTGTTTTCTCTGAAAATGGAGATACCAGCTCCGGTATAAATTAGGAGTTTAAATTTTCCAGAAGCGTCGTTGATATAATAGAGGTTCTTGGAATTTACTGTCAGAAGGGGACTTAAAGAAATGTTTGTTCTAGGAAATTGGCATTTGGGTTGAAATCATCCAGATTCAAATTCTGGATTTGGGTTTGGACTTCGGAAATGGTAGTTGTTGAATCCGGGGGCTGATCTAGGCTCGGGAGAGCTAGAAAATCCTGGTATTCGTGGCTGTTCAAAGGTGTAACGACATTATCGTCTGGAGTTTGTTCAATATCATAATCGACAGGATTTTGACTGAAATCGTCATAGATGTATGGGCTATTTTCAGTAATATAGCCGTAGTCGCTTACTGAATATTCTTGATAATCAGTATTCAGGTGTTCATTGAAATGATGCGTCCTTTCTGGACAATAGTGAGGGTTTGTCTGTATTACAGACTGTCGGAATTGATTTGGTTTAAAAGGGGGTCTTTGAAAATTTTTCGGTCGAAATGGTGGACCTTGATGGTTGGTATTATTTGGGGGTGGATTTGGCCTCGAAGTTTGATTTGGCCCTGTAAAATTAGGTCTAAAATTTTGATTGTAAGTTTGAGGGTTGTTTTGCTGCCGCAACCGGCAATCTACTGCAATGTGACCTAATCTACCACAATTTAAAAATTTCGATGGTTGAATGGGTTTTTGGACCTGAAATGTGGGTTTAGGAGGAGCAGATTTGTGAATTTTTTGCTCTTCAAAATATGACAACTGAAGTTCTCGTCTGATTCGAGAGTGTGCCTCCAGAAGGTCTTTGGGATTGCTGGCACGAATTATTTGGCCTAGACGTTCTAGTCCGGTAAGTAATGTATTTAGAACCATCGTATCTACAAGAGTAGTCTGAGCTTCTTTTTGCTCGTTACTTAGTCCAGACGCCTTTTGAATGCATGAGTGCATTTTCGCACTCAAAACCTGGAGTCTATTATAGAACGTTAGAGGGGACAATTGTTTGAGACGTTGGAGATCGTGGATCAAAGAAAACAGATCCCGCGAGTCTCCGAAATGGAGTGTTAGAAGCTGCTTAATTTCTAAATATGAAGCGGGCTTTCTCGAGTTGACTAACTGAGCCGCTTTGCCTCTAAGTTTATTTTTAATATGAATGACTAGCAGATATTTTTGCTCTGCAGTCGACATATTGTACGCACAATTACAAGCGTGTATGAAGGTGGCCAAGGAGATCTGGTCACCTTCAAATTCCGCAATAATGGAAAATATTTCCGATAACCGGTACTTTTCGGTTTCATCAGAAACTACATTGTTTGTTGCTTGTGCCATTTCGATGTGTTAGAATTAAAAGTATACCCAAGTTGAAAAATAATAATAGAATAAAATAAACGAGCGATTGTAAAATGGGTTTCAATTAAAATATAGTGTAAAAATTATCAAGCAAATGTATGTAAATGGGGTATAAACGATATTTTGGATAATAGAACGGTAGATAAAAATGAAATAATAAAATAAATATATAAAAGTAAATCAAAATATACCAAATAAATATTCCAATTCAAATAATCAAATAATATCTCAATTCAAATCAAGATAATCAAATAAATCAAATTATCAATCAAATAATCAAATTAAATCAAATATCAAATAATCAAATAAATCGATCAAATAAATTCTTTAAAACCTTAAACGTTAGACGATTCACTACTACTCATATCAACAGGAACATTGGAAGATCCGTGTTCTCCTTTTTATCGCAGTTGCGACTTCTTCCATGTTCTTTGCTCCGTTGAGGGATAGGAATCCGCCGCTACCAGTTAGAAGTATGCTCGTGTTCTAGTAACGTTGACGGATCCTACTGACTGCGCCAATTTGTTATATCACACTTCTCAAATTAAACTTTTTAAAAAAGATTTTATTAACTTTAACAAAATTATAACTTTTTTAAAATACAAAATACAAATACAATAATGACAATAATAACTAACAACAGACTGAGTAATAATGAATACAACAGCAGAGCAGTTTGACAATTTATAACATATAATATGCCGAATAAGCAAAGTTGACGCTACAATTCCCACGGATGTTGGCGGCGCCGTAATATGACACCACACGTGTCGCTGAGTCAGCTGGGAGTGTTGAACTATCGTTGCGATATAAGTTCGTGCTAAGTTCATAGTATAAACTTATATAACATATATAACGGCATCCGTTGGCGTCTCTAAAATGACTTTAGAAGGTACTAACCATGTCTTTACTATATTCTTAATATATAGTTTTGATACTCCAAATACGTCAGGGAACAATAGCACCTGCTGGCAAATGCAAGCGACCGTTTTTTAATACCAAGGACTATAAACCTAAGAGAAACAGCAACTTTCGCACTAAGCTAAGCGAAACATCTAAAATATGTTATAAACTCAAGAAATACCTCAGTTTTACAATCAGTATAGTCATCTACTGGGATTTCTGGAGTAGACGTTTTGCAATTCCGAGTGGAATCTACTGCGATCTACTACCCATATCTCTTCCGTTTCTTTATAAGTTTCACTATAAACGACGCAAACATTACAAAGATGTGAAACATCTGTGATCTGCTTTAGCTACCAAAAAGAGGTATCAAAGTTGAATATGAAGCTAGAACTCAGGACAAAATCATATTGTTTAATACCAAGCTGAAAATAATGTCCAATCTTGGATTTTGTTCATCTTTGAATTATTTATACTTCTAAATGACCAGAATGAATGAACAAAATTGCCTTTGAATAATGGAACAACTCAGAGCAGTGGATTTGCTGAAAGCTGCTGCTGCTATTATTTGAATTAAAGGAATGACACCTCGAAGAGAGTATTCTGACAGGTGAAGTAACCTGAAAAATTTTATCGTGACATTCTGTCCTACGAGTTGAGAGAGAACAGCAATTACACTGGAACGGCTCCAGATTCGGAACCTCTGTGTACTGATTCTCTCGAAAATCCTAGATGTCGGTCTTACATCTCGCGCTTTAAATATGATTATCTAGTTTAATAATATAATAATTTAACAAAATCACTTGTTTAAAAATATAACTCTAAACTTCCAAGCCATTACAGAAGCTATCGACAAAATCATCTATGGGAAGCCCTTGAGTGACAATCGTAAAGCGATATGTAGCTGTCCATTGCTTAAACAGCACACTAGTAACTTGATTTTCATAAAAAAACATTTTTGAAACGTCACGTATTGCACTTATCCAGGCCAAGAAACGATTAAATTGGACCTAAGGTTGTAGCAGTTAAACGACAAAATTGTTCGGGCAAAACTGGCGAACTTTTGGTGTGTCACAGATGTATAAACACAAAGTTTTGTACCCTAATACCTTTATGTTTACACTCAACGCTGTTTCAATAGAAAACCTGTCATCATCATGGACTACATCAAAAGTTTTACTCCATGATCATGACAACCATGGAAAAATTAAAAATACAAACTTCTTTTTTAACCGACTTCCAAAAAGGAGCAGGTTAACAAAGCGTCGCTTATTTTTTTTGTATGTATGTTACCAGATTTCTTCTACTGTGGTGAACCGTTTTGAATGAATATGATCTTGTTTAATAGAGTCTATATCTGGATTGGTGAAACTTCAAATTTTGGAAAATAATTCTATTGGTAAAGTGATGAAATTTGTGAATGAACACATGCGTGCATGGAAATCGACCATTATCCCTAACATATTGGTCGATTTTTTGAAAACTCCTTATGGATGTATATAGTTCTTTAGCGTTTAATCTATCAAGGAAGATCTCTAGGTGATCTCATATACTTTTCTGCGACGTGCAACTTGTAGTTTTGCAGAAAATTGCCAAAAAATCCACAATTCTTATCAAAAATTTATTCTAAATGACATAAGGGACAGTTCCTCATAAATATTTTAATTCCAATGTAATAGTGCGGGAATTTTAGGCAAATTGCGAATTTGAAAATTTTCTATGTAAATCTCAAGCATATAGGTAGTAAAGCAAAGTATTTTCGGCTCCTTAAATCAGTGAGTACCAAACTCGTTTTGTTTGTATACCAGGCAAATACCTATTTAAATGAAAATTTTTCCATTTTGCGATGACGGTGCTTTTGGTTGTCACATTCTCCCGGCCTAATAGAAAATTCAGTGACAACACATGTCAAACTCTAAAGATTGCTATTTGGTGCGTTTATACGCAGGCTGTTTAGTTATAGCAAACAAAATCACAAAGTAAAGTGATAGAAGGAGTTGCATTTATGTGATGATTGAAATATAAGACGGAGTTGTCCATAGGCAGCTGACGTTTGGTGGTATAAAAATGTTGGATAAAATGTGAAATTAAAAATATGTAGGGTGATTAAAAAACTGTTATATGATGTTAACGTAAACAAATCATATACAGGATGATTGAATTATATGCTTGAGTTGAATTATATTTATACAGTGTGATTAAAAATTATTTATTTTATAGCTCATAAAAAGTTGCATAAAGTGTGGAGAGGAATTAATGTTAAACAGGGCGATAATATAAAATGTTAAAAATGAATTAATTTATGGGGTAGCCCACAAGGAGTTATATACTATGGTTGAAATATAGGACGGATTTGACTCCATAAATATGGGATGGATTCTCCTTCATCTTATAGTTTACAGAAGGCAGCTAACAAATATATGCTTGTCCCTGGGCAGTCGTATGTACAGGATGGTTAGTACATAGGGTGGAATGGAATTATATGTAGGTATAGAGAGTTGTCAAAAAAAATTGAAGAAAGGTGACATGGCCTGGTCCATAAGGCATAAATACATTTTGGGCTTATTAAGTCAACGCGTACTAGTAAATTTTGTTAGTAAACATTTACCTGTCAATTTAACTGAAAATGTTTCATTGTGTAATGTTACCTGGTCCTGTCTATTAAGGTTATGCATACAAATTAAAAAATAAAGAATGAAAACTACCTGAGTTCAAATAAACTAAAGACTTGAAAATAAAACTTAAAAAAATATAACCGAATTCCACCTATAACTAAAAAGCTAAAAATAATTATAACAAAATACAACTCTAGCAAATAAATAACACAATCAATGTTGTCAGGTACCTACCCAGGAAGTACACATTGTAAAGATTAAAAGGTGCTTATTCTGTACAAATTAATTACCTACCAATCTAGTATATTTTTGAAGTCGGTGCCAAGCAATAATCAAGTTTGATAAAGTAGTAGACAAGTACGCAATGAAGGATTTTCAAATTGCTTGGCACCGACTTCAAAAAAATACTAGATTGGTAGGTAATTAATTTGTTCAGAATGAGCACCTTTTAATGTTTACATTTTTTACTTCCTGGGTAGATACCTGATAACATTGATTGTGTTGTTTATTTGCTAGAGTTGTATTTTGTTATAATTATTTTTAGCTTTTTAGTTATAGGTGGAAGTCGGTTATATGTTTTTTAAATGTTTTATGACAGCATAATTTTTAATTATGACTATTATTACTTTAATCAAGTATTTTAATAAATTATTATATCAAATGACCATACAAACATAGTTATAAAATTCTTTTAAATTAACATGGTCGGAATTTTTTAACAGTTGGTTTCTCAATTTAGTTTATTTATTAAAATAAAATGCAAATTTTAAATCTTTGCTTATATTATTTATGAACTACAAACTACATTTTGACATAAAAATAAAAAATATCAAAATTAACCAAAATCGATTTATATGTTTACTTCCGGTTTCCTACACGAAAAAAAAAATTAAATTTGTATTAACTGACAAAATAAACATTCAATTTTCTCAAAAAACTTTTTCCTTATTTTCCATATTTTTGCGTAATAGGAGCAATAGCTTTCAAAGAATCTCCTGCTCAAGTTCTTCAATTATTTAAAGGCTCACAAACTGGTCATTAGGCTTGATAAAAACAAAATAATTATGTACGTTCGTTCAGGTTATTAAGAATTACAATTAATCCAAAGATGAGCAAAATCCTAGATCTGACATTATTTTCGCCGCCCGCCTCATGTGAAATGCCACTTTTTGATATCGAATAAATATCTACCCTAGTACCAAGAGTTACGCCATAAAAAAACTCCGGAATTTACACAAATATCCTACCAATAAATTTCTCAAGAGGGTTAAACTTTTTTTGTTAATGATACATTATTTTACTATGAATATTTAAACATTGAAAAGGGTAGAAACCACAGATGTTTTTAAATTATTTTAACGGCTTCGAACACTGTACTTAGAAAGTAGACACAATACTTCATCGTAACCAAGCAAGCCTGTTTTTTTCCCTTTTCATATTTTATTCTGTGGTTAATTATATGCATTTTTACTCATTAAGGCACATTGTAACTAAGCGCTAATTTATATAATTTATTTTACTACTTACCCTATTATCTGTACAATTTTTATTCGAATTTATAACATTAAATTAAACTTTTTATTATGCATCATAAACGGAACTTATTTTTAAGTTTTCTAGGGAATAACACCAGAATTTAATTAAAAAAGCTGTATTGAAAGAAAATACCAAACTTTTCAAAGTCGATTCAGACTTCGTTGTCAATGGCTTTGAAATATGTAATGAAAATGTAAATTGCAAATTGAATCTTTGATTTATAACACTTAAGTTGACAGATTTTTGTTGTTTTTAAATATATACGTAGCATCAAAAAATTCTAAAGATCATCTATTAAGTTAAACAGTTTTAAGTGTTCGAAAGAGTTGTCTTTAGAATTTATAAGTGACGTTCCTAGGTACGACTTTGTGATAAGATGGCGCATTCGCCAAAAATGCTATCAAAGAATTCTGCTTTTTCAGTGATCCCATTAACGTCATAAGGAAAAAACTAGGAAAAACTGTATAAACTATCCCTATACTGGGTTGTACAAAAGGAGATGGCAATTAGTAATTTCTGCTTTAATTGTCGGTAACCAGATACGATTGAACTCTATAGAAGTAGAAGCGATACAATTGTCTTCATTCAAAAGAATTAATGCAGACTGTTTTATTTTTCGTTTTGTTTTATGTTGTTCTTTGTGAGGTATAGTTGAATTGTCAAATTGTATTTTCTGACCTAGGTCCGATGCGTGTTCACAAATTTTCGATTTTTCAAATTGTCGTTTCTTTCTGTAATTCTTGTGTTCATTTATTCGTATGATTAATGGTCTCGATGTTTCTCCAATATAAAATTTATTGCATTCGCAAGGAATCTTATATATGCAGTTTTTTGAGTATACATATAAGCTCTGTCAGGAAGATTGAATAGAGTGGGCAACAGATTTAATGTTAAAACAACATTCCAAACAAGAAATACACAAAAATCACCAATATCGAAAACAAAACCAACCTACAAAACCCAGAACTCGAAAAACTGCATATACAAGATTCCTTGCGAATGCAATAAATTTTATATTGGAGGAACATCGGGACCATTAAACATACGAATAAATGAACACAAGAATTAGATAAAGAAACGACAATTTGACAATCGAAAATTAGTGAACATGCATGGGACCTTGGCCATAAAATACAATTTGACAATTCAACTATACTTCACATAGAACAACATAACACGAAACGAAAAATAAAAGAGTCTGCCTTAATTCTTTTGAATGAAGATGATAATATCGCTTTTACTTCTGTAGAATTCAATCGTATCTGGTTACCGACAATTAAGGAAGAAATTATGAATGGTCATCTCTTTTTGAACAACCCAGTATCGGGATAGTTCATAAGGTTTTTCCTAGGTTTTCCGTTATGACGTCAATGTGATCACTGAAACACAAGAATTCTTTGATCGCATTTTTGGCGAATACGGTATCTTATAACAAAGACGAACCTAGGAACGCCACTTATAAATTCTAAAGACAACTCTTTCAAATTCTTCCAACTTGAAAGCTGTTTAACTTAATACATGATTTTTAGAATTATTTGTGCTACCTATATATTTAAAAACAACAAAAATCTTATGTCAACTTAAATGTCATAAATCAAACTTTCAATTTGCAATTTACATTTTCATTACATATTTTAAAGCCATTGACTACGAAGTCAGAATCGACTTTGAAACGTTTGGTATTTTCTTTCAATATACAGCTTTTTTAATTCAATTGTGGTGTTATTCCCAAGAAAACTTAAAAATAACCAAGGACATGCCACAAATAACATTTAGAAGACTAATAAACGGAACTCTTGGAAACAGCGAATGACTTAGCATTTCCAACATTGGAAATAAATGAAGAAAGTAGATATGTACACATTGACAATTTTATGACATTAACGAATGTTAATGGGAAATTGCCAAAATGTACAAATTCAAATAATTCTTCATACGAATATATTCGAATTAAATTATGGTTTCATAACACAGTGACCCCAAACTCGCTAACTATCATAGCTCAATTTTAAACGTTGATCCTGCGCTAAACTTTCTTCTCTCGCATTATTTAAATTATACATTCGTAGATTACTTAAATCCACACTGAAAGTCATCATCTATAATAAAAACCACCGCTTATTGAGAATGCTATTAAATAAAATAAAATCATTATTTCATGTTATCATATTTATTCTGAAGAAGCAAATAATTGCATTCGAAAGGATATATCATCAATATTAATAACCTGTTTTCGGTGTGCCATTCGATTTTTTAAACCAATTAAATATCTTTCTCTTAAACTAATTTGATTCCTGCATTGTATCGGAGCACATCGCAACGTATCTAGATTTGATTAATATATCCTGGTGATTGAAGCAATTACTCAGAGCTCTCCGATTATGGGCGGCCGCCTTGTGATCAAAAGGACTCCACGCGTGATCACGTAGTACCATCACATCCTCGATACCGCTGGTACTGCTTTCCACCAACATCATAGTGGTGCCGCAGGATGATTCTTCTGGGGCACACACGATGATTTATCGGTTTCTTATCAGCCACTGTGGAAACTCATTAGTTATCAATGAGAAAATGTGGAAAATATATTGCAATCAATGTGTACTTATAAATATAAATATAATTCTTGGAAGATATTTTAAAATTAAGGAAGCAAATATTTCGATACAAACTGATCATTAAACGCAATGGTACCTCAGTTGTGAAGTGGAAAATGTCTAAAAACGTAAATGTTGGGTAATTAAAATTATTTTTCTTATATTTTTTTGATTATTGTTTATTAGTTAGTGTTTTAAATAATGTCTATAGCGTGCATATAATGGGAGGGGTACTATTATGGAACCACTGAAATTTGAAATTTCGAACTTTGCTCATATATTAGACTATTGAACTCACCATGTTATAATTACTGAATTTAAACGTGTTTCTAACATATAAAAAGTTACTATTATTATAAGAAAATCAAATCTATTTCGAACGTATTGCGTTAATCAAAAGTATTTGAAACATAAATTAACTATTTAAAAATAATCTGAAAAGTCACAAAAGTATTCTACTAAGCAGTGATGTAAAATTTTAGTCAAATTCTGAGAAAGTACCTGAAATAAATTACTGGACTCCTTTTCTTTCATTGTCAGACGTTTTAGATCAACCTTCATAGAAAAACCAATATACTGGCCTGACTATTTTTACAAAGCTCTAGTAAATGAGCTTTTTTATAGGCGCAGGTTTCAATAATGTTTTTTTTTTCTATATTACTTCTAAGCTGCTTTGGGTTGACTCTTAGTTTATTTCGCTTGACAATATGTGCATATGACGTTTTATAAAAGATAATTTACTGTTGCGATTTCACTACTCAATTCTGACATGATTCCAAACAACTTGTTCATTATCTGTATTTTTTGCAAAATTTTGCAAGGGTTCTGAACATAATGTTTTGAAAACAAAAATATCGTTATTGCCTATTTCATCATAAACTTTGTTCCCTTTTTCGTGGCTAATCTTATATGGCGCCCAATGTGCAAGAACGTATATTGGACCGCTTTTAAGTAAATGTGTTTTTTCTTTTTGAATATAGGCCCTTCATTTTGTGTATGACCCTTCACCACAAAAGTAAGTGTAATAGTTTTAGTTTTGTTTAGATTTTCTACACAAAATATATACAACCCAAAAACAAGTTAATTTTTGTTCTGCCTAAAGTAGTTTCTGAATAATAACTGATGTGTTAATTTTTGACAACTTTTACTACGTAAGTGTCTATAGAGGCAACAAGTCTTATGTTATTCAAGTTATCAAATATTTTTTTTTGTTTTTTGGAGGCTTTGTGGTCACTTTATTTAGTTGATTAAAATTAAATGCACTCATTGTTAGTAATTAGACGGCAAACACGTTTAGCAAAAGCACGTTTTATATAACAAAAATCCTTATCTACGGCTTATTTTTTCTTAAATACACTCTATACTGTCAGAACTCAAGTGGGTTATACTCTAATTGTGGTTAGTTTCATTAATATATTTAGGCACCTAGTGTCCAGTTTTTGTAGTTGTTTCTCTATAGAAATGGAAAGAACTTGGTGTGGCGCTTAGTTCATAATGATATTAATTGGAAAACGATTTTTTGAATAATTACGCTTTTGAACTGACGTATCGGTATATGGAAAATATGAATTTTTGGAATATAAAGACTTGCAATTAAACCTTTTCGATTATCATTAGCTTGCAATTTACAACAAGATTACTTTCGTAGGTCCTCCCGTTATACCGAAAATAGATGACATTGTTTTATTTTAAAATGCTTTGTGGTGTTGTCTATTCCTTTGTTATTATAATTGGAAAAGTGTAAGGGCTATGAGAACTTACAGAAAAAAATATTTCTAGTCGATTCTGTTTTTTCGGGAAGTGTACCTAAGTATTTTAATAGGACATATGTACATATTATTAGACGTTTCAATGATATATCACAAGCTGCCAATATCTTTTAAAATCGCGGTCTAGGATAATTGGTAAATTCAGTATGGCTGTCACAAATAAAGTTTTTGTTTCACTGTGTACCTCGACCGATAACCACATGTGTTTCACTAATTATTTTAATTATATTTCGAAAACTTTAAACTCACTACAATATAGCGAATCACTCTGTTTTTTGTCTAATTGGTTAAATTGCCAAAAATTTAGGATCGTAAGGTATATCTTAATTGTCTTACACTGTAATCTTTTCCCTTTATTTTACATCAAATTTCAGTACATATGGAGTTTGTACTATTCTACTTTACCTACAAATAATCATTAAAGGATTAAATTAATAAATAAGAGCAAAACAGGAAATTAAATATTTTCATATACAAAAAAATGCCCAATATACAGTAAGATCTTCCCAAATTGTGGCACTCCCTCATAATAAATAATAATAATAATAAAATATTAATATAAATTAAAAATATATATATTAACATATTTTAGCGTACCTTGAAACTGATCGTTAGGCTTCATGTCGTTTGTTAGCTACACATTGAAATACACGATTGTCAGAAAATTCTTAAGGCAACATTATATCAATTCACTATCAAGTTCACCACCAGCTGTTAGAAAACGATTTTCATTTTGCCATCTGGTTTTAGATATTTGTGTTTACGACGCGAGATGTAAAGACCGACTTCTAGGATTTGCGGGGAAACTAGCACATAGAAGTTCCGAATCTGGAGCCCTTCCATGTAATTGCTGTTACCCGTAATTCCTAGGTTAGAATGTCTCGGCGAAATTTTCAGGTTAACATCACCTGTTAGAGATATTGAATAATAGATGTCAGTCTTTACATATCGTGTCTTCTAATTTAACGAAATGTATCAAATACATAAAGAAGTGTTCAAGAGGACATTCATTTGTGGGAAGCGCAACTGATGAAGGTTCTCTAACCAGAAACAATATATATGATATATATTGTCTTCTGTACAAAATAATGACTCCTCGAAGAGAGTATTGGTGTTTATGTTTCGACCAATCTAAATATACTAAACTATGAGAATATATTAGAAACAATAAATGTTATTGGGATAGAGGAAGTTTGAGGATATTTAAAGAATAATAAAGCATTTCAAGATTGTTTTGGTGTAAACGTTTGGTTGGGTCTGTGGATCTCAAAATTATTAGTTCACTGTTTTGTACACCCCGTTAAACGAAGAAATGTGTACAAAATTTCATTAACAACCTACAAATAATTGAGAAGTTTATCATTAAGATTGAGCGTCTGCCCATAGTTTAAGAGTTGTCATAAACTATTGAATATGACCGTTTTGGAGAAAATAGGTTACGAACAAATGATCTAATCTGACTTGTCCCCATTGGACATCTCAAAATAGTAATCAAATTGATTGTAAAAACCATTTACCTTCATCGTCATTACACTACATCCCAGAGAACTGCACTGTTCTAACAGGCGTTTCTTTTTTTCTTTGACAACCATACTGTCACATTTGATACTATTAGTTCATGAGCAACTTGACGAGTATTCGTCGTAAGATCTCTTTCAAGCTCATTTAAAATTTGCTCATCATTTTTTTTCATAACTGTGTTTCCCTGAACTAGCCTCCGCATAATGCAATTTCGAAAATACGACGGCAGTTACACTAACCAACAAAATTACACTTTTTAACTGAGAAATGACATCTGTCACATGACGATTAGTAAGTAGAGGTCGTTGGTTCCAATTATAACGTAATTTGGTTTTTAACAGGTCTCGTTTGCTAGTTATGACATTTACTAACATATTACAGTGTCTTATGGTCTTTATTTGCTGCTTACGTAAAAATTGTTGAGTTATCTAACTCCATTTGATATATCATCATCAAGAAGAGTTTGTGTCAATGATCCAAACTATTTTTAACCGACTTCCAAAAAGGAGGAGGTTATCAATTCGGAGCGTATTTTTTTTTTATGTATGTTACCTGATTTCTTCTGCTGTGGTGAACCGTTTTGAATGAATATGGTCTTGTTTAATAGAGTATATATCCGGATTGGTGAAACTTCAAATTTTGGAAAAGAATTCTACCGGTAAAGTGATGAAATTTGTGAATGAACACATGCGTGCATGGAAATCGATCAATATCCGTAACATATTAGTCGAGTTTTCGAAAACTCCTTAAGGATGTGTGTCGCTTTTTAACGTTTAATCTATTAAGGAAGATCCCTAGGTGATCTCATATAATTTTCTGCGACGTGCAACTTGCAGATTTGCTGCAAATGGCCGAAAATTCCAAATCCTCTTAAAGAATTTAATTACAATCTAATAGTGCGGGAATTTTAGGCACTGGAAGTTTTAATTGCGAATTTGAAAATTTTCGATGTACATCTCAAGCATATAGGTAGTAAAGCATAGTATTTTCGGTTCCTTAAATCAATGAGTACCAAGCTCGTTTTGTTTTTATACCAGGCAAATACCTATTTAAGTGCAAATTTTTCCATTTTGCGAAAAAGGTGCTTTTGGTTGTAACATTCTCCCGGCCTAACAGAAAATTCTGTGACAACACATGTCAAACTCTAAACTGCTATTTGGTGCGTTTATACACAGGGTGTTTAGTTATAGCTAATAAATTCACAAAGTAAAGTGATAGAAGGAGTTGCATTTATATGATGATTGAAATACAGGACGGAGTAGAATGATAGTGGGCCATAGGCAGCCGTATATACAGAATGGTTGCAATATAGGGTGGAGTGGACGTTTGGTGGTATAAAAATGTTGAAATAAAATGTGGAATTAAAATTATATAGGGTGATTAAAAAACTGTTATATGATGTGGACGTAAACAAATCATATACAGGGTGGTTGAAATATATGCTGGAGTTAAATTATATTTATACAGCGTGATTAAAAAATTATTTATTGTATAGCCCATAAGAAGTTGCATAAAGTGTGGAGAGGAATTAATGTTACACAGGGCGATAATATAAAATGTTAAAAATGAAATAATTTATGGGGAAGCCCACAAGGAGTTATATACTATGGTTGAAATATAGGACGGAGTTGACTCCGTAAATATGGGATGGATTGTACTTCGTCCTATAGTTTACAGAAGGCAACTAACAAATTTATGCTTGTCCGTGGGCAGTCGTATGTACATGATGGTTGGTACATAGGGCGGAGTGGAATTATCTATAGTTATACAGAGTTGTTGAAAAAAGTTGAAAAAAGTTACATGGCGTGGTCTATAAGGCATAAATATATTTTGGACTTATTAACTCAACGCGTACTAGTACATTTACCTGTTAATTTAAAAAAACAAATGTACCATTGTGTATTGTTGAGGATTTCGATGTCACCTGGTTCTGTCTATTAAGATTATACATACAAAATGAAAAATAAAAAATGAAGACTTTCTGAGTTAAAAAAAACTAAAAAGTTGAAAATAAAACATTTTTTAAAAAATATAACCAACTTCCACTTATAACTAAAAAGCTAAAAATAATTATAACAAAATACAACTCTAGCAAATAATTACGACATTCAATGTTGTTACCCAACAACATTAAAAATTAGTAAAAAATGTAAACATTAAAAGTTGCTTATCCTGTACAAATTAATTACCCACCAATCTAATACATTTTTGAAGTCGATGCCAAGCAACAATCAGGTTTTATGAAGTAGTAGATAAGTACGCAATGAAGGATTTTAGATTTGGTTGGAACCGACTTAAAAAATATACTAGATTGGTAGGTAATTAATTTGTACAGAATGAGCACCTTTTAATGTTTCCATTTTTTACTTCTTAGGTAGGTACCTAACAACATTGAATGTATTATTTATTTTCTAGAGCTTTATTTTGTTATAATTATTTTTAGCTTTTTAATTATAGGTGGAAGTCACTTATATATTTTTTAATGTTTTTGTTTTATTGTGGAGAGTATAAGATTAACGAATACAATTTAAATGTAATAGTGCTAGCAAATGAGGCTTACTTGGGGCACACGCTGGAAATTATAGTTAATCTTGGATTCAGAAAAATGTATGCAACTTGTGTCGACTTTCTACGTTTGGCCAATAAGAAAAAAAATATTTTCAGATATCAAACCGCTGTGTTCTGGAATGAACCTGTGAAACACCATGACGACCGCAATGTTTGTTTGGTAATCATAACTAGCATTTCCAAAAATAAACGAGCTAAATGGCTACAACCTTATAGACGTTTCCTGCGCCCTTAGACTACACCTGAACCTCAATCTAATGCTTCACTGGAAGAAGACTTGGAGGCGAAAATTGACCGTAGAGATAGTAGTGACTTTGAATGTGACCCGGAAACAGCAATTGAGTGCAGTAAAGGTAAAAGCAATCATTTTTCACGTGTTACAGATGAGATCATTAATAAATCGCAAACATTTTACGGACACTATAAAAGCGATTGAGAAGAAGCCATAAAACAAGCTTAGTTTGGTTTTTTTAATTTTTTTTTTTGAGAAAAAATATACGTTCTGACTATTCTCAACACTTGAAAAACTAATGAATCAGTTTCCAACACTTGAATGTAACATGAACATCAAGTTACACTTTCACTACAACCACCTAGAATATTTGCTAGCTAATCTTGGAGACCTAAGTGAAGAACAGAGCGAGCGATTCCACTAGAACCTTAGCATTATGGTGGAACCCTTTCAAGGCAACTAGAACGCACACATGGCAGAAAGCTACTCTTAGAACATTCAGAACACCTCTATGCAAGGAAGTCTTATAAAAGAAAGTTTATTTCGACTTAGAACTTACTAATATGGGATTAATTTTAAATATATTGATTTTTTTACGAAACCATTTGTAATATTTTCTAAACTACAGCTGATATTAAGATTTAGACTAGTGACATGTAACATAACCCAATTATCAAACTTGCTGTAGTGCAATGCGATTTGGGAATACCTCAACGTTATGTATTCTTCTATTTGGGAATCTACCAGGGGACAGTCGCCGAGCATCTGACGCGTTTTTATCTGCCTATCAGTATATTCAAATATCAGCGTATTCCAAAAAAATATACCCAAAACAAAATAAACTCTCAAGAAAACAAAATTATTAACCAAAACAACGTCATATGTTCAGCTGAGAAAAGTGTACTTAAAAAACATAAGTGCCTTCGTCTATTATTACTGGACCCTAACTCCTTTAAATTTTCATATGATTTTGTGTAGTGCCAAAATAGTGCATTATATGAGATGAGCTAATATTTAGTTATAAGGTAGGTAATATTAACGGAATAAGGTTGTTCCTATCGAGACATCAGCTAATAAGGTATCAGTGTTAGTTTTGTTAAGAACAAGAAAAGCAAAGTTTAAGTAACATCGTAACACTTGCTAGTAAGGTAAATATGTCTTATTCGTTTCCAGATCTTGTCTTCTGTCACCCCTATAAAAGTTATCAACATGTATAAATAATATGTTTTTTTTTATTTTTGTTGAAGCAGCAATCTTTATTTTACTATAAACATGTTTAAATACAAATATGTTACATTGTAATGCAAACTTACACAATAAATCCTCAGCAGTTCAAGATAAAATAACATCAGAAGTCATGTTGACTACGCAAATACAAAAATCAATAAAAAATATAACAGATTCACCTTTTCGTTTTCAATAATGTTTTCAATGAGAAACTGTATTGTAAAAATAAAAAATATATATCGTCTATTGAAACCAGTGACACTACTTGGGGTTTTAAAGCACACGCAAGGAGCTGAACAACTTTAACCAAATTCAATCTATACCAAATCTTTAAAAAACTTAAACTGAATTACTTCAAAGTCTCTCCATCTTTCTGTCTCATTTCGTGTAAGCGTCACCGTCAATATCGCTGCGTCATTTAGTCTGTCATTGAGATAATTCTACATGTAGGTAGCAACACAATCGGCAAGTTTTTCGTTCGTTTGTCGATAGCTCAACCTTTCATATGGTATTAGTTACGGTGTGTTTTTGGTGGATTCTATTCGTTGTGAATGAATTTGTTCAATTCCAAGCAGCGACCATGAAGAGCGGCACTTATAATCCACTGCATTATGTATTCAACAAAAAAAATGTGGTATTGGAGAAAAATTTTCGCCATAAAGAGTATTGCTGTGTTTTGAAATGTGTAATAAAACAACTGATCATTTATAAAAAGCGGATTTGATAATTAAATGTCTAAACCCGTACGTCGAAATTTGTAGATAATTAGTATCGTTTCAGTTGTTAAATAAATAAAAAGGTCTGCTATATAAATATTGCTTTCAGAAAATTTTTATGCTACAAAACGCTTATAAGACAAATTTGTTGTAGGTGAATCCTTTCTTTACTTTTTCATACTGGGTAAACTTACAGTGGCTGTATTTAAGCAACTATAAAATATATTAACTATTCCTACTAACCCCTAACCTCTCAACTAAGAAATGTTTACTGGCAACCCCCTACTTGTGCCACCTCGTCTTAAAGCTCTCAAAGAAATCCTTTTCAATGATAACCTGGAAGTATTCTAATTACTAATTAATTAATTAATGCTATAAATTCCGACAATGATTTCCATTAATTTGCTTACACAAATACAGAAAATTATGAAATACTTGATGCATATTTGTGAATGTTTCTCTGGAACTAACTGGACATTGTTTAATTATCTGTTCTTGCAATTCGTCTATTGAATCAGATTTAGATTTCAGGTGACCTCACAGGTCGGGAGATTTAGGTGACTATTAAAATAACCCTCTTCTTCGAATCATCTAACCATCGTCTAACTAGGAGTACATAATGCTGAGATACGCTATTTTGCTCTGGTTCTCTAATTCGTGAAGTATAATAGGCTGGATAGTCCTGTCTAACACGTCAGTATATAATATCGCCATTTCAATTTTCCTGTATAATGTAATTTTTGCGTTCGTTTTTTCGAACATTTAGATGTCTAGAAGTTTTTTCAATATAGAATTTATCAAATTCACAAGGAAATTTATAAAATAATTTTTTTTTGTTTTTTAAGTAGCATTTTTTGTTTTTGTTTTCAATATAACTGATTTTCCTGTATTTTTGGTTTTTAATGATGTTTTAGTATTATATCTGTTGCCCAGACTATTTAGTCTTTCTCAGAGACCCTGTATGTGTGGTATAGTTATCTTAGTAATGTTATTGTCTTGGGAGTCAGTGTTGTTTTGTGAAGTTTGGTGTTGGTTGTTAGCGATCGTTTGGTATTGGATTGTGTTTAAGTATGTATCAATAAATTTGTGTGTGTAATTATTAGCGGAAAAACCAGTTTCATTAAATTTATAGATGTTAGAACAGTTGGTTTTTTCTGTCATATAGAGATTTGATGATACCTCTTTTTAATGAATTTGGAAGATTAGAGTAAAAGTTGAGATACCAGTTTGTGTGGGCCGGATTTCTGTAAATTTCGATTCTGTGTTTATTATTAAAATGTCTAAGAAACATAATTTGTTATTCTGTTCAAGTTATAGTTGCCATTAATAGTAATATACTTAGGGCATTACGTCAATCTCTAAACTATTGTAGGTTTCTATGACCTCAAAAACAGCAGTTTTGTTTAACTAATTTCTGTCAGCCGTAATTTAAAAAAATTCAATTCTTGACTGGATTAATAGAATTCTTCATAACCTTCCTTATATATTCGCCTGATATTCCTCTTGCTATAGCTGGTTTGACTGCTAATTGGAAAAGAAATTTAATATGTGCTTCGTCAGATAATCCTATCTGATTCTTTTTTATCTTCCCCACAGATCCATTTTTTTGAAATTTATTGTTTGTAGGGATGGTCCTCGTTAAAAAAACCTTTCCGTAGAAAACCTAATTCTGGGATCCAAAAGATAACATCATTTCCGCACACCCAGCAAAGACATTTCTGCAGATATATCATTTATTTCCTCATTAATTGCTGCTTCCATTGCATTTACATTATGTAGACGATTTTGAAAAACTTTGTTTTTTAAATATCCCGAAAGGAAAAAATCTAAGGGCGTTAAATCTGGCGAATTAGCTGGCCAACAATTTGTGGAAATAAGCATCTGCTAATTCATCATCATGTAAACTGTTAATAAATGGTTCCAACATTTGTTCTCTGTATGTTACTGCATTTACCGTATTATAAAAAAATATTGGCCCTATAATCCGTCTCTTTGACATTGCTACCCATACCCCAACTTAAATAGGATGAAGGTCAGTTTCAATAAATGTATGTGGATTTTCAGTAGACAATGTCCAAAAATTTTGAGAATTAATATATCCTGATAAATGAAACCATACTTAACCAGAATAAAATGTCCAAATCTTCATTACTAAATGTTTCGTTAAACCATAAACAATAATTTTGACGATGTTCAAAATCTTGTTGTCGTAACTGTTGATGTACCGAAATTTTGTAAGGATACATAAGTAATTTCTTTTTCAATGCTCTTTGTGCACCTCCATAAGACAGACCTACAATTGCAAAAGTTATACATAAAACATTAATTGAAGAAACAAATATATTCTTACGTGTTTGAGCTGCTAATTTTCTTATAGACTTATTCGGACTATTTTCAATTCTGTTGCGTACATCATCGACGACATCTTGTGTTAATACGGTTGCCGCCTTTTCAGGTTTCCCTTTTAGTACACTCCCAGTCCCTTCAAATCTCCTGACAATACTATTTTTGTGTTTTCCAAACGTTTCAATAGAAATTTCTATATTAGGATATTGTATTATAAACTATTCAAAACATGACTGTAGCGAACACGTTCATAACCTATCCTCAGTTAGTACAGCACTACGAAAATTTGACGCGCCTATTTGTACGACCGATGTAGCTTTGTGAGCAATCGCGACATGGAATTTCGTAAACTCCTTGATCCTCGTTAGGTACTTTACCCTTAGGGTTCCCTTTTAAGTTGGCTATAGTTTGACTGGTGTTGAAGACCGTCATTATTTGATCTCGGTGTAGGATTCGTGCTATTTTGTCAGTGACTCCTCGAATGTACGGAAGGAAGGCTTTCCGGTGTTGTTGGTCTGGTTCTGATGGGGTTGGTGTACTCGGGGGTTGTTGTGATTGACGAAATATGCATGCAATGTGATCTGGATGATAACAGTTTTTTCGAAGGATTTGTTGAAGATTATTAAGTTGGTTTTGTCTATTGTCACTATCTGTTAGGCGAATAGATCTAAGGGCCAAAGATTTCATTACAGAACAAAGTTCTGTAATGGAATCGAAATCGCAAAAAAAGCAGAGCAGACTCAAATTCAGTTCAGTTACCTAGTAATTCTTGGGGAGTAGGTAGATTGAGGCCCCGAGTTCGATCTAGACTCTGAAACTCTTTTACACTTTTGTCTCTTGATAATGGCTCCAAAGCAGAAGTCGAAACGCCAAGTATATAATAAATTCAGACGCGGTTCTCACCCGGAACCTAGCCTTGTTCATAGTAATGACAGCGGAAGCCTCTCAGAACATACAGATATATATATATATATATATATATATATAGAAGATAACATATATATATATATATATATATATATATATATATATATATAAATAGATGATAACAGCTATAATTAATATAAAAAATCAATTAATTAGGAAGCAGCCAGTTCACTAGAGGGAGTTAAAAAGAAATACTCTTTATTACTTTGAAAAGCTTTCAGAATACGTTTTTTCCTTCGTCAGTTCAACTAAAATAACATTAGAAATGACTGTAAGAATTGTAAGTTTATATTCAAAAAAAATTTTAACAATTCTTACATTCATTTTTTATGTAATTTTAGTTGAACTGACTAAGGAATAAACGTATTCTGAAAGCTTTTCAAAGTAATAAAGAGTATTTCTTTTTAACACCCTCTAGTGAACTGGCTGCTTCCCAATTTACTGATTTTTTATATGTATATATCTACTTATATAGATGACAAAATTTTTCGAACAAATGTGCTCTGTTTCTAAGGACTAAAACTTACCAGTAAGTGGTGAAACAATTTTTAAATGAAATTTTGAGAGTTCACTGCATAAAGAATTTTTGGAGCGCTGAGAATTTCTCTTATAGGAATGTTGAGTTTATGAATTTTCGGTAACCTATATAAATGGGACGGTTTAAAATAATGTGATGAGTAAGATTTTTTCTTGTTTCGAAAAATGATTTCCACTCAATTAAAGTTTTAAAAAATTTTAGCTGCAGATAAAGGTTATTTTACATAAAATTGACTACAATTTCAAAACATAATAAAACAAGAACATTATACAACATTAAACAAAGATCTAACAACTTCTGTAGAACACAAAATATACTTTACAATCACAAACATGAATTTACTTACTCCGCACTTTTCTAAACAACATCATTTCTATGGGTTACCTAAAATTCATCATTCAAAATTTCTTTAAAATCTATTGTCAGCTCTTTTTTCATATATACAAAAAAATAATACAGGAATATTGTAAACATCTCATTCTCTGAGAACATCTGGGAGAAAGAATTACTCAACAGTAAAAAAGTAATTCAGCCAATGTTTCGAAATTTTGGTACATTATTCTCCATTTATAAATTACAAAAAGCCCAATGTACAAGCAAATAATAAATAACAAAAAATAGTCTTTGATATCTTAGAAGTTTATATCAATTATTTTTTAAGAACATATATTTTTTACAGTGCCAGTATTATAGCATAGTGGTAGAAATGTAATATTTCGGTATAATCTTTGTGATTAGGCAATGAAAATAAAACTTTGAAAAATAGTTTTGGTAATCTTTGATAACTCCATGCACATGTCTGTCATAATGTTTTCAAAAGACAAGCCTGGTACTTCAGATTCAAATAAAGTATATTCTTAATAACACAACGAACTCTCTACCTAGTTTTCATATTGCATAGAATTTAGTATTTCTTAGTATTGACTGTCCATAAAACTAAAATTATAATAGTTCCTAAGTTGCAATAGTATTCGTGATGGCATTCCTTCATTCCTTGCTCTTGCTGGACTGTGATTTTAAAAATTGTTGTTTAATATACTAGCATTTGTTTACCATTGTCTCATTGTCTTTTACTTTTCCTTATTTTATCGATAAATTCTTTTACCATTCATTTCCTTTCTTCCGCTACAAAGTCAAAGCTTCTAAAACTGGACACTGATACCTGTCACGGGTTTCACATGTGTTGAAACCGAACATCTTCAATTCGACCGAACTCCTCTCTTCACTTTATTTACTGAAGTTATATTATTCACTTAAATAGTTATCCAATATTGTTTTCTGAACCTTATTTGTAGCATCTTCTGATTTCTTTTTATGGTTTTATTGGGAATAACACAATAGTGGAGAAAAACAGCTGTATATTCCAAAATGGAATTTAGTTATTTTCTGAATGATATTTGTGGCATATTTTTCAATGTCTAAGTACTTCTTTGGAGATAACAGCACAGTTAAGCAAATTGCTGTATATTCCAAATGTTTTGGGGTCTAGGTCAGACCCCGTTGTCAATGGTTAAAAACTATGGATAAAAAAGGCACAATTCTAAGATGTAAATTAAAATATTTGACAAGATGTATTATTTGATTTCTGACGTAACTAAGAGAATTTTATTTGTAATATACAGGGTAGCATAGAAACTTCTAAAGATCATAAAGTTTTTTTCAAATTGGAAGAATTTGAAAGAGAGATCTTTAACCAAAGAATATTGTTAATTCAGGGAGCCCATTAAAATCATAAGGGAAAACCTATAAACACTATGAACTATCCCGATATAGGGTTGTTCACAAGGGCATGGCCATTAGCAATTTCAAAATTGTTAATTTTGTTAAATAAAAACGATTGTATCGCTACTACCTCCGTAGAATTCAGTCGTTCCTGGTTGCCGATGATTAAGGAAGAAATTGCTAATGGTCATGTCCTTGTGAACAACCTAATATCGGGATAGTTCATAAGGTTTTTCCTAGGTTTTCCCTTATGATTTTAATGGGATCACTGAATCAACAAAATTTTTTGGTCGCATTTTTGGAGAATGCACTATCTTATAACAAAGTCGCACCTAGGAGCGCCACAAAAAATTCTGAAGATCTCCCTTTCAAATTCTTCCAATTTGAAAGCAACTTATTATTATATGATCTGTAGAAGTTTCTGTACTACTCTGTATATTATAAATAAAATTCTTTTAGTAACATCAGAAATCAAATAATACATATTGTCAAATATTTTAATTTACATCTTAGAATTGTGCCTTTTTTATCCATAGTTTCTTAACCATTGGCAACGGGATCTGACCTAGACCCAGAAACGTGTTACAGCATAAAATGTTGATAGACGTTAAATCAAAATAGTGCAAAATTGTGAAAAATCAAATTTAGTCAATTAAAATTTTAGTTTTAGTTGGTCTCGGGTAAATGAAATGTATCAAATATTTAAATAATTATTGGAGAGGACGTTCTCTTGTGAGAAACGCAATTGCAGAAGTTTCCCGTGTATTCACTACCTTTTACAGATGAAATAATCCTCCAGAATATTTTAATAAAACATTCTTACCTGGAATTTTGGGATAACACCAGTTACATGGAACGGCTCTATAGTCAGAGCCTCTATATGGTAGTTTTCGCAAATTTCCTAGATGTCGTATGGTTCAGCTGGCGTCATCATAGTCAACGATAAATAATTATTCCAGAGGACATTCTGTTGTGTGCTGATAAAGGTTCTCGAAAAGAAATAATATACATTAGATCTATTCTGTTGGGTACAAAGGAATGACACCTCGAAGAGAGCACAATAAGTACTACATAAAAAATAAGGGGTGGTAACTTTGTATAAGAGAGAATAACAGAAACCAGCGCAGAGTGCATTTTAGCATGTTCTAGAAATTAATACAGCTATATCTATATATAAAAAGACCAAGACAAAACAGTTCAGTGTAAATTTGTACTCTATCCCTTAAGCGATTTTCTTTATATTTGTTTTCTTTATTAGTTATTGACGAGCTTTAGTGCAAAAATCTAAAATTCAGTTATAAAATGGGTTCATTGATAAAATAAACTAGACTAAGAAGTTTTGACCCTTTGCTAAAGTTATTCTACATAGTGATGCTATTGAATTAGAACCCAAAAAAAATTATGTCATAATAATCTCCGTTTATGGGGCTCTCGTAAGTTTGCAACTATCATTGCAATGTAAATATGGTTTATAAATTAAAACCAGAATTATGTTGAACCTTGTTATATGTTTCATATAATAATAATAATAAAAAAACATGAAATAATGCACGACACGAATCTAAGATTCACGATAATTAGGTGAATCTGGCAACCCTGATATTCATGGCCTGTACCGAATTAGATTTAAATTTTGACACTTCGTTACTTCTTAGCCATTTGGTTACAGTTTTTAATTCAGTCAGATTTTTCAATTTACTGAAAAAAATTGACCACCAATAGGTGTACTTCCCCAATATTAATTAACAGTTTCTATGTATGTTCGATATAAAACAGAAATCGGTATGGGTTACTAGGTCAGTGTGTTTAACACACCTTAATGAAAATATGCTGAATCTTAAGATATATTGTAGGTTTACTAAGGTTTATTAATATCTACCAAAGTATTGTGATTGTAATGTAATTGTATTAAAATTTAAGTTAGTTTCTTGCATGTTCTTTTTAGGAGTTGAAATAGTAACTGTGATACTTCTGAATAAAGATTGTAATTTCGCTCTATTATATTCAATTAAATATACTTTAAAGCTATTGGAATTTGTCAGTCTGAAATCAAAAATATTATTTAGTTATTTAATATAGTATGAAAATTATAAGGTAGAAGATTTAAATTACTTTTAAGTACGTAATTTACCAGTCTGTTACTGTTTTCTGACAATGCCTATGTCTTTAATTTATTTTACATTACATGGTCCCATTCCTGCAAAGTGCTGGCGTTTCATATAAAGTGCCTAACTTTTACTTAAAATTTTAAAGATTTGTTTAAAATATAACGAAATTCAATGCATCTACAAATTTATTAGATTTACTAAGGTATATTTATTCTAGAGTCAAATATACTTTTCTTCTACATATTTTTCCTTTGAAATCTTACCTAGCAGGCCAAATTAAGTTCGCAACCTAATAATGTTAAGAATTTTAAAATTCAAATCGCTCTATCCCGACAACAGTTTGTAGTCAAACCACTGACTAAATATATATCTTAGATTGGTTCTCAAATGATTACACATGGCAGTGACTGGGTAACAGTCTTTCATCCATTATTATCTTGGAAAAAATAAACACTAAAAAGGTCATTTGTAGAACATAAATTATTATATAGCTTGGGTTACTTACATATTTTGTTTTTAATTTTTTTGTGAGAATACGACAGAAAATTCCTGGTTATTTTTTTGGGGGTTAGTTTCATCTCTGCTCGTTATGCCTACTATATCTCATGTTATGAATTGATGAAACTAAAGAAATATATTACCTGTAAAATTTAATCTTATGTTACACATTCTTAGCGGAACACATAGGTTACGTAACAAAATTCGAATATGAGATTTGTTTTCAAAAAATTATCACAAACATATTAAGGTGAAATTAAAAATAAACTGATTAAATGACGTAACGTTAAGTACGATCAAAACAACGGACCAGGTAAATTGATTTTAGTATTTTTACAGTTGAAGAAGTCTGAATAAATTTGAAGATAAAATAAAATCGGTTAAGGAGGTGACACCTCAACCGTGTAATGCCAAATTTTGGTTTTTATACCATCTAGAAAGCGAAAGTTTTGATCACTCACTCAAGTTTGAGACCACGTTATTATTGTAAATAGTCGCAATTTATGTTGATTGTAAGCAATTTGTAATACATGCGTCTAGTTTAAAATCAGATTATTTCGTAAAAGCCAAAGGATTATAGGATCACGAATCTATTATATTGAGAACCATGATTTTGTAATGCATTGACCTTTAATGCGTGTGTTGAAAGTCACCCCATTTGCAACTAACCCACAGATTCAATCTAGTTGTTTTTTTTTTTGATATTTTAGTAGAAAGACAAAAAAATATCATATTGATATGCATAATCTAGAAATATTGTGATAAACTGCAAATATGCATAAAGTGAGTATGACTTTGAAATCACGATTCTTTTTGAAATACGGCACTTATCTTGAAAGGAAACTTATTAATGCTGACACATTCGTTTTTTGGAATTATATTGGGGTTTCTGAAAAGATAAAATAATATCGATATTACTTTTTTGAAATACTGATATTTAAAAAATATATATTGATATTTCGGTGCCGAAATCAAGGTTTCGACTGTATTTATTTAAAACAGAATTAAATTTTATTTTTGAAGAGAAAGCTTCTTAACGCAGGCATATATTTAAGTGCATGAAAATAGATCAGTATAGGAATGACACTCACACAAGACTACCTTGAACTTGAAATATCTATACAACTCAGCTCTATGTGTAAGAACCAGAGACCAGAAAATATATTAAGAGTTCCTTTGTTTATAGAAAATTAATCGTTTATAGTAAATAAACAAATATCACTCCTAACTAATATACAATAGTTGCACTCAATTAGCTTTTCGTTCTAATAACTATTCCAATGCTCTGTTTGCGATACTTTAAATTAGAGACTAGGTGTACGCCAGAAATCAGAACACTAAAAAAAAGAATGTTACCGGCAGTAGTTACCAGTTACCAACTAAGAGTATATACTTCCGAAGATAACCTACAATGCACAATTATCACGAGTAGACTAGAAAGAGAGGGCAATAAAGAGAGCATCATATTATATCCCAATCGAGTAAAATAGCCTGTTACTGTCTCAATTGTCCTCACATTTAGTCTTGTCACGAGATTTTGAATTTTTAAGTTAACTAATTACCAATAACAAAAGTTTAGTATCCGAGGACAGCCCAGGGATAGGTAACCACTGAGAAGTAAAATTTACCACTTTGAAATAAACTATACTAATTAAATGAAAACACTTTATGAGAAGACCAGAATGTTTTCAAGAAAAAAGATGTTCCAGCAAGTTTACATATTAAAGACTCTAGTAGAAATTACCCCGTCCAAAATAAAATTTAGCGAAAAAGGAATTTGCTAGTTTTATAAAGTATGTCGATGTTACCTGGAATTTTGTTTTCAAAAGATTAAAGTGAAATTTGGGAAAATTTATCAATAATTCGGCAACATATTTACATCATTACTGTTCCAAAATCGATTATTGTAAAAAAGTAAGCAAGTAAAAATATAAAGAAATAAGACATGCACTTAAGAACACCGGACCTGTTCCTTTCCAATTATATATAAATTACGAACTAAATTACACATTAGGACTAATACTTATATTGTAACAAAATAGTGGCAATATTTTTAGATTTCCTGATATTTGCGCCCATTACTCAGAATGTCACAAAGGGAGGAAAACAGAGACACGGGATAAGGACAGACGAGAAGAATATTGTTTGGTAAGAAACTTTCGTTATAAGTTTTAAGCCACGTATATACTAATGTACCTGAAATTTAAATCTCGGGGGTATTTGAGAATCATCTATCCAATCAAATTGGTGTCCTCTGGATAGTGAAGAAATAGGTAACAATTGTCTTATTTTACTAAAAATCTTTATATATTGGGGTACTCTTGCATTTACTGTATAAAATAAGGTTCATACAGCTGCCAAATGTCACACGATTACGGATATCCAGATATTTACGAAATTCCGTTTTATTAGCATTGTTCTTTCAACCATGTACATATATCAGAGTTTGTAACGGATAAAATTGTTTCACATTTTGGCATGTGAGGAATAAAATTAAACTCTTAATTTCGAATTTGTACAGGTTGGATAAAATTTCACTTCTTCCTAGAAGTCACAAAATAGCCTAAATGTGGGCTATATCCAGTACCCATCTCTTCACGTTTTAATCACAAATCAATGGAATGGATGCTAATCGAAGTCATTAGCAATTTATTTGGTACTCTTATAGAAATGCAAATGAGTAGCTATTGTAATAATAACACTAAAACTGGAAGTAGAAACATAAACGAAGTATCCAAAACTAAGTTTTTAATAGCTCCTTTGTTGCGTAATTTCTCATTTTCTAGTGAGAGTCATAAATGCTTAATCCCATTAATGGTATTATTCATATCCTTAACTGTATTAGTATAAACACCAGTGTGTATCTTAACTATGCCCTGCTACGCTTGTCCTCATCACATAAAATAATTTTGTTTAGAGTTGAGTTTTAAGTACTATTTTGAACTCGTTGTGTAAGTACACCCGGCTTAAATAATTCACCAAAGTGGAATGAATCTGTTTTCATATATTTTTTATAAAAATTCAATTGATTGTTTTGAAAGCCTGGATTAAATTCACTCCAAGACAAGAATTTCGTTGTCATCGTCGTTAACTTTTGACGTATGCTTTTAACTTTTAAAAATTTCCATAGTTTAAAGAGTTAATAATTAATGACCAATGTGTTTCGTTTCTGTAACCGAAGCTACCTTTGAAACAATTGAAATTTATTTAGACGCAAAAAGAAATTTACTATGACAAATGCAAAAACAGTTACCGTAAGGTACCTGAGTGGTGTGACAAATCGTTTTTATTCATCAGAATAAATTAAAACAAGTAACTATTTTCAATTGGATTTTAATTAATTTATTGATTTATTCTCTGGAAACTATGATATTTGAGAAAATGTCGAAACGCAAATAAATCAGATTCTAGAAAATCTCTCGAAAACTATAAGTGTGAATCCAAAAACATATTATTATATAATGGGTTATATTGAAAAGTACAAGAAATTTTTTATCTACTTCTTGAATATCTATTACAAAATATTTCGGACTGATACCTTGCCAACGAAGTCAGATTAAAAATGTCGAATTGACAGCCTTCCTTGTCGAATATTAGTCAGTCAGTCAGTCAGTCAGAGCCAGTGAAAGTCTACCGGTATGTATTTGACCAGAGCTAGGGTTTTATACAGTAAGACCACTATACTTATTGTACATGGCATGGGGAATCACTAAGCCCAACGTGGCGGACACGGCGCACGCCCAGGTGAGACAGGTATGTGTTTTTGGTCAATTTTAAACGTATTTGACCACGTATGTCATTTTGCAGTTTTACAATATATTATTATTATTATCGAAAAACTACAATGGCAGACCATTATCGCGTGTTTAACATTGTATCAGAATGTTTTAAAAGTGCTGAAAAATAGAAATTTTGAAAGTAATTGACCAAATCTGCCATTGATATATTTGATTCATTATGGACTTATAAAGCCATTTTAATAACGGCAGACGTATTTATTGAGTAAACACTTCAGCTGACAGCAAAATCTTATCGACTATCCGGTCAGATGTATGCATAGACTGTCTATAGCTATCCTTTATTTTTCCCCTAAAAATTACTATTGTACTTACTCTAGGCTATAGTATTCTGTTGTAAACAATATACTAAAACATATAAGATATTGATGATAAAAAAATAAATATATCTTGAAAATTTCAAATATAAAATATCTAGGAATAACACAGGTCAACAGTTGATCTAAGCAGGACCACGGCATGTCGTGTAGGGTACTAGGGGTTTGCCGGGTTGCTGATTACGATGAGAGGGTCGGTTGACCTTCATCACGTCAGGATCAAGGGCAACTTCGCCGGATAGTGAAACAACCGCGTTGCCCACCCTCACCCGTCACCGCGTGGAGGTGTCTTGGGTGAACCCTTTTTTCAATTTGTTTTGTAGAATTCTCTCGATTTGACCTTCAAATGACCTCTGGAAACAAGCACAAGGTCAAACAAACTACGAAATCGGACTCAGAGACCTCAAAAACATAGGCCAGAATTTTTTCAGATTTTTTGGTAGAACTCTCTCGATTTGACCTTCAAATGCACTTGAACCTGAGGTTATGAAGGTCAACCGACCCTCTCATCGTAATCAGCGACCCGAAAAACCCCCAGTACATTATACATGTTCCCGCTTAATTCAAATGTTGACCTGTGTAATCATTCAAAAATTTATTTCATTTTCTTCTTTTTATTTATTTAAGACAACATAAAAAACGAGTTAAAACTAATACAATATTACAAAATGAATGAGTCATATATGTAATATAAAATAATTTTTTTGTCATCAATTTTTTAATCTTCACTCATCATCATCGGAATCATGTTTTTTATGGTGTGTGTCATCATCATCCTCCATTGAATCGGAATCTGTAAATATAAAACGTAAATTATGAAATAGCAGTATTTTGATAATTGATCAGAAAATAGTTAATGAAAAATTGATAACTACGAACTTACCAGGGACTTGGGTAATTAAGTCACTCACAGAAATTGGAAGTTGATCTCCTTCGAACCATTTGAACACAAATTTCTCGTCTTGCGCAATCCAACCATACTCTAACGGGTCCAATGTCGTATGTTGGTTTTTGTGAACATTTTTCCAAACTGTTGAAATGCATTTACTTAATGCGATTTGAATTTGGCTTTAATAAAGGGAAGAAAAAACCTTTTACGTTACTAAAAAAAAATGTTGAATTTCAACAAGTATTTGCGACGCTTGGTGAAGAAAATTTGACCAGTTACAACAGGTATTTAACAGCACTCAGAAGTTTACTTGCCTGCTTTATAATGCAAAAAAATCAATGGACGTTGATGATGGAAGGTATCAACTTTTCGTCAACAATTATAAAGCTTCCCACGTCAGTGAAAACTTCAGTAAAAAAATACTAAATTTTGATGCAAGCTCAATATCAACATGTAAGAGTGAACTTTACCAGCAACTTCTAAGAGCACATTATATTTCAACAGTTTGGAAAAATACTCACAAAAACCAACCTAGGACATTGGACCCTTTAGAGTATGGTTGGGTTGAGCAAGACGTGAAATTTGTGTTCAAATAGTTCGAAGGAGATCAACTTCCATCTTCTGTGAGTGACTTAATTACCAAAGTCCCTGGTAAGTTCATAGTTAAGAATTTTTCATTAACTATTTTCTGATCAATTAACAAAATACTTTCATTTCATAATTTACGTTTTATATTTACAGAAGACTCCTATTCAATGGAAGATGAAGACGACACACACCATGAAAGACATGATTCCGATGATGATGAGTGAAGATTTAAATATTGACGAAAAAGAAATTTATTTTATATTACATATATGACTCATTCATTTTGTAATATTGTATTGGTTTTAACTCGTTTTTTTATGTTGTGTTAAATAAAAACAAGAAAATCAAATTGATATTTGAATGATTAACTGTGTTATACCTAGATATTTGAAATGCTTTCAAAATATATTAATTTTTTTATCATCAATACCTTATATGTTTTAGTATATTGTTCACAAGAGAAAATACTATAGCCTAAAGTGAGTACAATAGTAATTTTTAGATAAGATTTTGCTGTCAGCTGAAGTGTGTCCTCAATAAAAACGTCTGCCGTTATTAAAATGGGTTTATAAGACCCTAATAAATAAAATATATCAATGGCAGATCTGGTCAATTACTTTCAAAATTAAATTTTTTCAGCAGTTTCAAAACTTCCTGCTACAATGTTAAACGCGCGATAATGGTCCGCCATTGTTGTTTTTCGATAATAATACTAATATATTGTAAAACAGCAAAACGGCAGACGTGGTCAAATACGTTTAAAATAAAACTGACCAAAAATACATAAATGTCTCACCTGGGCGTGCGCCGTGCCCGCCACGTTGGGCTTAGTGAGTCTGCATTTCATGTACTCATACAATAAGTATAGGGGCTTCACTGTACAAAACCCTAGGTCTGGTAAAATACATACCGGTAGTCTTTCACTGGCTCTTAGACTATATGCTTCTATCTACCCAAGAAGCCATAAACTTATTCCCTTACAACCAATTCTTCAATTGTTTGGAAGTACTTAAAGAAAAGTGGGAATAGAAAGGGATTTGAATTACTATAAATTCATCTACTCACTTAAATATATACTTCACAATACATATGCTCAACTATCTGTAATAGGACTCATGATAACTACTGTAGCCAATGAGGTAAAGGACAACTCTAGTAATCCATAAGTATCAATATGTTTTAGAAAGTTATACCTAATGAAGTGTCTGGCTGAAGTTTTGACACAATGCTTCAGAGGCGGATTCAAAGAGACCAATATTTCTTATAATTTTTTTAATTCTCAAAAAAAAACTTCTTTGTTAATAACTGCAATACTATAAATTTTATGGAAGGATAATAAAATAATGATCTTTTTCTGGGGAAAATATGTGTTTTTTTATTTTTTTACGATGAATGTTAACCAATATATAGCGATTAAAAGTTCTAATGTACGTGTTTAAACCACCTATCGCTAGGGTTTAAACACCTACATTAGAACTTATCTTTACTATATCTCGGTTAACATTCAACTCAAAAATCAGAGTACTTGTAGCTTTGTACCTTTAAAATGAGTTTTTGAGAGTCCGGATATCTTAATATTTTAGAAGCAGGCAGATATTGCAGAATTTTTATGTATAAGACAGCGAAAGATATCCAATCAAATTAATTAAGAAACATCGATAGCTTAAATTATATCTTGAAATAATTAGATATGACTTATTTGTTAATCAGGCTACAACAAAAAATAACGCAGTCAAATTAGCTTACACCAACATAAATGCATTGAATGAACATATAAAAGGGTCTTTTATCAAACACAATAATGAAAATATCCTTGCAACTGATAGCGGGTGGGTTAGCTAGTAAAAATGACCCAAAATGCAGCCCCGTATGATTTGTTGAAAATGATTTTTTGCAATTGTAAAAGGGGATTTGGGACAAGTTGCGGTTGCCGAAAAATCGTTTTGAGCTGCAACGCCTCTTGTGGGACGTGTAACGGAGATAACTGCCACAATTCTCCACCAACTTTAGATCAGTAGGAGAATAGTGGCAGTGAATCTGACAAAGACATTTAAATAGGTGCGATTTAATAAATGGATAAAGATAAGTTATAATAGTGACGAAATAATGTAATTTTTCTTTCCTAAAGAACTGTATTTGTACAGTATCACCACCTATTATAATAGTTTTTTAACTTATCCCTAAATACAGGTCAATTTCCCGATTTCTGGAAGCTTAGCCATCTTAAATTTATAAAACTGGCCCTAAAACAGAGGTGAAAAATTACCGGCAGTTTGCAATAAATCAGAAATCCCTAAACTTTTGCACTTGTATGCCAACGGTTATCATGGAATGTCAATCAAATAATCAACCTAGAATAATTTGGATTCGTCAAGGGAGGTCGACTGAAACGAATCTAGTATTATATCAAAATTTTATATTGAGTCAAGTGAAAAGGGGGAGACAGGTTGAGTCTGTCTATACTGACCTTTCGAAGGCATTTGACAGGGTTAACCACGATCTCCTCATCCTAAAACTGAAAACCTTGGGTATTAGGGATCCGCTGCTATCTTGGTTTAAAACCTTTATTACAGGCAGATCTCACATGGTGAAGATAGGCAGTTCAGTATCAAGGCAAATACCTGCCTTGTCTGGAGTACATCAGGGGTCCCATTGTAGCCCTATCCTGTCTACCAAATAAGAGCCCTTTCCTGATTTCCTTAGAAGATGCTTTAGTTCTCAAAGAAGATATAAATCACTTTTATTATTGGTGCAAAGTTAAGAAAATGGACCTAAGCATAAAAAAATGTTGCCAAATATCATTTGGTAGAAGACTAAATCCCATCACCTTTTAATTCCAAATAGAAAACAATAATCCTAATAATTCTTCTGAAATCAAGGACCTCGGAATTACCTTTGATCGTAAGCTATCTTTTAGATCACATATAGGTGATATAGCATCCCGTGCCCTAAAGATTCTGGGCTTCATTCATAGGTCCTCCATTAAATTTTCTTTATCTACATTTAAATTGTTGTACTGCACTTTGGTGAGATCAATTTTAGAATATGGCTGCGTTGTCTAGTCACCATCATATCGATTACATGTCGATCTATGGAGCAGGTACAAAACAAGTTTCTACGGATTACTGCATATAAAATGGGACTGGGTAGAGATATTACTCATATGATCTCATTCGAACAGAGTTAGGTCTGTTATCCTCGGAGAGCAGGAGAATTTGTGCAGATTTATGCCTATTGTATAAAGTAGTTAACTCATGCATAATATGCCCAGATCTGCTGAATTTAATTCATTCAAATGTGCCGGACAGGCGCAGTAGGCATACTGAGCTGTTTAAAGTGCCATTTCATATGACTAACTATGGGTCAATCGAATCACTAACTAGAATGACAAGAACTTTTAACTTATTTCAGGACCGGATTGGTATTAATAAATAAAAAATAAATAATTTCATACATTACAATTTAAATGTTATTGTTATAACTTACTTTTTCTAATATAAAAAATAAACTAAAGAATACAAAACGTTTTACGACGTGACTATTAATGATTAAAGTAAAAAAAATAATTACACAAAACATTTGAAAACATGTTCTCATATTTTCTTTTGTTTACTTTTAATTTTAATGCATAAAAAACTTTGTACAATTTTCGCAGTTTTTATGCAATAGGCGGTGGCTTTTAAAGGATTATTTTTTAAAAAACATAATAACGTTTACTTTTTTACAGTTTGAAAATATTTTTCCTATATAAAACTTGTTTTTATACAATTTTCACAATTTTTATGCAATCAGGGTGGTTTTTGAGCGATGAAACTTTATAATACCACTTAGTAACCCCTAAAAAAGATAATATTCACCAAAAATGCACTGTAAAAATATTTTAAGCTATTAAAAATGTTTTTAGGGTTCCGTATATACTATATACGGATACGCTTATAATATCACTCAGGATTTCTGCTTCTGTCACATCACAGCAATTTTCTGCGAAACTACTGGACGGAAGAGGTTGAAATTTGGTATGAAGATATAGTTTGGTGACTTGATCAGAAGCACATATCGCAAAAGAAGAAATTTTGATTTAAGGGGTACTTCTGGGGGGGAAAAACTAAAAAAATCGACCGTTCCCCCCCTGATCACCGAAACTACTGAACCTAAAATTTTGAAAAAAATAGAAAATATAGAACGTTGCCCGAACTTTACAGGAAAAATAAGGAGAAACCATTAATATTAATTTTGGGGGCAAATTATAGAATTAAATAAAAATTTAAAAATAAAAAAAAATTCAAACTCATCATGTAATATATCAAATGAAAGGTCTCATTCTGATGAACACAAATATATTTTTTTCATATTTAAAAAAAAATTAATTAAAAAGATATTAAAGAAAATATACCAATTTTACCCATTCCCCCCCCCTTATCAACGAAACTATAAAACGTAAAGTTTTGAAAAAAAATACTTTCATAGGATCTGACCTGAAGTTTACTGGAAAAATAAGGAGAAACATCTAGTTTTCATTTTGGGGTGCAAATTACAGAATTAAATGGGAAATATAAAATTAAAATTGTTTCTAACCCATCATGTTATATATCAGATGAAAGGGCTCATTACGACGAAAATAAACATATTTTTTTCATATTTTTAAAATAAATAAATTAAAAGATATTAACAAAAATATAAAAAAATTTACCCATTCCCCCCCCTTATCTCCGAAACCATAAGCTGGAAAATTTTGAAAAAAAAAATAGGTATAGCGCCTCACCTGAACTTTACTGGAAAAATAAGGAGAAACCCCTAATATTCATTTTGGGGGGCAAATTAAAGAATTAAATGAAAAATAAAAAATTAAACTTGTTTCTAACGTATCATGTAATATATCAAATCACAGGGCTCATTATGACTAACACAAATATATTTTTTTATTTTTTTTTAAATAAATATTTTAAAAATATTTAAAAAAATATTTAAAAAAATACCCATTCCCCTTTATTCCCCAAACTATAAGACCTATTTTTTTTTTATTTACAGGAAAAATAGGAAGAAATCTTTAATATTAATAATGGTGGGCAATTTATAGAAATAAACGGAAAATAAAAAATATTTTTTTAACGTGTTATGCAATAAATCAAATGAAGGGGCTCGTTATGAGAAATACAAATATATATTTTTAAAATTAATTGTTTACAAGATATTAACATAAAGATATAAAAAATTCTCATTTCTCGCTTTATTTCCGAAACCATACTACCTATAATTTTGAAAATAATTAGGGGTACTGGGGCTCACTTGAAATTTATAAGAAAAATTATTAGAAAACCTCCATGGTAATTTTAGGGACAAATTATACAATTAAATGGAAAATAAAAATTCAATTTTCAAACGAATCATGTAATATATCAAATAAAAGACTGATTATGTGAATTACAAATATATCATATTTTTAAATCATTTGTTTAGCAAAGATATTAAACATCGACTTAATTCCCATTTTAGAAACTATACTATTTAAATTTTGAAAAATATATTTTATTTGTATTTTTAAATAATTTGAATAACAGATTTAATAAATTATAATTTAAAACTTGACCTATTGTGCCCTTTATCTTCCAATCTATAGAGCCTCAAAATTCAGACAATAGATTATAAAAGGCTTCCCTGAAAGTTTATTAGTAAAATAAAACTCTAATGTTAATTTTTGGGGGCCAAATTAGAAAACAAAATACAGCGAATCTTGAAGGTGATACGGAATCCTTACAATGCGAGTCCAACTCGCACTTGACCAAATTATTTTTCTATGAAGTTAGTTTTAAGAATAGAGTTTATAAGGATTGACTTGTTGAAAAAAAAATATAATTAGCATTCCATCAGATATATGAATATGTAAAGCGTAGTATTTAATAATTATTTTATTTATTCAAGCAATAATTGGCTCATTAAACGTTTAGTTCTTCATTATTATGAGAAGGGGTAGTTTTCACCCCTAAATCGCAGAGAGCTCACATCGTACATCTATTACTTTTGAGGAAAAGGGTAAGGCAAGCTTAATTCCAAATTTTCATACAAATCCTTGTTGTCCGAAAAAATTGCGAGGTAATACACTATTTTTATCATTGGTGACTGGACTATATAATAAAGAACTTTTCTACTCATTTTTGTGCCGGAGGAAAAATACTTATAATTATGGACACCTTCTCAATTTCAAGAATTAGTCTCTTTAAAAACAAGGACCGATTGTCTTTATTTCTAAGACAGAGAGAATAGCAAACATTTTTGACAGTTTTATAGGTTCAATACAAAAACTAGTTACACCTAAATAAAAGTAATTTATATATTATTCTCAGGCCGAAAGGTATAAAATATATTTCATATATAATTTTTTCATGTTAGTAAAACTACAGGTATTTGGTTTTCCGTAATATTTTGCAAAAAGAACGTGCCAAGGGTCAGACTGGTCTTGAAGCCAAGTACTTAATTTACATAACAAGATATTAGTTTTAAATCGCACATTGGGTTATTTAATTTATTGTTTTATTGTTATATTAATTAGATAAAAAATATTAAAATGATGAAATATTTTCTAGTTTATTGCTATACTTAGTATGAAGCAAACTTCTTGTACCTAGGTAATGAAGGAAATCGAACTGAAATGAGTTAATTAAGTCAACTCATGAACTCTGCGCATGTTTCTCTTCTACTAAAACAAGCTAAGATCATTGTTAGTTCATCGCTCGCGTTTGTTTCTCATGGCTGATCGAGATCGAATCGAACTATATTAATGAGTAATGATGCACGACTGATTCTAACATACACAATCATTAGTAACAAATAGAAATAATAATAGCTGCAATGATATATGTCGAGAGCTGTTCCGATCCTAATCATATCGTGTCACGAGAACGTATTTTCTGTATCTTACCTACTACATATACGAATTGAGGTTTTAACGAAAAGTTGAACTACTTATTTGATATATTACCAACAATTTGTTTTTTTTTAATCTAAGATAAGAGCTTCATTCAAAACATATATTTTGAAGATATATTTTTGTGTTCATATATTGATTAATTCTTGAAATATGTCAAAAAATTCCGAAATGTGACTTAGTTTTTTTAGTTTTTCAGCCATTATAATGCCCATATTTATTTTCTGTATTTCAACTGATTTGTTTGAAAAGTACCTAAAATAAATTCTTGTGTTTTAAAGGACGCTCATGTCTGATTTGATCAAACAAACAGTTTGTCAAAATGTCTTCTATTCAGTACTATTTGAATGACTATTGTAATAATATTTTATTTTTCGCTGTCAAAAATAGGAACTCTTCTACAATAATTAACCAAATCTATTAAAAACTCATTTTTGCTAATAAATAAACTGTAAAAACGAGTCAGAACAAACGAGCCATAAAAAAAGGTGGTAATTCCAACACGTATTGTGGTAAAAAAAAAGTCTCCAGAATTTCGAATCTATTCCAGAATTCTCATTAGCAGTTTAGTCCAGCCGCATGAGACCCAGGTCCGTAACTTGACGTGACTCACGGCGAAAAGTTGTAATCCACATAAATATATTGCAATGCTATATCAGGCAATGCCCGACATGAAACGAAGCTGCGTCTCATTTTGCAGCTGGAATTCTAGAATCAGATGGAAAATATATTTGAACTATTCTATATATGCAGCTGTTTATGGACTACCCAATATACGAACGAAAACAAAAATCCGATGTTGCAATTATTTCTGTCGCATTAGCTCTGTTGAAAATTTAAATTATTACTTTACAAATATCCCGTCATATTATAGGAATAAGAGAATTTTGTTTACTGTACTGTTTCAGCTGATCAATTTGTTTCTGTTTATCAAAGTAATGGGTAAATACACACATATGGACTTACTTCTATGAACAACTTTGATTTATTTTTTCTCGTATACATAAACTTTTGACATATGTAATAGTATACTTATTATTTATACTGATCAATTAAATCATAATATCTGCACTGCATTATGTTACACTGTATAACTATAATTCTACTGTATCTTATATTCGAACCATAGCACAAAATGATAATGGGACACAAGACCCAAATTCAAGTGCGCCTCAGATTAGCATGTTAGTGACGTTAACTCATTAGAATTTCCCCAAAAATCACCTAACCCTCCCTTAGTAATTATCAGTTTAAATACTATAAACTATTATGTGTTATAAGAATATAAAGAAAAAAGATCGAGGATGTCGTCTAGGTATTAATGCTGGTGTCAAACAGTTTGAACATTTGCTCTAGTGTTAGTGATAAAGCTTTCATAACCCTTTATTTGAAAATTCATATTCGTTGTATTTAAAAATCGTCAAAAATTTTTAAATAACTTTAATAGTTCGTTCTTATTAAAAAAAGTTCCTATTTGAATTTTTATTTGGGAATTCTGGAAGCCATTTTGCAAATTTCAATAGTGGTGTCAACTTTCGCAATAACTTGCCATAGTACTCTTTATGTATATATTTTTTTATACAACGAATTGTCAACAATGTAGCAACATATTTTTTGTGAGAAACCACATACATTGTGGTTTAATTTAGGATTGTAGATTAAAAATAGTTAATTAGGTTATCAATACAAGCATTTCACCAGTGGTATATTTTGTGGACGTTAGTCAATAAAGTGCTTATTTTAAATAAAAATCTCCTAGGTAGTCATGAACTGGTCTACTCCTGTGTTTAGGTTTGACGTTGCATTTTGGGACACGTTTTATATTGCTATGGGTGTTTGGCTCTAACTGTTTCTTTGCCTTCAACCAAGAATAGAATACAATAAAACAATACAACAGCGAAAAATGTCACGAAATGGTTTCCTATTTATAGTTGTTATTTAACTACACAAATTTAAATACAAATAACTAGCATGTGCTACTAGTTGTTAGATTTGCTTGGAAGCGGCTGAAATATAAGTACCTGATACATTTGTAAATAATACACACCTGTTATTATTTGTGTATATTACTTTGCCTACCTCACAATTGCTAATGTGGACTTATTCTTATACTTATTCTAGGTGTAGGTAGCTACTTAGTACTAACCTACTTGTGAAAGTTCTTATTGTGTTGGGCTAAATTTCGGGTAATTATTTTACATAGTTTTATTTTTAATTCGATTAAATTTTTTTCAGTTTTCTTTGTACACATTTATTCTAGGTTTATATTTGGCAATAACTACAACTTGTCATGGAGATTTGTTTGACGTGCCGACTTTTGGGAAATATCAATAGATTTAAAATTTTATTAAAATAAATGCTAACGTTGACAGATTTATGTATTTAAAACTGAATTAACTACCACCGAGAAACGTTATGAATTTATCTGTAGGACTGCTGTTGAGAAACCATTTAAAAACAGTTAGTGAATTGATATTACCAGGTTTTGTTAATATCTGGTATTTCTTTACTGTATTTAATTTTTTTACTACTGAACACAGCCTATTGTTTGTTTTGTAGTACATTTGTAACTCCTCTACATGGTATACAAGACAATTCGTTTCTTAAGTTTGTTTCTCCCAGTCATTGACGGTGGAAAATTTATAAAAGCAACTCTAATGATTTAGAAGTTTCCTGATAGCATTTTTCACTTTAATCAATGTGTACTTCATCCCGAAACATGACCCTTAGGTTATCAGTCTAAGAACATTGTGGAAGACGTCGAAAATTTGCGATGGGTTTGGTCGGTTCTTTGTCCGAATAATGACTGTGATGAAGATTCCTGCACAACCCACATAAAACATGGATATGAGTCACAATATGTCTAATATATAGTACCATTCTCTCTTACAAGGTTCCAACCCTGTATAACAAGATTAGTTCTCGTGTACCAATAGTTTTTCTATTGAAGAGACGTCCTTATTGAAATTATAAAATTTGTTCATCCGATTAGTGTCGGATAAAGAGAGCGGCTAACAAAAGGAAAGGGAAGACCCGTTGCTTTGTAACATACATGCATGTTTATTGTATCTCGTAATTGAATTTTCAACAATCCAATCGAAATGGTTAAATGGTTACGCGTTAAATATATATCGCAAGTCATTTGGACTTAATTAAATTTATATATGTGGTAAAACATAAGGTGGTCTTCAGCATAATCTAACGGCAGGCACACCTTTGAGTTTTTTTAGGTGTTAGAAACTTTTGTTCGCTTCATCAGCATCATGTAATCTGTTGTGGTAGTTTAATGAACGTGTTTTGTTACAAATTGTGCATTAATTCGAACAATATTTGCTTGTTGTACTGTCTGATGGATCGTTAAAAGGAACGAACGTGATCGGCAAGTGGAATATTTTATTATTATTCTAGATGCCGTGTTCATCTGTATGTACTGTGTACGTTTATTGGAGATTGCAACATATTTACAAGATTAGATGCAGAAAGTTTATAATGGAAATTTAGTTGGCGATTTTATTTTGCTGTAACGGATATCTCAATAGATACATTGAGCCATTTTCTTTCGCAATTTATATTTAATTCATTAATTTCCAAAATGCTATTATTATTATTTAGAAAAAAATATAAACTTTACCCAACATTTGCTGATTTAGTAACTTTTATGAATCAAATTTATTATAAAACAATTATAAATCGTCAAATACACATTAAAACTATTAAATTCAAAATTTGGATTAGAAAATTCAAAATAAGGCCCTACAATAATTAAACATGAAACTAAAAGAAATTAATCACCACAGCATAATTCAAAATGCAATCAGTTATAACAGTATCATATTAACAGGAAATAATAACTTGTTGATGAAGAAACCCACTGAGGCCCTGTCATGTCTTCCCCTTCATGTACAAGAATACAATTATATTTAATAATTTATATTTAAAAAAGAACCGACTTCAACTGGCTTAAAATAAAAACCGTTTGCACCCCCCTTTCTATAACTCTAGCTCCAATTCACCGTAAATTGCAATCACCGTGTATATGTTTCTGTGTATTGGTTACATAATATAAATTATTTGTCTATCATTTTCTGAATCAACCTGTACAACTATAATTCACCTCTACACGATGTTGCACCCTCCCTATATAAGTATTAATCCTTTCCACCCTATTGAGTGTTTCTATTGTTCTATTGCTTAAATAACCCTGTATACCTATAATTTTACTTAGTCCAATATGCCAAGTATAAGCAACTACTTATGTTGCACACTATATAACTTTTTGTAACTATACTGTATAACTATAATTCCACTTCACGCTATATTATCCTGTATATGCGACTGCTTCTAACTGCATATGCTTATGTAACCATTTTTTTAAGTTTTTTAATCCACTCTGTATAACTGTAGTTGTACTTCACTCTTATTTCAACCACATGGTATACGCAACTACTTTTGTGCCATCCAATACATTTTCGTACCACCCTGTATAAGTTTAACTCTATTTCACCTTATATTTCAACCATTCTATGTATCTGCTTATCTACCACCTAATATCTTTACTTAGCCCAATATTTCAAATGTACACATTATTTGCTGCTTGAAAATCGAATCACGCACACACCTACCACCGTATCCCATATAGAAAACATAGCTCATCTAAAAATTTTCTTATAGCTATACACTAATGGAATATTTTGTGCCATTTCACTTTACTGCAATGAAAACCCTGTACGATATACCTTCACGGTATATCTTGACATTTATGCTAGATTTGACATTGGTGTTAACCTTTTTTTGCAAATATTTTTACGATTTTCGGAAAAACCGTATATTTTACGTTATAGTTAATTATACGGAACCAAGCTGGAACATCTCTTTGTAGAATACAATATAAAATATTCTAAGTGGTTGAGCCGTTTTAGAGAAAACAATATAGATTTATTGATATTACTGAAATGTAGTCCCTTGATTATTGTTTTTTCTGAATTTCTGGAAAACAGTAAATCTCATGTTAAAGAAAATTAGATGGTACCTTAATGTAATACTCCTTAATACAATCCCGTTTAAGTCATCAAATTTGCCCAAGCTGTTTTTGAATAATCATTGAGCATACATAAAAAAAAGTGCCGACGAACTGCTAACCTCCTCCTTTTTGTAGGTCGGTTAAAGAACAACTGAATTAAAATGAATCAGAATTAAAACAATTTAAGTACCCTAAGCAATCAGCTGCAACTATTTTCTAACATATAATAATAATTGTTTAGTTTAGAAATATATTTATGTGCTATCTGCCTAGAGTTTTACGCATTTTTGGCTTCATTTTTCCAACTCACTGAAAATAGTATAGTTATAGAAAATGTATCACCTACCTCTAAATGCACTATAAATTTATAATTTATTTTTAAAAGTAACTAACGTCAAGTGAATCAAATGAAGACTGTTACAAAAACTCTGTACGAACAATATTCCTTTATGACGTATCTTGACATTTAATTTTAAAGATTTCTCTAGAAAATTTGAATGAAATGTAATATGACAATATATAATTTATAATATTTCTTATTATAATGCAGTAATCATTAAAATTGCTTAAGCCGTTCTTGAGCAATCGCTGAGCATTGAGTATACAAAAATAATTTGGTCCAGTGCGAGTTCTCACATACTAAGGGTTCCATACCACCTTTAAGATCTGAGCCAATGTAGGTGAAATAAACTATATCTTTTTCTAATATTCCAGTTTCACACAAGCAGGAAATGAGTGCATTTTCTTATATATTTTAATATCTTTTAACGAAAATGTTTTAAATTTATATAAATATACACTTTTATTTTTCACACATAAACTTTTTATTTTATGTGCTACATGATTCGCTTGTTAGTTATAAAAATATGTATTTAATTTTCTAATTTGGCCCGCAAAATTAAGATTAGAGTTTTATTTTACTAATAAACTTTCAGGGGAGCCTTATATAATCTACTGTATGAAATTTAGGCTCAGCAGATTGGAAGATAAAGGGGAAAATAGTTCCATTTTTAAATAATAAATTATTAAATATATAAAGGGAGAATAATATTTTTGTTTACAACTTTTAAACAAATAATTTAAAAATTAAAAAAATATATAGATGTAATTCTCCTATTGTTCCTTTTGTTATTATATTACATGATGAGTTTGTCCCAAAATTGGGGTTTTCTACTAATTTTTCTTATAAATTTCAAGTGAGCCCCAGTACCTTTAATTTTTTTGGTAGTATGGTATGAAATAAAACGGGAAATGAATATTTTTTATATATTTTGTTAATAACGTGTTAATTAATTTTCATAATATGAAAAAAATATATTGGTATTCTTCATAACGAACCCTTTCATTTGATATATTGCACGATGCGTTGAAAAGCTTATTTTTTCCGTTCAATTCTACGATTTTCCCCCAAAATTAATATTAGGGGTATCTCCATATTTTTCCTGTAAAGTTCAACTAAGCCCATATAAGCCTGGTTATTTTTCTAATAGATCTTAAATAAAAAGGGAGACTGTGTTATTATAAAAAAATTATTCATTTCCCGGAAAAGGTGGGGGAATAGCTAAAAATGTTTTATTATTAATATCCTTTAAACCATTAATCTTAAAAATATGAAAAAATACATTTGTGTTCCTCATAATATCCTCTTTCATTTGATATACATCATGCACGATGCCTCAAAAATATTTGTTCATTTTCTATTTAATTCTATAATTTGGCATCCAAAATTAATATTAGGGATTTCCTCGTATTTTTCCTGTAAACAAAAATTTTTAGGTAATTAGTTAAAATATTTTTGTAAATATATTTTAAAATATGAAAAAAATATATTTGTATTCATCATAATGAGTCCTTTGATTTGATATATTACATGATGCGTTAGAAATAGTTTTAATTTTATATTTTCCATTTAATGCTGTAATTTGTTCCCTAAATTAATATTAAGGGTTTCTCCTCAAATTTTTACGCCTTATAGTTTTGGAGATAAGTTTTTTTTATTGTTAATATGTTAAAATTAATTTTTTCTAAATTATGAAATTATGAAAAAAAAATATTTGTTTTCGCCATAATGAGCCCTTTTATTTGAAATATTACATGATGCGTTAGAACCAATTTTAATTTTATCTTTTCCATTTAATTCTGAAATTTGCCCTACAAAATTAATTGTAGAGGTGAGGCTCTATATCTTAATTTTTTTTTCAAAATTTTACGGCTTATAGTTTTGGAAATGAGGTGGGGGCAATTGGTATTTTTTTACATTATTTGTTAATTTCTTATAAACAATTTATTTTAAAAATAACAAAACAATATATTTGTGTTCGTCATAATGAGCCCTTTCATTTGATACATCACATAATGTGTTATAAACAATTTTAATTTTATATTTTCTATTTAATTCTGTAATTTGCCCCCAAAATTAATAGAAGAGGTTTCTCCTTAATATTCCGGTAAAATTTAGGTAAAATATTACATCTTATAGTTTCGGAGATGAGCGGGGGGACAGTCGACATTTTAGTTTTACCCCTCAGAAGTACCCCCAAAAACCCTTCCTGATCGTGTCACCAAACTATACACTGATACCAAATTTTAACCTTTACCATAGTTTAGGTGAAAATTGGTGGGATGTGAAATAGGGAGAAATCCGGAGTGATATTATATACAGGGTGAGTGAGCATCCATAACTCCGTTATTTTTATGAATAACTATATCCAATATTATATCCTTGAAGCGCTCTAAAAACGTCCGATTTTTTGAGGTCATCGCCAACTATGGTTTCCATTCAAAAAAAAGATAAGTTTGTGTCATATCTCGAAAACGAGAGCTGTCACGCAAACGAGGACATGACAGTCGTATTTGGGATACAATTCCCTTCAATTTTGATATGTATACTTTTTTTATAAAATCAAAAACAAAAGAGCTAGAGGGATTTGACTAAATCGACAGAATTTCGGTTTTTCAAAATATCTAGTAAGCCAAAACTTTTTACAAGGATCCGAAAGTGTCATTAAATTGGGCCAGTAGAACTGCAAATCTTTCCCAATTTAACCATTACTCTATCTCCGCTAGTTTCCGAGATCCCCATACTGATCATCAAAAAAACTCACCCTGTATAGTATATATGGAAACCTAAAAAGATGCTAACAAAGTGATAACATTCTATAAATCAAAGAAATATGGGGTAAGAGGTACAGTAAAAATTCATATTTAAGATTATTTTTCAGACAGCGCAGTCGGAAAAATTGAAAACAGTAAATTCTTCTACGCTGGTTGCCTGCTGATTAGGTATGGCGTAAGCCTCAATGCAGTTAACTAAAATCATCCATAGCCATTAAGATTGACTTAACACCTCTCTCAGACTCGGGGAATGGACCAACGACATCAATAGCAACTCTTTCAAATGGGACGCCTCTTGCCTTGGTCTTCGGGTCCTTACTGACACTACAGGTGTGAGATTTGCGGCAACAAGCTCTGACATAATTTGCCCAGTTATATCGTTGGCAAAGTTTTATTCATGCCTATATGAACTCCGGTAATCCCAATGTTCTTTGGTCGGGACCGCAGGTACCTTTTTCTTTGGGACTAGCAGTTGAGACTTGAGTCTCTCTGCCGTAATTCTCTTAAGTATTCCGTTATTCTTCTAAGAAGTCCCATTAGGTCCACAATGACTTCAGGACGCCCAAATATTTCACTAGCTCGTCCAATCGTGGCCTTGGTGCCTTTTCTCCTTGACGGATACGATTGGTTCAATATCTAGGTCAGCCATTTGTTTCTGTACACATTGCCCAGTTGTCCACTCTTTATTCACCTGCATATGAACCTCTCGGCTGGGTACTGCACAGGAGGCTGGTGGTGGATTAGTGGACGTTTGAGACCTTATTCTTACTGGTTGACTAATCGTGATGGTCGTATAGTTGTGTTTGTCCATACTGACTAGTGAACTACTTTGGGACCTCACTGTGCCCCCGCCTTGGAAATGCCCCTTGCATTTATAGTGATCACGTACGCCACGGGTTCTTTGTTTCTGCTTTATCTCAATTATTTTGTTAATTTTGGACTATACTTCCTGACGGAACGGCTCTGTTTTTTCTGACTTACGGAAGCTGCTTGTCCCCTAGTTTGGACAAGCATAAGTCTTAAGAAATCTATTGTCAAAATTACCTATGTCTATCCCTAGTGGTGATTTTCGAAATAGCTACTTAGAAAAACAAAGAGTACTGAACCGACATTATCATTATCTCAGAGGCTGTTCTAATTCATATTAAAGAGCCGTGTTGACTTTTGCATCACATAAATACAAATCGTCTTAAATCATTGCAAGAGGCCATTCATTTTTGTTTCCAACGTATGCTGTTGTGACATTAATCACATTACCAGGATTTGAAACATGTGGAAGAGGATTGCTTTGATTATATTCTTGATTTCTTCCCGATCAAAACTTTTTGATTTTGCAAAGATAACAACGATACGGTTGCATTTATTCGACGCTCTGGGATACTCTTTTTCATCGAGTTGATCAGCTTCTCTGATAGTGGAGTCTTCAGGTTTTCTAACTTTTAAACTCTGAAATGCAAAGAATTTTTTGCACTCAAGAAACTAACTACATCGAGGCCATAAAACCTCGACAGCAATTTTCATCGACTGGAATCTATATTCGGAGTAGACAATTGCATGTTCTTCTTAAGTGAAAAAGTAAGCTAAACCAGAACTAAACGAGTAACAGATTAATATTTTGGCTACACACCTTTTGCCGCCAATATTCGGAAATATGCACTGAGTATACGTGAAATGCATTGCAAACTGCAGCCGCTTAATCTCGCCAGTCATCTCGAGATCTCGCCTAAAATATGCTTCGGGTTTGATCTGGTGAAATGTTCGGGATATCGCGAGATCAAGATCTTTAAATCCGCATTCTAATAATTGAAAGCAGAAATAATTTTTAAAGTTGAAACTATATTCTTTTTGTTTTCTGAAGGATAGTTGTGGCATCTCTGGTTTTTATTTTTTCTAAGTTCTTTGGGAATAAAACCACATAAACTTGAAAGCCTGTATATTTCAAATAGTCCAAACGTTTCAAGTTTATGTAGTGTTATTCCCAAAGTACACATCGTCTATTAGTTTCATTATTTATTCGATTTAGATTATTTGTTTAATCACTTGTATAATCTGTTGGTTAAATTGATTACGATTTTTGCATTTCAAACATTCATATATATTTGAGAAAATATGATACCTTTATATGTGTACATCTTGCTTTTGACAATACTTAGTTTCAGGGATTCGGGATTTTTGGGGCATTACTCTAATATTTTCTGTTTCATTGATAATATTAATATCATACCTTCAAACAAATAATGCGAGTAGTGAAACAATGAGAGTTTAAATAGTTCTACAGGTGCAAAAATTAAGAAATTTCTTCCTAATTTATTTATCAGAAATCCGATAATGAAAAATTATAAATATGCAATTCAAAGGCTTATATGTAATCGTATTACGGCTTATTTCAAAATATCTAAAATTCACCTCGATAAGTCACTTTTTTGAGGCAGCGTTTTTTGTAACAAATTACGGTATATATAAAAGAAAAAACTTTGAACATTCATATAATATTCTAACAACAAATTTATGTTAGATTGTTATAGTATAATTCGTGGCTTAGCAGCTTATGTTTATTGACACAACTTACCAAATACTACTGATAAGGATGCAGAAAGTGTGAAATTACTCACATAAACCATATAAAACGTAAATGATCTTTTATTCGTCATGTCCCATACCAAACTATAGTCCAGATATTTTTCACGTTGTCCTTGCCTTCCCTATATTTGTTTCATGTTCCTTTTGAGGTATACCAAAATATTAATTTTATGGCCGAACAGTTTAATGACTCTAACATACAGGAACGTTATATAAGGAAAAGCGGGAGATACTCGAACGGACTGTTTTAAAGTAACTAAGGGAATGAAAATCACACAATTTTGTTTAAAAGTGAGGTACTTTTATTTTTTTATAATATCTGTAAATTGTAATCAAACAGAGTTTATTAGAATTGAAAACTGAATCCAAATGTGCTGTTCAATGATTTAAACAACTATCTATAGTGTTGCTCCCACTCACTATCCACTTGAAGGATGAAAAAGGCTTATGGAATTTTGGTATTTATTAAAATTTGCTAAACGTAATATTCTGTTATTGATCTATTTCACATTCGTGTTACATGCTTACTTGGTTATAGTTGTAAGTTTTCACTAAAATTTCTCTATACTTTTTTTTGACTTGCTACAGACATTGTCCAAGATGTATCGTAGTCAAATAATGTAATCTAATCCAATGCAATATCACTGCAATTTAAAAATACCAATGTGAGCCAAATTAGTAGGATTAAAGGTAAACATGAATTTAAATAGAATCGGGTTAATATTATTTCAATTATATTTCTCCTAAAAAAAATCGCTATAATAACTTAGATTTGAACTGGAAATGAACTCATTTTCTGTATGGCGGTTATAATTGGAATGAATTTTTCATCTTAAAAGCAAACCCCATATAACTGAATAAGCAGAAAAATTCCTCTTGAATTTTTTGTATTAACATGATGCGGTTTATATTGAAAGCCAATGAAACAACTCGAAGGCACCAAGAAGTCTTTGTTGAAACATATTTCAATGCATCATACTGAATGCAGACACTTCTCAACGGTTGGAAGATTTCAAATGAGAATAAAAATGGTGTATCACACGCCGCTGCGAAGTGAACTAAAGATGCAAGTAAAAAGTAGTTCAGGATGTGGACATTTAGATACGGTATACGGCATAATCCGTATACACACCGAAGAAGAAAAGGACCTATTAAAATTTATATGGGTTGAATGATGCATAAAATTTATTGAGTAAATTCTCATTCGACTATTATAAAAACTAATATCATATCTTTCACACTACAATATGGATTCGGTTTTGTGTCAATGCGTTTCTTTATTGCATGATTTTTCTTATCCTTTTCAACGACAATGAGTCTGAAGGCTGATCTCATTTATTTGTTGTAAAAATGGTGGGTAAACACCGCAAACAATATTCTCATTGCACCATAGGAAGTTTCTATAGATGGTTGAATTGACTCTGATTTGTTTTCTCATGGACAAATGCCCATTGCCTCATATATTTACCATGTGCAAGTAGATTAACTATTATCGTCACAGTGAGTCCTTTTCTTTTTAACTAACTTCACAAAAAGGATGAGGCTGTCAGTTCGTTGGAATCTTTATGTACAGAGTAATGCAACTTCGACCCTCTTCATTGGGATCTTGTAAACTACAGGAGATGAAAAATTTCAAATGGAGCAAAATTCTGTAATTTAGTGTTGCAAGAAAAGCCGTTTTTAAATTTTAAAGTTATTTATATAGTCAACGCAAAAACAAAAACACAGTTTTATTTACACTTTTTTAACTATAGGAAGGCTTTATCACATTTTTCTTCTGAAGTTTCGTTTTTTCCTTTTTTTATGAACGCCATATTAGATTTGTCCTAGGTAATATAGTGCATTTCATTCACTGATATACAACTTGTTATAATTAGCTTTCTTAAAGTATTAATATTTATATGAAAATATATCACCTTAGTTGGCATTGACTCCACACAAGAATTTATCTTTTATAACTATGACAGTACTTATCAAAGTATCTACACATACTTTCAAACACAACTGTTTTCACAATTGAAGAAAAAATGAAATATGTTAAGAGTTTATTACAAATTTAATAGAAATTGTACAGAACATCTCAAATGAATTTTGAGTTACATCAGGAAAGGCAACAGGTTCCTAGAACATTATTTAAAATGTATCATAAACATTTGTCTCAGTTTGGAGCTTTTTGAAATCTGAAAGTAACGTATGGACGCAGAATGGAAGAAGGAATTTGAAAAAACTTCTTGGCAGAGGATAAACTAAAATTTATAAATTTAAATTAAAGAAAAAACATATTTTTGATAGATTTTTAGATAAATGCGAACACATCAAAATCAATATACCTATTAAGTAGCATTACAAAATACATACACATTTCCCAGACACTATATATATCCAGGTGAATTAGAAGAATGGAGCTTTGCGGTTGGCTCTCAGATAAATATCACAAAAGTGTTTTTCTTATTTCTGTAATAGTTTAAATGTTAGTGATCGGAAGCTGAAAGAAAATATTAATTACAAACAGTAATATATTGAGAATGTTCTAAAAAGTTTTTTTTTCTATAAATCACTGGTTACATGGTTATTTTTATTTATATTTGCAGATAAAAAATTTAAAACAAAAATTTGTTTGGTCATAACAAATTATTTATTAAATAAATTGATTAAATGTTAATAAAAACGACCATTAATATTAATAATAGATACAAAAAAATTGTTAATTAAAAAATGCATTTTTAGGTAATAATTTTTTTTAAAATCATGAAAAAAATCATTAACTCATAAACAATGCATTTGTTTATAACAATTATTTAACAATAGAAGTAAAAAATTAAAAATAAAATATTTTTAGGTGGCGTTTTGTTATATGTAATGTGCCATCGAAGACATTCCACGTTTAATCATAAAAAAGACGTAATAATAAAGATTTTTTTAAAAAACCTTTTATAAACTCTTATTGTTATTATTAGTTTTTCAATAGAGTAGATTGTTGATAAATAAGTGGAAAATTAAATTTTTTTTCAACGATAATCTAGTTTTTCACCTCTTTAAAATAACTTTAGGAATTATTTAGTTAAATATTTACAAAGCATTTTAAGTTAACTTTCCATTTCACAAATGTTGTTAATTAACAAATGCATAAACATGGAAAAATACAAATACATTTTTTTTTCTGTCCGGATTATTGTTTACTAACCTATTCCTAAGCTACGTTATTTTTTTTCATTCCTTAATATTCATATTTAATATATATTTTTTGCTTATCGTGTCTGAATGACGCGACTCACCTGAACGCCAGACTCCCCGTTTTAGCAATAACTGGGCTCTGTTAAAATTATTAATATTGGAGATACAGAGTTTCGGATATTGGGACATTTTTTATGAAATTTCCTCCTCTTTTCAAATCTTTTTCCTATTTCAAAGATCTTTTATCGTTATTGAGATTTTTCAAAGAAATAACGGAAGCACTTTTTTCCACTATATTGTAACGAAATTTCCCTACGCCCTGGTCTCATTCCAGTACGACATGGATAGTTTTTATGACAAAAAAATTGTTCTAGAAATGGCTCGGCAGCTGTAGAATTGATGGTGAATTTTACGAGAGTTTTCGATGCAGGTTTTAAAAGAAGCAACCCATAATCGCGGCAGTTAGTGCAGCGAAGAGCTTATATGTAGAATTGTTGTTGTGATAGCTGTTCTGTATAATTTGATGTAAATAAAAGTTCTAGAAAAGTGAAAGTGAATATTAGTTGTATAATTTTAATTAGATCCACGAAATTTATAACAACGTGGTGTCCGCAGTGGGATTATTTTCGAAATTTGAATAAAACAAGGCAAAACGGAAAAAAAAGACAACTGTAGTTTGAACAATTAATGCAAATAGTAGCACAAGTTAATGAAACAGTTAATAACAGAATGCAAATAGTTGAGTCAGACATAAAAGAGAGAAATGATGACATTAAGACCATAAAAAATCCCGTGGACACTCTTGAAACCAAAGAAAGGTAAAATTTGAAATCAGCTCTATTCAAAACACATTTCAAGATAAAATAAGTGCCATTCAAAACAAGGTAGAAACAGAAATTAAAAAAATGCAGCAGGACTTACAGCGAGGAAAATACCAGAACACCATGAGTCCAAAGGTTAGGTTAGGTTAGGGCATTTCCAACCCGACTGCAGAGAGAGGACACCTGAACGATCACCGACCAGGGGGTAACCATAACCAACAGAAAAGCCACATGTCCAGGGACCGTCAGCCAGTCAGCATAAGGGGGCAAATGCTGACTCACCCTCCACCAGCCTTCACTATCAGAAATTAGGCCAGCTGACAACAACATCCAGCTCAGAACAGTCACCGGCGAGTCCATGTCAATACAGGGTGAGGCAGATGTCGTGCTACAGATAGGGGACAACATGATCCGGCATAGGGTCCTGGTAGCGAATATTGAGGACGATTTTATACTGGGTATGGACCTAATTCGCCAGCATGCATTTATGTTCGACCCGAGATATGATGTCCTTTGGTTCCTAAATGAGGAATTTGTATTGACACGGACCCGTGAACAGCTCATCGGCCTCCATAAAAATTGTAGCAAGATCCTCAGCCAGAATTCCCGGTCGAACGGAACACATTATGGCTGCGTTGGAATGGTGGAGCCCGTACACTCAGCTCATGACTACTTAGTTGGACGGGCTATAGTTAAGACCGGACGAGATATACCAATTAGAGTAATGAATTTGTCCAACCACGACATTAGAATTGCCAATGGTTAAGCGATAGCTTGTTTCGAGCCAGTAGAGGCCATCATCAATTGCGAAGAATAGTACCAGATGTCGGTAAAGGAGACAGGGCCTAGTAAAGAGTTCCTACAACAGTTTGCTGACCATTTGACACACCTGACACCAGAGAACCAGAAGAATGCCAAGCAATTTATCACAAAGCACCGGCAAATTTTTAACAGTCAAGATGGAACCACCGCGTCGCACCAACATCATCCAGCATCGAATAGATACCGGAAAGGCTGATCCCATCAGAATACCACCTAGACGACTACCATTGGGGCAACAACAGGCAGTGGCTGAAAACATCCAGTCAATGTTACAAAATGGAGTTATTGAGCCATCCATCAGCCCATGGTCTGCTCCCGTCGTGCTAGTTAAAAACAAGGATGGAACCACCAGATTTTGCGTAGATTACAGAAAGCTGAATGATGTCAGGAAGAAAGACAGCTATCCAGTACCCCGAATCGATGACACTGTGACCACACCACCAGGCTCCCGTTGGTTCTCCACACTAGACATAAAATGTGGATATTGGCAGATTGGTCTACACGCAAACGACAGAGAAAATACAGCGTTCTCCACCAGTAAAGGGCTGTTTCAGTTTACGGTCATGCCGTTTGGGTTATGTAATGCACCTGCTACATTTGAGAGGCTAATGGAGTACGTACTGAGCAGGTTAACATGGAAGACGTGCTTAATATACCTCGACGAGATTCTAGTCATGGGCCAGACATTCGACGACAATCTAAGGAACCTGGACGAAGTATTCTCCAGAATTAATAATGCCAACCTGAGACTCAACCCGAAGAAATGTTCCATGTTCCAAAAAGAGGAAGAGTTTTTGGGCCACGTCGTTTACGACTCAGGAATCTGCACCAACGAAGAAAAGATAGAAGCTATCCGTGATTGGCCAGTCCCAAGAGAAAAGCATGAACTCCGAAGCTTCTTGGGCCTCTGTTCCTACTACAGGTGATTTGTTGAGAGATTTGTCACCATTGCCGCGCCTCTACATCGGCGGACCACTGAGAAAGAGACCTTCTATTGGAATCAGGATTGGGAAGCATCATTCAGACGACTGAGGGCAGCACTATGTTCCAGCCCAATCCTAGTCTTTCCTACACAGTCAGGCAAGTTCATTTTAGACACCGACGCCAGCAAGACAGAGTACTGCAGCCGTGGATTCTCGAAACCGGAAAGAAATTATTGCTTCACCGGAAAAGAACTTCTGGCAATAATAAGAGCTTTAGACCATTTCCACAAATACCTCTATGGTCATCATTTCTTAATCCGGACAGATCATGCCGCCCACAAATGGCTGTTGCACATGAAGACACCGGACGTACAACTGTCCTGGTGGATGGAGAAACTACTGCAATACGATTTCAAGGTGCAACACCGTGCCGGCCGTTTGCACGATAAAGCCGATGCCCTATCCAGAAGACCCTGTAGAGCAGAATGCGGACATTGTCTGAAGACGGAACAGCGACAGGGTATCTCCATCAGGCAGATCCGAGTGCAGGGGAATGAAGACTGGACAACGGAACAGTGCATCCATGACCAAATGGCTGATCCAGACATCGAACCAATCTTGTCACTCAAAACGAGAGGAGCACCCAGGCCACGATGGGACGAGGTAGCTCGATACTCGGGCGTGCTGAAATCGTTATAGACCCAATGGGATTCTCTAAGAGTAGAGAATGGAATGCTCAAGCGGGTTTGGGAAAGCACCGATGGCCGAGAAACCAAGTCTCAACTGGTAGTTCCTAAGAAAAAGGTGCCAGCCATCCTGACCGAAGTACATGATGGGTTTACTGGGGGCCATCTGGGTATGAACAAAACCCTAGACAAAGTTCGCCAGTGATACTACAGGGTAAATTGCTTTGAAGACGTCAGAGCTTGGTGTAGCAAATGTGACACCTGTGCAGCAAGTAAGGGCCCGAAGACCCGGACCAAGGGCAGAACGCAGCAGTATAATGTGGGCGTCCCATTTGAGAGAATTGCCATCGACGTCGCCGGCCCGTTTCCCGAGTCTGAGAGGGGCAGCTAATACATTCTGGTGGAAATGGATTACTTCAGCAAACGGCCTAAGGCATATGCGATACCCAAGCAAGAGGCAACCACGGTATTGACGTTGCTAGTAGAACAACTATTCAGCAGGTTTGGCGTCCCGATGGAACTACACTCAGACCAGGGGCGTAACTTCGAATCGAATGTATTCCAGAAGGTCTGCATGATGTTGGGGATCAGGAAAACGAGTACAACACCATTGCACCTATAGTCTGACGGAATGGTGGAAAGATTCAACAGGACCTTGGAACAACACCTATCCAAGGTCGTCAACAACAACCAGTGTGATTGGGATGAGCATATTCCCCCCTATTCCTGTTGGCATATCGCTCTGCCGTACATAATAGTACCGGCCTGACTCCAGCCAGGGTCCTATTCGGAGAGAAGCTGCGATTACCCTGCGATTTGGCTTTTGGCTCCCCCGAAGAACCTTCCCAAGACATCGACGATTATGCTGACCAGCTCCGACTTAAAATGCTGGCAATACAGGAATCAGCCCGAACGCAGATGTTGGCCACCAGTGACCGAATGAAGACGCGATACGATCTCAAGGCCAATTCAGTCGGGTCCCAAGAGAGGGACAAAGTCTGGCTGTACAACCCCCAACGGAGCAAGGGTAAATCCCCAAAGCTTACACCCGCCTGGGATGGTCCATACGAGGTGGTCAAGAGGCTTAATGACGTCGTCTACCGGATTCGTCGAAACCCCAGGGTTAAGTTGAAGGTGGTCCATTTAGTTCGACTCGCTCCCTACCATGGAGAGGATGCTTCTGATTGGAACGAACAGAAATAAAGGGGGGGCGGTGTAACGAAATTTCCCCATGCCAGCTCTGGTCTCATTTCAGTACGACATCGATCGCTTCTAGGACAAAAAAAAAGTTCTCGAAATGGCTCGGCAGCTGTAGAATTGATGATAAATTGTACGAGAGTTTTCGATGCAGGTTTTTAACGGAGCCACCCATAATCGCGGTAGTTAGTTAGTGCAGCGAAAAGCTTATATGTCGAATTGTTGTTGTGATATTTGAATCAGCTGTTCTGTATAATTTCATGTAAATGAAAGTTCTAGAACAGTGAAAGTGAATATTAGTTGTATAATTTTAATTGGACCCACGAAATTTATAACAATATTGTTTATAAGTATTGCAATTTTTATCGGCGTCATTTCATTATCAAAAATTTTCTGGAAGTTAATCTCAATCGAATGACACCAATATTATAATTTTCGATAAACTTCATCAGGATTTCACGAAAATGGCTAGATTAGATTAACAGGTACTATTTTGAGCATGACTGGACGCCTCCACATAATACTAGAAATGTTTGTGACTATTTAGATGAAAGATTTCTACACTGGTGGATAGAAAGTCGGGGCTGGTAAGGTTCTGTATTATTTTTGGTGGAGTATATAGGGATCGAGAGGGTAACGCCATAGAAGAACAACATAATTAACAATTAATATCTATTGTGTCACTAATTTAAATCGACGTACACGTTTATGTGCCCAAGAGTAAGGTCTTCACTTTGAGCACCTGTTACAATATTTTTTATAAATATTTTATTATAAATATTGTTCTTAGTTGTCTTCTAAACGTTGTTTGTGGCATATTCTTGATTACTTTTATGTTCTTTTGGGGAATAACACCACAATAGAAATAAAACTACGTATATTGCAGGAATACCAAAGGTTTCAAAGTCTATTCTGACTTCGTTGCCAATGGCTTTATGTGATTGCAAAATGAAAATTTGATTTATGACATTTAAAATTGACATTTTAAATGTCATAAATCAAATTTTCATTTTGCAATCACATCAATAAATATAAAGCCATTGACAACGAAGTCAGAATAGACATTGAAACGTTTGGTTTTCCTGAAATATACGTAGTTTTATTTCTATTGTGGTGTTATTCCTCTAAAAAACATAAAAGTAATTGTTCTTAGTGTTCGACAAAAATTTTAAAAACAAATTTGTGCTGTTTGCTAACTTTTGCTGTCAAATTTGTAATAAACTTTTAATATATCTCGAATTTCATCATTTCCGTTCATTGTGTTAAAAAATAAATTTTCTATAACTTCGTTGACAAGCACTTCGGTGGAGTCAACGCCAACTAATGTGATATATATTTCTTTTCTTTTAATATTTACTCGTAAGGAAGTGAATTAAAACAAGTTGTATAAACTACGTAATATTCTTCTGCAGGAAAATCTAATGTGGCGTCCATAAAAAAAATGTTGAAGATGGTAGCCGAAAAACAAAATGTCATCGTATTCTAAAGGCAACTAACATGTAAAAAATCTTTAATTTACTGTCTTTTTTTCTAATCTATAGATTCCGATATCTCAGTGTTGAGGGTCCAATTTAAATTACACAATATATAAAAAAATAAAAAAATTGAAAATAGAATATTATAATATATACTCACAAAGCAAGTACGTAACAAAATTTTACACTGATCATACACGATAATCAAGGAGCTCCTGAACACTCATTTTGAGATTTCTGTATAACAATTATTTATTTATTTATTTATTCTCTTTACAAACACCAAATAGGTAATTACATGTGAAGGGTTAAACACTACAAAAGTATTTGACAATGTTACAGACATGCCAACATCCTGAAGGGTTTGAATTCTGATGCAACAATAATATGCACCTAAGCTCACCAAATTTGATGTTAAATAGGTCAGTTTATAGATAATTATTGCTAAGATTTTAACAGCAAACTCGTAGAAGTAAACTATTTAAATAATAAAAAACCCAAAAATACGAATTTCTTTTGTTTTTTGCTTATATAATGAAAAGTAATGAAGGAATCGTAATGCCGTGTACAAGAAAGTTGAAGAGAATCAGATATCCTACTTAATGAGTATTTATACTTCCTGATCTCGATCAATTTTTTACCGAATAAACTGGTCCAAAGTGGATTTTTTTCAAAAATTTATAACTCTCTGGTAACAAATACTGGAATGTTAATCATCGTCAAAACGATAGTATCTGACTTCACATGTATCGAAATGAAAACAATTGCAAATACACTGTGTGATTTATAATTGTTTTCTAGTATATAAATTTATATTGCATTTATATTTCCGATTTTCTGAAAAGCGTTAATGAGTAATTTAAGGAAACCTGAATAAAATGTACTCTTTGTCTAACTAAGTACAATACAATACTCAAATTGATTCAATCTAGTTCAGCGAAACCAGTGAGATTTTTTGAAGTCTTCTAATACTTGTTTTTCCCTGATTTTTCATGTCTGTATTGCTTTCAGTGGATTTAACAAAAAAATACACCTGGCAGTTACAGGATACTTGGATTTTCAATAAATGATTAATCTCAGTTCAAGTCATACCAACTTAAAGATCTGTTAGTCTGAAGTTGGTAGACAATGTAACTCGTTCCTCGAAGTTTCCTTGGACTTCCATCTTCTTGTGGTTAATATCACAACGTTTCAATATCTGTGTATCTGGTATCGTCATCAGGTGAATGATGATGATGATTAAAGATCTGTATTATTACTATTAATTTTATTTTGCGACAAAGAGCTTTTATTAGAAAAAAATTGCCTCCTAACCCCCCCCCCTCACGCAGAAAATTGAATTTTTACAAAACACAAAAGTATATATTACAATTTAAATTTCTCCACAAAATGGCAGTAGGCTCAATTGCCACCAACCTCTAAGTATTTATAGTTTGCTTAAATATAAAAACATGCTTCAGTTAGTTAACTTTAAGGTCTCTCTGCCAAAGGCCCTGTATATATAATAATTTAAAAGAAGTAAAAACCTAAACACTTACGTTAGTTGAGGTTGTATAAGTAGAAAAACGTATACATCTATAACACGTTAGAATATTTTTAAAATTTTGGCAATTCAACTAACAAAATATATATATCATGGCGAAACGTTCCTTGGGTGGTAGCCACGCTGACAGCTAAACCACTGTGTATTATTCAAACAACACACGAACTAGGAGTTTCCAAGATAACATTGATAATAAAGTTAGTTCTCATGATTGACATCTTTTTGTTGTCTGTTTTGTTATCGAAATATACCTAATTGTTTAAGCGGATCATTTCATATACGCGCGTCCAAAACTTCTAACGCTTAATGTAGTTTTCCTAAAGTATACTATTAATAATAAGTATAATGAAAAATTAAATACATTTTCAAATATTATCACAAGTTTATTAAAATGCAACAATGCACGACTTCTAAGTGTAAATTTAATTAATTTGCAAATAAATGGTGCCTTTAAAAATTTATTTTTGGTCGGTAATGGACACTTTGAAGGTATTACGAACATCTCTTTGTTCACATCAATTTGTGCTTCAATAATATATGAAAGAGTGACACACGTATTGTTTCGCTCATCATAATGCCTCGTACTGAGATCACGTATGAGATATGGCAGAGAGGGCTAAAATATATTGCTGAGGAATGTGCACGCACAAAATTACATACTAGATGGATGTATACGACAGGAATTATCTTTGAGATCGTATTATATATTATAATATGCTAACGTTCCATGCAGAACAAAAACAAAAAGTAGTAGGAAATTTAATTGGAATGCTTATTTCACCGTGCATTTTCGTGACATTTCATACCTTATAATAAACTAAGGAGATACAACTCACATTTTGTTGTTGAGAAACATGGTGGGAAAATCTCAAAATTATAAATTGTTTATACCAATTTTTCACGCATTAAATTTTTACTGTTCCCTAAAATTAAAAAAATACATTATCCTTTTCCAGATACAAAATACCTCAACGTACGTGCACCAGCATAATATATCTCTTACAAAAGGATTTATAGATTTAAAAAAGCGTTTTTCAATATCTGTCACAACAAAATTACAAATAAGAAAATAATACACACGAGATTTTTGTGTAAGGAAAATAACCCTAGGTTACAATATTTAAGTTATCAAATAAAGGAACTTCTTTTTGCAGAAATACACATATAACATTAATTAAATTGTAATAAATTAATGTACTAAAATTCATGAAAAGTTAAAAATATAATATACTATATTATGTTACGGTATTAAACAAATTAACAAATATAAATATAGTAACTTATTCCATCTTAGTACAATAGATCTATCGGATAAATTCTTTAGAAAATATGAAAAGAGCTTTCTGAGACGAATCTTTACTGTCAAAAGTTCGTATTGAATTATCTATGAATTCCTTGGGGACTGTTGGTTTATATGTTTGAAATATAGAAACATGTGCTAGCTAAATCAAAGAAAGAATGGAAAATTGCAATTCCCGGAAATAGGTAATAATATTGAAATTAGGTATGTATATTTTAGAGTCAAAATAATTTCTAATCTCCAAACCAATAATTTAAACCTTTAAAGTCAAAAATTTTATTAATTAGGTACATTTTGGCAAGTTCCCAAACCCCAACTTATCTGATACAGCTGAAAATAATAATTTCAAATTCAAATGTTTTCATTTAATAGCTTAATACATAGACTAGTTCTAGTTATAGTTCTATTGAGTTAGGCTGTGTAGGGCTATCAACAATAATGCTGGTAAAAATAACCTAATAATCAATTAAATACATTGGATGTTATAAAATATATACGAAGATTATATAACAGATAATGTTGGACAATGTGGTTAGAGTATAAAATTCCGGTTACAAGAGCATAAAAATATAGTTTGAACAACATACATCGTTTGGTATTGCGATCGATAAATAATGAACATTTTCCGCATCTGACAAATTTAGAACTGAAAAAATATATAGAAAAGAAACCTAATCTACTTGTGTATTAAAGTAAGCAATGCCCCTTTGATCAAAGACGACCAACTTAATTTTATAAATAACTCAGTAATAGATGAACGCTTATGTTGACAGTAGGTCAGGAATTGGTTTTCAGGAATTCACTTGAAATTTCATTTTAATACAAATTATCATTAAATTTAGTTTTAAAAGTTATTTAGGTGAAAACACAGATTTTTAGAATCAATTTCTATGGAATACCGCCATAACTTAAGATGTAACTAATCATTTTTAAATTAAAACATCTAAAATCACTATTTTATGTAAAATTTTCATGAAAGTGCTTTAAACTTAGTTCAGTTTGTCAGTTATTAATAATAGTTTAAATGTTTAGCTAGCTGCGAGAGCTTATACCTTCTACTACTGTCAAAGCGTATTAACGTACATCTAGGGAACCACATTTTCTACTGAAAATGTATACATTTAGTCCACGTCTTCCAAATCGAATAATTGTTTACATTATTTCAAAGTAATTAACAATTAAAGCCATCATCTGACAGCTTTAGCGTTCTCATATTATTCAGAATGCAAAAATAATTACGAAAATTAAGGTGCATCTGTATTTTATTTAAACATTTTTAATTATTAGCAACTACCCACACAGCATGAAATATCTGAAGAAATATTTCACTGAAATATTTCTGCAATATTTCTATGTCCACGACAAAACATCTACTGAAATATTTCACGAAATCTTAGAGAAATTACACCAATATTTCATGAAATATTTCAGGAAAATTTTAGTCGTGAATATAGTAATATTTTGGGAAAATTTTTCAAAAGATACTTTAGACATCAAATATTTTAGCATTATTTTAAAATATTTGACTGTAATATTTCTGAAATATTCGTATGCTTACGATAAACAAATCTTTTAAAATATATCATGAAATATTACAATTTATTTCATGAAATATTTTAAAAGGTTTTTGTAGCGAAAATCGAAGATTTCTAAAATATTTTATGATACTTCAAAACAAACATGAAATATTATATAAATATTTTTAAATAGTCCACTAAAATATATTTCAACTATTTTTATATCTACAACAAAAGATCTTTTGAAATATATCATGACATATGACACAAAGATTTCATATAATATTACAGGCATATTTCACGAAAAATTTCAAATTTTTGTTTTGTGGCGGACATAACACTATTGCTGAAATATTTTGAAATGTTTCAAATCAAACCAGAAATATTGTATAAATATTTTAGAAATATTTCATGCTGTGTGGGTAGGTAGTGACATTTTACTGATATCATCCCAATCGTATAAATTTACATAAGATATACGAATAAATAAGGTTGTTTTTCATAAATAATATTTTTAAACGAGAGTGAAGATGGCATCGAAGAGGGCCTTTCAACTGAGAATTGGAGATTTAATATAACGAAGAGGTAGAGTTATAATTAAAATTATTAATATAACTTTCATTGTTTTCTGAATGATACTTGTGGCATATTTTTCAATGTCTAAGTGTTTCTTGGAAAATAACACCACAGTTTAAAGAAAATTGCTGTATATTCCAAACGTTTCGGGGTCTAGATCAGACCCCGTTGTCAATGGTTAAGAAACTACGGATTAAAAAGGCACAATTCTGAGATGTAAATTTAAATATTTGACAATGTGTAATATTTGATTTTTGACGTAACTTATAACAATTAGTTATACCAAATTTTCTTCATCCAATTGTAGGAAAAAGTTTCAGGGGGAATATCTAAATACTCGTAATACCTCGCTTTAAGTATTTAGCAAAAAAGATCGAATTAATTTAGTCAGCGCTAACGCACACCATAAGTTGATTTGTTAAATTTCTGACTGTTTCTAAAGAGTTTTAGATGTGATTTTGTTCAAAAGTGATATTTGTTATGAACGTAGGTTCTTCACTGAATAAAATACTTTGGTAAAATTTATAGTTTTCCAGTATGAATTCTCCTATTAGTAGAGAAAATTCTAGTCTGAAAAAGTCATCGCTTTTAGTATAAAGTTTCATTTAAATACGTAAACTATATTTACGGTTAGAATTTTTTCTAGATTAGTTTAAGATAGGCCACTTACCTGATCTGCTCTTGCTCAAAAAGATAGTCGGGGATTATTGCGAATCGATGTTGCCAATATAATCATTGAAGGATCATATTTAGCAAGATTGTGTTGACTTGAGAAATGTCAATTGCATGTTAACAAGACACCTCTAAAATATCATATCATTTGATCAGGTAAATTCGCGGCTCTAAGCTAAGCATCTTAGTGGCAGTAATTAACACAATAATGCACCAATGTCACTTATTTTTGGAAAATAAGCCTCGATATTACGATACTATTAAACCAATCCAATTAAGGAGTACATAGTAACATTTTAACGTCCAATATCTTATTAGAATTTTTTAATTGTCTTGCTGACTTCTTTCATTTTAGTATTATTATTTATTAATATATTAGAATTCAATAAACTTTCCAATCCATCTTTTATTGATATTTCAACCATATCAGCATTTCATACATATGCATATTTCATTAAAACTACCCTTCAGTAGCAAGTAAATATTTTTTCGATATTTCTTTGCTTGAAACTTATCAGTGTCCACTGCAGTTTTCGAAATGCCTTCACGTCACATCCCGGTCAGGTATTCTGTAGAAATTTAAAACATTCAAGAGTTTGGTTGACAATTATAAAAATTTTACTTCTATAAGACAAGTAGTCCAGGTCATTTACGAAAATACGTGACATACTTAATAGTAGCATAAAACCGACATCAAGGCGTTGTAATGATAAAACATGACTAATTGACAAAAAAATCAACATTTTTTATCGTTGCATTTTTGTTTTTTAATAAATAAACCGCAAAAAAATCTGTAACAATTTAGTTTTTTAACTTTTACTCAAAATCCACTCATGCTACTATGGGCAATGTTGAAGAAAAATAAAAAACGTTCAAAATGAGCTACACTACGCTCAACTTCGTTCATTGGTTTCTTAGATAAGCAACATTTACCCAAAATTACAAAAAAATAAATAATCGGTTATATATTTTTTATTTTATAGTTAATACAATCTTACTCTATTCGAGGTGTCATTCTTTTGTACACAAGACAATATATATAATATATATTGTTTGCGGTTAGGGAACCTTCATCAGTTGCGCTTCCGATAACTGAATGTCATCTCGAACACTTATCATTGCGTACAAAAGAATGACACCTCGAAGAGAGTATTCAATATCTTTGACAGGTGAAGTTAACCTGAAAATTTCATAGTAACATTCTAGCCTAGGAGTTACGGGTAACAGCAATTACATGGATCGGCTCCAGATTTGTAACCTCTATGTGCTAGTTTCCCCGAGAATCCTAGATGTCGGTCTTTACATCTCGCGTCTTCTAATACAATCTTATTAACTGTAGATAGATCTTCTCATACACAATTTATGTTTTAAAAATTAATACTGTAGCGCCGGTGTTTTTGCAAAATCCTATGGAAGACATATCCTCACCGGATGATCCTATGAGTATGAATGGACCCCCTTTGGAAAGTCTAAGAGCTGATCCTCATGTCACTTTTCCAAAATTTAAAGTACAAATACATATATATTTTGCAAATATTTGGTCAATTTATTTGGAATCTGAATTGAACAAAATAAAACTTGTATTGTTAACAAATTGAAGACTAACATCTCTTTATCTATTATTAAGCATTATCAATTTGTATCAGCGTTTCATTTTTGTATAATAAGAAAATTTTAAATGTACTGAAAGTATAAACAGAGGAATCCACTATTATTTACTTATGTTTTAAAAGATCATTGAATAAAGAAGGCAAATTTTCGTTTTTTCTACCTATAAGTAAAAAGCTAAAAATAATTATAACAAAATACAACTCTAGCAGATAAATAAGACATTCAATGTTAGGTACCTACCCAGGAAGTAAAAAATGTAAACATTAAAAGTGCTCATTCTGTACAAATAAATTACCTACCAATCTAGTATATTTTGAAGCCGGTGCCAAGCAAACCTAAAATCTTCATTGCGTACTTATATACTAATTCATCAAACTTGATTGTTGCTTGGCACCGACTTCAAAAATATACTAAATTGGTAGGTAATGAATTTGCACAGAATGAGCACCTTTTAATGTTTACATTTTTTAGTTCCTGGGTAGGTACCTAACAACATTGAATGTGTTATTTATTTGCTAGAGTTGTATTTTGTTATAGTTATTTTTAGCTTTTTAGTTATAGGTAGAAGTCGGTTATATATTTTTTAAAAATGTTTTATTTTTAACTTTTTAGTATTTTTGAACTCAGGTAGTTTTCATTCTTTATTTTTTATTTTGTATATATAACCTTAATAGACAGAAGGAGGTAACATCAAAAGCCTCAACATTACACAATGATACTTTCTCATTTAAATTGACAGGTAAATCTTTACGAACAAAATATACTAGTACGCGTTGACTTAATAAGCTCAAAATATATTTATGCCTTATGGACTATGCCATGTAACCTTTTTTCAACTTGTTTTGACAACCCTGTATAACTATAGATAATTCCGCTCCAACCTATGTACCAACCATCCTGTACATACGACTGCCCACGGACAAGCATAAATTTGTTAGCTGCCTTCGGTAAACTATAGGACGGAGTAGAATCCATCCCATATTTACGGAGTCAAATCCGTCCTATATTTCAACCATAGTAATAACTCCTTGTGAGCTAGCCCATAAATTAGTTCATTTTTTACATTTTACATTATCGTCCTGTGTAACATTAATTCCTCTCCACAACTTCTTATGGGCTATAAAAGAAATATTTTTTTAATCACACTGTATAAATATAATTCAACTGCAGTATATATTTCAACCATCCTGTATATGATTTGCTTATGTCCACATCATATAACAGTTTTTTAATCACCCTATGTAATTATATTTCACATTTTTTCCAACATTTCTATACCACCAAACGTCAAGTCCACTCTATATTCCAACCATCCTGTATATACGGCTGCCTACGGACCACTATCATTCTAGTCCGTCCTATATTTCAATCTTCATATAAATGCAACTCCTTCTATCACTTTACTTTGTGATTTTGCTTGCCGGGAAAATGTGTAAACCAAAAGCACCGTCTTCGCAAAATGGAAAAATTTGCAAATAAATAGGTATTTGCCTGGTATACAAACAAAACGAGCTTGGTACTTATTGATTTAAGGAGCCGAAAATACTATGCTTTACTACCTATATGCTTGAGATGTACATAGAAAATTTTCAAATTCGTAATTAAAACTTCCAGTGCCTAAAATTACCGCACTATTACATTGGAATTAAAATATTTATGAGGCAATGTCCCTTATGTCATTTAGAAGAAATTTTTGGTAAGAATTGTGGAATTTTCAGTGATTTTCTGCAAAACTACAAGTTGCACGTCGCAGAAAAGTACATGAGATCACCTAAGGATCTTCCTTAATAGATTAAACGTTAAAAAACTATACAGATCCATAAGGAGTTATCGAAAAATCGACTAAAATATTAGGGATATTGGTCGATTTCCTTGCAAGCATGTGTTCATTCACAAATTTTATTAGAATTCTTTTCCAAAATTTGAAGTTTCACCAATCCGGATATATACTCTATTAAACAAGACCATATTCATTCAAAACGGTGCACCACAGGAGAAGAAATCAGGTAACATACATACAAAAAAAGCGAAAAAAAAAACGCGACGAATTGATAAACTACTCCTTTTTGGAAGTCGGTTAAATAGATAGGCATTTTAAAAATGATTGCTCCATCATTATCATCAGAGTCTATCTAAATGGAGTTTAGGTATTTCATTTTGTTAAATTTATTACATAAATCCATATTATGCTAGAAATATATATATGTGGCTGCTTATAATTACAATTTTTATTAAGATTTTGTATTATAAGGATATGGTTTCAAAAGTTTCAGCAAGTTTTCGAATGAACTGATCCAAATAAATTGATACGGAATGACCAAATATTTTCATTACTTATATGTATTTGTGCTCTAACTTTTGGAAAAGTGAGATGAAGGGTTTCTAGATCAAGTCTTCTGTTTTCCAACCGTGGTTTATTCATAATGGTAGGGCTATCCAGTGAGGTAACAAAAGTATGTCTTTCATAGGATTAACTGAAATGTTCCACAAACTCCGTGGGCTACAGTATTTATCTTTAGAACATAACTTGGGTATGAACAGATCTATCCTTTCAGTTAACAAGAATGTTTTGCTATCAAATAAAAAAATATATATAAACGATTATTTATTTTTTTGGAATTTCAAGTTCCGTTATCTAAGAAACCAATTATATTAGAATACGGTTTCATTGATGAGTTTTGTGTATAAATTGAAACACTACATTGCTACCGATTTTTCGCTGTTTTTTGGCAGAAAACAAAAACGCATTGATAAGAAATTTTCTATCAATGTTTTATCATTAGAACACATTGTGATGTTGGTTTTGTTCTACTATTAATTTTGTCACCAAAAGGTCTTTTTCTCCGTAAATTTCCTGAGCTAAAGAGATGAATTGTACAACTATGACGTTTCAACGCCCGCAAAAAAGGTTCTATTAGTTTCAACAAATATGCGGAGTATTGACGTGCTTGTATTTGCAAAATTTATATTGGAACGTGACCCAGATGTCGCCAGTATAACGTTTGTATTTATTATGACCTAAAATTTTTCAAATTTATGCTAATTAACTATTAACGAGATTCTTAAAAAAGCACGATTTGAGTATTTTACAGACACACCACCTGCCAATCATTTTTCAGCAAATTTAATACTTTAATAAATTTAGTTTTTGAAATCCTGTAGTTTCCATATTTTCTTCAAGTATTATTAATGATAGTATATTAAACTGATATAAGTTATTATAGTAAAGTAAAATAACAATTACTTCTACAACTTATAACATCAACATAGATACCACAAGTTCTGCTAATTATTGAAATGTGTACTTATAGAATAGACATGAGGGAAATTAATACCGATAAAAGGACTTGGTGAGTCGCATTAAAAAAGTCCCACTAAAAGGGAATGCATTAGCGCCAAATTAAGTGTTTTTTTAGTACTAACACATACACACATAATATATATGCAAATGTTTAAAACATTTATGTTCAATTTCATGAGTTTTTCATATATGACGTTCAGTAGCTTGAAGAAGTGAAGGTTGTTTCTTAAAGAGTTATTTTAATGAATATTAAAATTAACATAACTGTAGAAATAATCTTTGAACACGAATTTTGTCATAATTCTGTTTTTTGAATTTTAATATATTTAAATTTAAATGGCGTCATGTATTTTACATTTTCAGAGAATAAAGAAAATACCTCATAACTTTTTTATTATACGATCAAGTAGAAACAGTAATTCTAAAATGTGTATACTCATATGGCGGTGATTGGAGGTCTAAATATATTGTTTAAACTTAACACAAGTTGTTTTCTGAATGATAGTTGTGGCACAATTACTGGAGTGTCTGTATATAGTGTGTCCCAGATTCGCTTCTCTATACAGTGACTTGTCTAGTATTATTCCTACAGCAAAGGTCAAATAAGGAGGGTTTTGGAGGAAAATTAGTGCATTCGATATCTGGCTTCAGATTTACAATCGGTTAATTGGTTTCGAAAATAATTGGTAAAAACCGAAAATGGCATATTGAGTTTTTCGCCGATAAATCCGAAATGGTTAATTTGATAGCTGTCAAAGCCTGACATTATTCAGGGCATTCTCAAGACAGACAAGATGGCATGTCTGACATGTCTCAATCGTTTTTTGTTATTACGCAAACCGCCGCAACTTTCAGTTTGCTTGTTGCCGCCATACTGTGTTTTTAATTTTTAGAAAAAGCATCCAATTTCCAGTCTACTGATGTCTCACAAGCACATAAAAGATTTGAGTATCATCGGAATAACACAGTTCCTAAAGTTAGGCATTAATATTTACAATAGGTCATGATTTATTTGTAGCAAAATAACATTAACTCTTAACTAGTACCACCTCAAAAATATTTCGTAAGCACTATGACTGGGTCACAGAGACCCACCAAAAAAATAGTTTAAATACCGTTTTTTATGTATTATTTATAAATACGTGTGTAACAACATGTCTAAAGAAATAACTTATTAACAAAAAAGTTCAAATGCAGTTCGTGCATACAGATTTTGCACATTCCATAAATACTGAATTATGACACATTTTACAATAGGTGCTGGTTTTTCCGCCTTTCTTGGCAGGGCAGATTGCGCATCTTTTCCTTTTTGACAAGCCTATTCTTTGTTGAGTTGCTGGGGTTGGTGAAAGTGTATCTCCAATCATATTGAAAATCAAACCTTTCAGATTGCGTGGCAACGAAATTTGATATCTTTTTTGCAACTGTGGTATACATAAATCTCGTCCAAGCTGTTTTAAAAAATTTTACCTTGACATTTCTTTAACATTTCTTACGAAATTACTCTAGTATTAACTCCTCCAATATTCAGAATAGCATAAAAAATAGGAAATGGCCATCTTCGACTTCTACGTGAAATGGTATAATTGGCACATTTTTGATCAAGCGCCGATTTGGTGCTGTTATAAAATAGTATTACATCAGATTTTTTCGTCTTTTCATCCACATTATCATCATGGTGTGTACTTGAAATGAGAATAAAAGATTTATTATTTTTGAGTACGTATGACACAATTGTATCCTGAGCAGTAAACCCAAAAATGGACGACTCTTCTTTTCTCTTGTGACATGGTATAAAATCCAAAGAAATACATTTTTTATTTTTCTTGACAGTCCCAACAAATGTCAAGTTAGATTTCGCTAATTCTGCCAGTACTTCAATGAATGAGTACCAGTTTTTGGTCGTTACGTTTCGAGCTGTATTCTTTTTAGGTTCCACCAAACGTTCTTTGAAAGTTTGTTCGGTATGTACATTCGCAAACCGTAACGACCAATAAAAGGTACCAACATCTCGTCTATAGTTATGTTCTCACCAGGGGTATAATTATTTTTTGAGTTTATAACAAATTTTTCAAACATTTCAGAAATAGCTGCTAGTTTATTTTCTTTTCTTCTATCCACTAGAGTAGTGACGTCATCGAAACAAATACAATTATAATAGAAATGAAAATCTGGCTAGCAGCATAATAGCTCTAAATATAACCTTCCTGGTACCATCTGTGTCCCAGAGACTTCGCAATTCCTCGTGACCTGACTTGAATACACCTTGAAGATACAGCAGACCAATGAACGCTTCAATTTCCAACTTAACTGTATGTTTGACAAAAGTTGGAGAAAACGAGAGGCGGACATTTCTCTTTCTTTGGCATCGGCTTTATTTAGCAGCGGCTTTATTAATTCGTTGGTTCGTGAATTGTACAATACTTTCTGATATTCAATGATCAAAGAGTATTCTCCAACTTTCTAGAGAAGTTGTAGGCGGATGTTCACGTGCTAAACCTTTGACGCCTGCTAAAAATGTCATCAAGTTCTTTGCTGTTGTCTTACTTCTTTTTGATGCTGTCTTGTATCATTTCATTTTGTCTTTTTTACCATACCAATAATTTGTGCTTGTTCCTTATTTTCTAGTGCATTTTGGGAGACTTCAAACTTGTTCATTACTTTCCACCACCGTATCATCGTCAACAGATCCGTCACCATATATTCCTTCTTTACTGCCAGCTTCCTATTCTTCACTGTCTAGGTAATGTTCGCTAATTAGTTCTTCATCATCCTCTTCCTAATCGCTTTCATCTCCATAATCCAGAATATTTTTACAAGCCTCTAGTTTATCGCTGTCTGTGAGAGGTTCATTTTCAATATTTTCTTCAGGGCTGGCATCCTCTCTCCGCAATTTGTCACTTTCGGCTTCAGACAATCCAAAAAGTTATTTACCAATAAAAGGACTGGTACCCATTCTACTAAAAAATAAAGAAAGTTTGTTAGAAAATAATTGAAAAAGTAATAACCCAATTTGTGTAGAAAACAATTACCTACCGGACTACAAGCTCACCACTTAAACTATAACTGTATCACTCTGACCCAATATGATTATTCTAATGGACTTACGATGATCAGTTTCACCTAACAAGGCTTTAGCAACGATTTTTTATTTCTGTCTAGAGAATTCCTGAAAAGGCCAAGCACTAGAAGCTCGGCCACTGTGACCCAGTGGTAGTAGTTAAGGGTTAATAAGTAAGTAATGTTTTAATGCCTTGTATTTTCAATAGAAGATAAACGTAAATAAGGAGGCCACGATTTTTTTTTGGAAAAAAATGTAATAAGAAATGCAAACACTTTGTTAATAGAATATGAAAATAAATAACGACTTGTTAACAAGTCAGACTTAGTAAATAATAGCCCCATTCAAGCCCGCAATGTAAAATGTAATTAAGTACCTTAACTGCTTCGTAACCAGGTATTAATCTACATATTTGCAAATCTCATATAACTCTGTCAAAAACAGCGGCACAGAGAGTGTTATAAAAGAATCACTAACATCCAACCAAACCCCTAATAGTTCAAGAAATTAAGGAAACTAGTTTCTCAAGAGGAATGCGCCTCTGTGGTATACTACGAATTGTATAAAAAACTCCGATTTTGTAACTCATGTGCTGCAGTCCGATGAGAGTTGGATTACGAATTATTAAGTTTTAATAAGAACAATTCTCATCATTGGGCAGTTATAAAATCTCACGAAGTTGCAAATAGACGTTCACAGAGTTGAAAGTAAGGTTTGGTGTGGTAATTTATATTAATCTAATTTATTTTTTTTAGTTGAGTACTTATTATAAATTTAACATTTTGCAGCGATAACTTCTTAACCGAGGCCCACACTTACACATATGAAAATAGATGACTGGAGGAATGAAAGAATGAAATGCATAACTTGAAATGGTAAGTGTTTTGAGATCTTCAGACCGACACCGACACTACAGACAAACACCACACACTACCTTGAGCTAGAAATACCCATACCTATATAACACAGTTCTCTGCGTAACAAGAGGTAAAAATATAATAAATTAAGAATCTCTTCGTTTATAGAAAATTAATAAATTATAGTAAATAAACAATTATAACACCCAACTAATATAAAATTTCTGTACATAATTTGCTTTTCGTTCGAGTAAATACCGGATGCAGTTACCAAATACCAACTTGTCTATGTACTTCTGGAGCCTGCAATGCACAAAATCATGGCAAAACCAGTAAGAGAGGGCAATAAAGAGAGCATCATGTTATCTTCCAAGCGAGTACAAGAACCTGTTACTGTCTCTATTGCCCTCTCATTCTAGTCTTGTCACGAGGTTTTTCAATTTGTAAGATGCCTAATTACCACTCATTATTATATTTTAGCATACGAGTACGACACACGGAAAGATGGCCAACACGGTATAATATACTAAGAAGAAAAATATACAAAATTAATGAAAACGCTTTACCACAAGAAAAGAAAAATACGGAGTCCTAGAAGAGAAAAAAATTAGAGTTTAGAATTGATGTTACATCAAGTTTTGGTAACAAAGGATAGGAATTACATCTTCGACAATGAAATTTCGCCAAAAACACCGTTGAAGGTTATTTACTGATTCTATAAAGTGTGTAGCTGTGATATGAAAAAAAAAATGTTCAAAAGAATAAAGTGATATTCAAATTTATCAGTAACTCCACATCTTATTTAGACTTTTTCATTTAAAAAATCGATTATTGTGAAAAAGTAAGTAAAAATTTAAGGAAATAAGAGAGGAGGCGTTTAAGTGCATCTACCCTATTGAGTATGAATTGTTCGGAGATACTTTAATATATAGAAAAACATGTACTTAAATAATGTTCCAATAATTTAATCTGTTTTAATTAAATAGGTGAAGTAGGTTTGAAAATTTGAATTATTATAATTCAAGATATATTCCCGACTTGATCTTACAATGTATGGCATCACACTCCCTCTAAGGCACGCTATGAGTGCCTTTAGGGAAAAATTCACTAAACCCCAGATATACTACATATCAAAAGGGTTTAGCTCTGTGGGAGCCCTTGACAGGTTTTCAGGCCCGTGGTTAGAGTCGTGGCGGAAGTTTTCCATGAATTTCCTTACAGTCCGGGCTGTTCCGAACAGGGCGGCTTTTTGCATTTGTTCGTCCAGACCGAGGTATTTTAAATTGTTTAATAGATGTTTTGGGACAGTCCTGTCATTGACATAACAATTGATAGGTACAGTTCGTGTGTTGTTCATGTCCCACTGAGTCTTTATTTGAAATTCCAAATCTCTATATTTGATTATTTTCTCAGCCTGCTTGATATTTATATTATTATTGTTAGGAATTGCTATGTCAATTAAAGTTGTTTTCCGAGAGACTTTATCTACCAAAACTATATCTGTTCTATTGTGAGCAACAGTCCGATCGGTCATTATCGTGCGGTCCCAGTACATCTTGTAATTGTTATTTTCTAAAACAGATTCTGGTTTTTATTTATAGTATGGTAATCTTACCGACTGTCATAATTCAAGTATCAGTGCTAGTTCCTGGTGAAATATTTTTGCCACAGCATCGTGTCGTTCTTAGTATTCAGTTGCAGCGAGCGCTTGGCAACCTCCTGTGTTATGCTGGATAGATTCAGATGTTTGGCAACCGTACCTGCATCGATGTACTTTAGGTAGTTCTGAGTTGGAATTACTTGATCTTGGATTTCCAATATAAAGCCTTCCGTTTCAGGATACATATGACCTGAGATCAACCAGTAGTTCGACGCTGCACTGTCGACATAATCTTGGTTGACGTCATTTGTATGTCTTCCATGCAGGGGCTTCTCTTTCCATGTCAGCAGTTTCTTATCTGTGGTCTGGTGGTGTAATTGCACATGTTGGGTCAGACGCAGTGGTGTTGAGTCATCAACCTGGCACATGACTCTGTGTAGATCAGAAAATTCAGAATTTCTGGAAATGACTACGCAAAATAGCAATTTGTTGATCTAATGGTATGCTTAGATCTGTCAATCCTCTTCCTCCTTCATACCGTTCGACAGGGCTCTTTGGATGATGATTTTGAGCTTTTGTTAGTAAAACTCGAACTTTTCGTTGTAATTGTTCAATGTCAGTCTTGCACCAATTAACTATGCCGAAAGAGCAACTGAGCACTGAACACGCATAGGTGTTAATAGCCTTTAACAGATTTTTACTGTTTAGTTTTCAACAGTCGTCTTACCCTTCTATAAAACTCTGCTGTTAGGTCCTTTTTCATAGTCAAGTGATCAATACGTTGAGCCTGCTTTATTCCAAGGTATTTATAAGTATGACCTACCCCCATAGATTCAATTAAGGTGCCGTCTCCCATTTCGAAGCGCCCATGCTGTATTTTTCCTTTAACTATATTAATAATTCGTCATATGCTAGGTCAAATTTCATATGGATATCAGTAGAGAACCCTTCTACTGTTTTAAGCATATCATGCAGCTGTTGTATCGTGGCTGCCATCAACTTTAAGTCGTCCATGTATAACAAATGGGGTATCGTTAATGCTAGTACGTTGTTGTGTTTGAGACTGAACCCAAAATTAGTCGAGTTCAGTTTGTTTGAGAGAGGGTTCATAGCAAGGCAGAACCACAGCGGGCTAAGGGAGTCTCCCTGGAATATACCCTTTCTGATTGGAATGGGGTCAGTTTGTATCGAACAGTTGGCTTTATTCAGTGAGATTTTGGTTTGCCAGGTGGACATGGCATATTCCAGTACCTTAATGAGGTAATCATGTGGAACTGAATCAAATGCCTTTTTATAGTCCACATATGCCAAGAAGAGATTTCGCCGTTTGGCGTGGGCTTGATTGCAGTCACCGGATTTACTTATCAATTGTCCTTTGCAGCCCATCGAATTTTTGGTGCATCCCCTTTGTTGTTAAGTAATTATGTTGTTTAGCACACAAAATGCGACGATTAATGCACGATGTTATAAGTTTGTATAAGGTTGGAAGGCAAGTGATTGGTCGGTACTTTACTGGGTCCTGTGCACATAGGTTGTCCTTTGGTAATAGGTATGTAGCACCATGCGTAAGGAAACTAGGCATCTTGTGTGGGTGGGTAATTACGTCATTTATAAGGGCTGTTAGTGTTTCGTGGGTTGCGTACAGTTTCTTTATCCAGTAATTTTGTACACCATCTGGTCCTGATGCTTTCCAGTTATGGAGGTGCTTCATTATGTTGGATGTGTCTTCCGCTGTAAATGGTTGGTGTAGCATGGCATCAATGTTCTGGGATGCAGCCTCCTCCTCATTAATCCCGCTGGCTCTTGGAGTTGTAGTAGATTGTTGTGTTGTGTGTTTTCCAGTATTCCTCAATGTCTGTTTTACTGGGGTAACTAGGGGATTCATTATAACTGATGTTGTTAAGTTTTCTATAAAACCCTTTTTCTGATTGTCGGAAAAGTGTGTTGTCTAGTTTCAGTTGGTTACTGGTTTTGTACCTTCTCAATCAATTTGTGTAGACTATCCAGACACTGCTGAGTTGTGATATTTTCTCCATCCCACTGGGAGTGTATTCGGTTATTGTCCATGATAATCTTGGCAAGCCTTTCTATTCTGTTGTTCCTAACTCATCGTTGGTTCTCGGTCAGTCTTCCAGCCTCATTCCGAAGAGAATTGATTTTTCCTTCAAGTCTTCTTTGCCAAAGTGGTATTCGAAGTGTTGTCTAAATTGGGGAGGGTCTTGCTTTGGTCTTACTGCGACCCCAATTGTTCTGCAGATGGAAGTTGCAGCACAGCAGATGATTTTGTGTAGCGACTCTAACGTATTAGCACCTAAAAATAGTTTGGCAAGATAAATTTGTACATAGCCTGCAAGACTGTATTGGTTCTAGTTCTTCTGGTTCTTGGACTGTAGCTCTTTGCTGTCATGTCCAGCACCGGCTCCAGACATACCCTGGCGATTCCCAGGCAGCGGCTCTATTCCGAGGCATCTACTCCGTAGCTCCATTTTCATGGGTGGTGCTACCAATTGACCCTGGTGACCCAGGTAACTCGGACCCGTAAGGTTCTCACTTCCCAGATGAATTGATTTAAACCAGAACATGCTGTGCGGGTTGTGGAGAAGAAAGGAAAGCTAGGTAGTAGGACAGCTGCAACTTTAGTCGCCTCATACGAGGGGCGGTTGATAGCGTGGTGCTATCCTAACCCGGCCAATACACGGGATCAATATATTATTATTAAAATTATTATTATTATTTAATAAAAAATTAACTTAGACGTCATATGTGTCTTTGCAATTCTTGAAATATATGTGCATTTCTAAGAATGACACACAAATTTTAAAGATCGTTTGAAATAACAAAGCTTCTTCTAAATTGCAGAATTTGAAATAATTACGCCGCTCCTAGGTACTATTTTGTTATAACATTTGCCGAAATGAGATCAACAAAGAAGACCTCAATAAAGTTAGAAGGGAAACTCAAGGAAAAACACTATCAAATATCAGGTTGTTCAAAAGGAAATTACTACAATTAATTTCATCTTTGAACATTGGTAACAAGGAACGACTGAATTCTACTAGAGGGACATTCCCTTTAAGTTAATAAAATTAAACAGATTCTTATAGCATTTGTTTTGCATTGTATTGTTCTTTGTGTGTTACAGGTGAATTTTGAAACTGTATTTTATGACCAATATTCCATGCAAATTTCGGAATTTTCGAATGTAGTTCCTTTATATAAATTTGGTATTCATTTATTTCAAAATTCATTACTCCATTACATTCCCAAAAAAATTTATAAATATAATATTTTAGGTTTGACTACATATTTAGTACAACTCTATAAATGTAAGTTAGTCCATTGATAAGAGTCCAGCGAGACTGAACTAACTATTACTCTTTGGTTCCAAGATAACTTTTCAATTATTTTGCAATAGCTTTGTCAATAGACCAACAACACTTGAAGAAACGGCTCTATAACTATAATATTGCAATAGTTTCCGTGGGTTCAATTATTTGATTGAATTATTAGACGCACAATAAATGTCTATATTGTAGCAATTAAATTAAATTCTCGGGACACTTACTGTAAACTGCTCGCCTCATATGAGAGTCGGACATAATTATTTATTGCCGAAAATACTAGAACTAGATGGTATCTTCTGTTCTGCCGGACTATATGTGATATTCGACTCGGTAATCACGTTGACACAGTTTTTTACATTAATCGAGTTTTGGAAATGCCGCTGTTATTGCTTTCTACATATTCAGCGGTTTTAATTTCGTATTCGCATATTTTTTATTAGAATGATGAACTTCTCGAAGGTTTCTTCATTTTTTTTTGGCGGTGTAAAAATGATTGTTATAATAGTACCTTGGACATCTCTTAGAGGACAACGATAAGTGAGTCACCCACTGATCTTAAACGAAAAAACTGAAAGAAAAAATGGATAGAAGGCAAGAGCTTTCCTGGTTAAGAAACCTGCGACTATGGAAAGGCTTAAACGCAGATGACTTACTCCATATAGCACAGGATTGAGAAAAAGTTATTGTGAACATTGTAGTCGTCATTGTTCAACAAGACCATGACACTTGAAGAACAAGTTGCATACCTAGACTTGCTGGAGATTACTGTAAACCTAGCGTTGATTGAAATTATTTAAAATAACCAACGTTGATAATTCAACAGGACAGAGATACTGCCCATTTTATTCCTCGTAGACGGATTTAGAGAAGGGGTGCTTTCGAATGGCCCAAGAGATCACCCAATATATCTGCACTTGGCTTGTTCGTATGTTATCTAATCTGTATACAAAGAATATTTTCATTTCGTTTACTGATTATAACCAGTTGTATCAGGGTGTACATGTCGAAAAGGACCAGTTTCGGCAAAAGACGTCACAGTTGTCTAAAAAATAGTTGATATCTGAGTAGGTGCCAAGTGTCATAAAAACTTTCAATTGAATTATGAGATTGCGCTACGAAATTAAGTTACAACCACTCTGAATATATGATTAAAATTTTATATTAATAGAATAAAATTGATATTTTATCTTAGAAATAACGTTTTGGCTATGATTGGTTTGACACACCTTCTATTAGATAAAAAAAGAAATAGATAGGCATTTCAATGAAGAATTATTTCAATATTAAATACTTAATAGTTAATGAATTTAGGTCTTACTTACAATTACAGGCTAGTGTTACCTCAGGCAAACATTTCTATCTAATATTCCATTGTTACCAGGTAATAAATAATAATTAACATTTACAACTAATTTGTGGTATAAATAAATGTTTTAGTCAAGATTCGGTTGTTAGTACGAATATGGCAAATTTAGAATAGAATATATTAAAATCACATGACTCACACAGGGTCAAGTCAAACTGAATAACAGCAGGTCTACTAACTCTGTATAAGTAGGTTTTTTGATATTTACTAGAGCAACTACGTATTCGTAAATAGGTTTATTAAATTTGAATTATTGACGTTTAATTGTAGAGCAATAATAAGTGTAACAATCGAATAACTTTTAATTGTATATCTCAGAAAATTTACGATTAAGTTGTAAAACTTTCTGGTCATGAAGTTCCCTAGTCCAGTGAGATTGTTGTTTAGTTTAAATTGTACTAACGAAATCCGCTAGATTTGGGAGTGAATGTTAATTTAGACGGTACACGTGAAGTTTATTTTTATATAAATATATCTTTACTGCTCAAAAGTATAAGACAATGTAAAATTTGAGACAAAATGTGTGACAATATTAAGAATTAAGACTATTTCGAATAATATGACATATTCTATAATTTGAAAGAAATATCTTCACAATTTGATGGGGCGCTCCTAGGTGCTACTTTATTATAAGACATTACTATTACAAGCTACAACAGAAACACTAGGAAACTCCTATTTAATTATTGGCAATGCGGAAAAACTTAATTCTACGGGAGTAGGAATAAAACTATAGCTCTTTTGACATGTTTTGCATTGTCTTCTTCTTTGTGTAATATCGTTGAATTATGCAATTGTATGATATGACAAAGGTGCCAGGTATGTCTTGTCTTCATTTTATGTAACTTTTATATCCATTTACTTGTACATTTAGGAGACCTTAAACACGAATTCAGTTTTCTTGAACAATTTATTAACGAATATTTTAGCATAACACTAAGAAAATGTTGCATAATGATATCAGAACAATTGTTTCTAGCGTTAGTATTTGAAATGACGACTGTGTTTTTGTTATGAAAATATCTAAATTTTGCAACGCATTCTTGAATACTTACAATGTTCACCATAAATTACTTGAGCTCCCAATGGGAGGGGCTTGGGGTTTGCCATAATAATAGAATAAAGGGAGTTGGTCAATAGACATCTTCGTCAGCTGTTATTCTCTTTGCAAGTAATATTTTAAACTGATTCAAAATAAAGAGGAATATCATTTCCGACAACAGTATTAATTATTACTACTTAACTTAGTAGATTCAGTAAAGTACAAGAAGATATCCAGTAAAATTAAATAATTAAAACATACCGAAAATCTCACGTGATGGGGGGGTCTCACCATATCTTACGAAATCTCACCAAATTGTGGATATAAAAACAGAACATGTAATTTCTTCTGTTCGTCATATATCTGAAGATTTGCTATCCTTGAGCATTTATATATCTGAACAAGTCCATTCAAAATGTATAAAGCTAGTAGACCCTTGAATTATTTAATAAAAATATTCAGGAAAGCATTGAAATACAAAGATTGATTCTTGGGTGAATATTAAAGTACCTGTTGGTTGCTTATAACTTATACCACTTGTATAATCTGACAAATAAGTCAGAATAAGATACATTCAGTATGATCTGCGTCATGAAGAACAGCGCGGTAGATAACTACTTTGTTCCTCGTTTAACAAAAGTCAAAGCAATTTGGAATGTTCTTATTTAGCTATTATAGTGCTTTTGAATTTCGTATTATAGAGTTAATTTAAAGAAAGTTAGTTTTTGTTCTACTTTCAGATATGTAAAAAAATCGTAAATTGTGAGATTACGAGTCCTTTAATAAATATCCAGATTCTTGCAATAAAGTTCGTCATTATTTTATTCGAGGTTTTACTCCGTATAACAAAATTTAAATAAATTTCTTAAAACCGTCTACAACAATTTAAATTAGAAAACTTAAAAGGGGTTAAATGATCAATATGTTGGCCTAAAGAACGACATAAAAATCCGATGGTGACAAATTGATATAACATAACACGTGTTCCCTTTCTCCTAAGCCTCATCAAAATAAAATTTGATTGACACTATTGGTACTGCCTACTTTATATACATGTGAATGGAAAACCCCAAACATTGTTGCGAATTCGAGTAGGCATCCGCCACAAGAACGTCCTACATGAAAAAATCGACAGCGTATAATAAGATGATTTGTATCAATAAAAAGGAGGTGTTTATTGACAGCTATTCAAGTTTGTATAAGTCGATTGACCAGAAAAGAGGGAGCGTCTCGTCGACGCTCACCGACGATAAACTGATCTCTAAGGGACGATAAACGTTTGTTTGATTCGTTCCCCTCAATTTGCCGGGCAATTTGCTGGAATTTATTTTGTCACTGATATAACACCATACGCTTCAATTTGAACATCGAGATTTTTGTAAGGGAATGTTAGTGAATATTTTATCATACTTAGGGCGTTGAAGGAATATGTGTGTGAACAGTCTTCTCAAACCAAAATAAGTATATTAGTTGAACATGATTTGTGAATTGATTATTATGAACTTTACTTAAATTAGAATAGTAAACAATTCGCCTGTATATATTCTCTAGATTAAAGGGAAGGTTTATTGTGGTCTAATTAATTCCATAAATTTAATATTTTTAGTAGAGCTTTGTTTTCCCTTGTGTCCAATTACCTTAGTAGTACTACTCTCAATTTTTGCATTCAAGCAACTGGCATTACTCCAATGTGGTGGGTACCTACTCTAGCAGTAAAAGCTCTGAACAATTGAAATATGGATTAGCTAAAAAATATTGGTGGTTATTATGAATACCATCCCTATAAACTTTCATACCTGATGAATCTAGCAGATCCAAACCAACCGAAACTTCGGGAAAAAGCTTAAAACTAACATTGTGCGATTTACTATTTATTATATATATAAGCTATTCAAATTCGGGTAATTCACTATACCATATTGTGACATCTACTCTGTTGGAATTGGTGTTACTCTTTAATACAAGGGTGGGTCACAAGTTTCGCGTATTGGAAAAGTACATAAATATGAAACCGCAATAATATCGAAATAAATTTATGTTTATTAAAATAAATAAGGAATTTTAGCTTTAAATATAAAATTAACTAAATGTTAGTTATCCCCTTGCATGCATTCTTCAAAGCTAGACCCCAAATTTGTGTGAACTATCACGAGCGTAACGCGGAATTGCAGCAATTTCATTAAGAATATTGGATTCTACTTTCATAGTTGTGTTTGGTTTATTGCTGGCAACCTAGCCTTTAAGGTCATTCCATAGAAAGTAGTAAAGAAAAGTCCACTATGGAATGAGATTTCCTGAAAACATTTTGTTAATAATGGCCGATGATGCTTTAGAATGTAATGTAATGTAATGTAGTACTATGTTACTGAAGCTATCTCCGACTGTTATAGGCTCGAAATATTTACATCTTTGGATTTCTGGTACTTATATGTAGGACAATTTTGTTTTTAAAGATATCTGCTTACGTGAAGTGAAAGTTACTCTAGCCCTAAAACAGAATAAATAATCGGACACGGTGCACCTGTGAAAAGCGATGCAAACATCATAAAGGAAAACATTTATCGTTAGAGGAATCGATGTTTACAAAAAAAGACTGATGTCAAAATATCGACCCTGAAAACACCGTTGTATAATAACATTATTATTAATGTAGTTTTTGTAGTCTTTTCGAGGTGTCGTTCTTTTGTACGTTGTATATATAAAATATATACTGTTTCTGGTCGAGAACCTTCATGAGTTGCGCTTTCCAGGATAGAATGTACTCTGGAACTCTTATATATGTATTTGATACATAATGGTAAATTAGTAGACGCGAAATGCAAAGACCTACATCTAGGATTTTTGGGGAAACTAGGACACAGATGTTCCGAATCTGAAGCCGTTCTGTGTAATTGCTGTACTCCCATAACTCCTAGGTTAGAATGTAATATGCACGTATTGAAATTTTATTTAAATATTAAGTCAATCTCGAGATAGAAAACTTAACACTAGCGAAAATAAGTGTTGTGAGTATTCAACTATTTGGTGGGAACTTTTAACTTCTAGTGAGATTGACAGTGATTTAAGTTTGATGTTTCATCATCAAAGCTATAATTAATGTACCTAACTCAAATTGTAGTGCCATACAATTTGAATGTGCCACTAGTTATGCAAACTTCAGGTAAATGGTGGCTGTGTGACAGAGAAACAGAAATTTTTACAAAAATGATTTACGTGCGCCATTTGAAGATCAAAAACATCCATGTAAAACAAAGCCTAACAATACTTTGATAGTTACTATCCAGTGTTTTAGCATACGTATCTGTTTTAAAACATTGATGTATTGTTAATATTGTCTGTGCGACTGTCCATCGTAACTAAATATTCATTCTTTTTTTAAATAATGTGCCTTTCTCTGAATAATAAGTTGCATAATTATAGCGGTTTATCTCAATGTCATATAAACTTTCATATAATCAGAAGGGACACTAAAAATCACAATTTTAATAAAATTTGCCTATACCTATTGAAGAATCATTCAATAAGATGCTGAATAAACCTTCAGAAATCTGAACCATAGGCATACTTTGTTCCATTGACGTACTAGAGCAACTAACAATGCATAATTGTAGGTATACGTATACGAATTAAGTAAAATATCACATTTTCTGGGACATGAAATCTTCTGGCATAATTTTAAATGTATGCACGGCATAATTATTTTTTGATTTTTTGGTTCAAATGCAATTGTGTTTAACTGTTTGTTTCAGCACTGTTCATCATTATGTGAAGTAATAGGCGACATACGCCTAATGTTGAAAAGTGCCAATATCTTCCTAAATAACTCATTTTTGGAAATTATATTACAGTTAAGTATGAGATCAACTGTGCTGTGATTTACAGCTTTTTTAAAAATTTCTTGATCTGGCTTTCGAAACTCATATTGTAAGAGCAGATGTGTCTAATAGGTATGAAATACTTTAGAGCCTTGCCTTGAATGACCAGGAAATATCCTGCCCATGTAGTCAGGCAACAAATTTGCCATATTTCACAGGTTTTTTATTTGCATTTTTATGTAAATGAGTTATTTTGTTGTGACGCAGTTGATTCATAAATCTACCTTATTTTGGGACCTCTGATCCTTCTTCACCACTCAAAAAGAAATATTGGAGTCCACTGATACTTATGAATCGTGTAACAAAATACAGTAATATTTTTTTAGCCAATTAGACGGGGATCCAAAACCCTATTACTGTATGAATTCTTGTTCCGATTTGATTAATGTCAAGAATAACCTCAACTCTTGTCAATTTTAACATGCCTGACTGTATGTAAACCATACACTTGACGTTTGTTAAATATGTATTTCTGGCATTCACTAGGCAGTAACTGTACCCTATCTTCCAGAATTTTTTTCATTTGTGCGGTTACTTCCACATTGAGTACTTATTTGGACTGGCTAGTATTAAATGCTTTGAGAGTATACAAAAACAGGATTACTTTCGCCTTCTTACGGGATCTACAAATACATACGTAACGAGTGGTAAAATGTTAACAAGAAATTATAAAACACTAATATAAAGCCATGGAATATGTAACGAAGTTGGAACAGGTAATAAAAAAACATGTAATTTACTATAGGAATATAAAAAAATGAAATTTGTGGATTTCCGGACAGCTCCCTTACCTAAATTGTTTACTCTGCGACAAAACCCTCCTTCATTTCTTTAAATCTTAAGGATGGATTCTCATTATTTTATTTATACTTTTTATCTATTCAAACATAAGTTTTTGTATTTATATCAATTTCGATTTTCTTTTCGAGTTTATTCATGGTTTTGTTAAAATAATGCTATAACTATAGTTTATTTATAAAGGCTTACCATTTTATTTGTCAAACGTTTTCATATAGAAAGGCACACATTTTTAATCAAAATATAAGTTTAAAGTTCAGTTATAAACGACATTCAAAAGTATTTTTAATATAATAAAATTATTGGCAGGTTAATATTAAAGATAGCCGTAGTTTACTATAACTTGTAGCCGAAATTAGAAACCGCAACTATTTTTGTTTCTCCCTAAATTTACGAAACTTTATTCTTGTCTCCTGATTATACGAGTACTAAAAGGCAAATACAGCAAGTAGGAGAAGTTCACATGGTTATTTCTCGTAGTCACGTACAGGTTTAAAACGTGACAGATCCCATCCTATATTAGATTACACATCACAGATCTATCCTTATCGGACACAACACTTTAATAGTCATTAGTATTCCCTTATTACTTGGCAAATATTGGTCATATACAAATAAGAGCACGGAGGATACTGAGCAGACGTGCTGATTCTCTTACAAATTAATTCAATACAAAATCTATTGATATAAGCAAATAACCAAAGAAATAAAAAACTTGAAAGTATTTTTTCCGAAGCGTTGTATATTAGCAAAACGTAAAACATTAAGTATGGATACGTACAAACGTTAGGTTTAAGAAACTGAGTGATACGGTGCTTTTGGTGTCACATTCTACCGGCCTGATAGAAAATTCAGTAACAACACATGCCAAACTCTAAACTACTTTCTGGTGCGTTTATACACAGGGTGTTTAGTTATAGCAAACAAAATCACAAATTAAAGTGATAAAAGGAGTTGCATTTATATAATGATTGAAATATAGGACGGAGTAGGATGATATTGGTCCATAGGCAGCCGTATATACAGGGTGGCTGGAATATAGGGTGGAGTGGACTTTTGGTGGTATAAAATTGGTGGGAGAAATGTGGAATTAAAATTATGTAGGGTGAATAAAAAACTGTTATATGATGTAAACATATCATATACAGGATGGTTGAAATATATGCTGGAGTTGATTTATATTTATACAGTGTGAATAAAAAATGATTTATTTCATAGCCCATAAGAAGTTGCATAAAGTGTGGAGAGGAATTAATGTTACACAGGGCGATAATATAAAATGTTAAAAATAAAATAATTTATAGGGTAGCCCACAAGGAGTTATATACGATGGTTGAAATATAGGACGGATTTGAGTCCGTAAATATGAGATGGATTCTACTCCGTCCTATAATTTACAGAAGGCAGCTAACAAATTTATGTTTGTCCGTAGGCAGTCGTATGTACAGGATGTTTGGTACATACGATGGAGTGGAATTATTGTTATACAGCGTTGCCAAAATAAGTTTACGTGGCGTGGTCCATAAGGCATAAATATATTTTGGGCTTATTAAGCTAGTACATTTTGTTCGTAAACATTTATCTGTCAATTAAAAAGAAAATGTATCATTGTGTAATGTTGGGGATTTCGATATTTCCTGGTCCTGTCTATTAAGGTTATACATACAAAATAAAAAATAAAGAATGAGAACTACCCGAGTTCAAAAAAAATCTAAAAAGTTGAAAATTAAACAATAATATATATATATATATATATATATATATATATATATATATATATATATATATATATATTTGCTTGGCACCGACTTCAAAAATATACTAGAATGGTAGTTAATTAATTTGTATAGAATGAGCACCTTTTAATGTTTAAATTTTTTGCTTTCTGGGTAGGGACCTAACAACATTGAATGTGTTATTTATTTGCTATAGTTGTATTTTGTTATAAGTATTTTCAGCATTTTAGTTATTTCTTTTAATGACAACACGTAATTTCATTTTGCGTCGTTGTGTTCTTGGTATTACATAGTGTAGGCAGGGCCGATCGCTTCTTTCGAGAGTACCAAGGTTCGACAACAACAACAAAGTTCAAAACCAAAACTCGGAAATCTTACTTACAAGGGCTTACTGTAATTTTTGTGGGTTTAAACAAAAAATAGACTATTTATCCAACACCAAAGAACTACCCTACTTAGGCAATTTCGTACGAGACCGCCCCTCTGTCAGAAAAATATACAGGTTGCCTTGGAATATCTCTCCTACCCGATTTCATAATTTTTGTCAGGAACGTTTTCTTGGAAAAAGCGTTCATAGGAAGTTACAGAGATTTACCGTTACTTTTATTACACCAGGTATAGAACAAACGTACAGAACACCTAACCTTTATATAATGACCACAACCAGATAACGTATTTGATCATTATAATTGTGATCACAACGAAAACAGCACAGCGAATTATAATAATGCAAGTAAGATTAAAAGTACCTATAAAGAACTTAGCAATGAAGAATCTGAAACGTAACGAGAAAAGACGTTTGCACTGCATTTTACCAATAAACAAGATGAATTTCTCAAAAGCTTCATTTTGCATTTGGGAGGTATTGGAGTTATGCCATTGAAATGTTATACAGTGTTGAAAGAAATCTAGTTATATTTTGGTAATTCACTAAGCAGTCAGCGGCAACATTAATTACAATATGAGATAAAGGATTTGATATGTTATCTGATGTGGTAAAAATCATTAAGTGGTTTCTCGACTCGATTAAAACAAGCAGGTTAGGTTCCATTTTAGGTTCAGTACAAACAAAAACATTATAGTATCAATTTTGTGTCAACCGATACAAGTGCCGGTAAGATACTAAATGAAAGGGTTCGTACGAGAAATAAAATTAAGAACTTTTATAACTTTAAAATGTCTCACAGATATTGCCGTTAACTGCAAAACAAGTGAGCCTATATTAGTAGATAAATCGAATTTCAATTTTCTGATTTTCTTGCGTATATATTAATATTATTTTTACTACTTTATCCAATAAGATACTTGTCGTTTAAAGCACTTGATAGAGATGAAGAAAACTGTCGAAAATAAGTTCACCGAGAAACAAGAATTTTAATAGCTACAAACCTTCCTTTCTTGGCGTGACAAGGCAAAAAAATAATGTCTATTATGTTGCATTAGCCACTTCATAGTGCCGCATTCCGACTTGGTTCATAGTTTGTTGCTAATTTGTGCCGTCCAAAGATGAAATTGTTGCTCCAGCCGTTTCTGAGAAACTGTGGCTAATGTAGCAGAAGTCTTAAGCTACATTAGACAGGTGGGTATTTAAGCAATGAAAATAGCCATCAAAGTGAAACAACGGCATGATTTTGTTGCTAATTTGTTGCTCAAAGATAGAACAAAATAACATTCGGAATACCTGCCCCAATGGGTCAAACTCACGCCCATGCACCCCTAAATGGCGAAAATCTTAACCCTAAATATTTTGTAAAATGCGTTTGCAGGGTATTTTGCTGCTAATTTGTGACGCCAATTACGATTTTTGTTGCTTAAGGCGTTTCCGAGAAGCGATGGCTAATGTATCTTAAGTCGAACGCGACATTAGCAATGTGGCTATTTATAAATTGAAAATAGCTATCAAAATGAAACAAACGTGTGACTTTGTTTGTTGACAATTTGTTGCTCAAAGGTGGAACGAAATAATGTTCCCAAAAGCAGCCCCTACGGATCAAACCCACCCCCATGTACTCCTAAATGGTGAAAATCTTAAAGCTAAATATTTTGTTAAATGCGTTTCCGGAGTATTTTGTTGCTAATTTGTGGCGTCAATTACCTTTTTCTGGTCAAGTCATTTCTCTTAAACAGTGGCTAATGGAGTTTATGTTTTAAGCTGCATTAGCCATGTGGGTATTTAAGAAATGAAAATAGATATTGAAATAAGACTAAAACCTGACTTTTTTACTAATTTGTGCCTTAAAAATGGCATAGGTATATTACTATTCTCAAAAGCACCCCTGTAGACCAAGCCTTAAAATGTTAAAGAGGGATAGGATTGTTAAACGAAAGACAAAAATTAGCTGAGCCTTTAGGGCCTTTAGCTAGTGAGTTGTTTATTACCCATTTAACAAAATATTTATTGTGAAAATTTTCGCCATTTAGGGGTATATGCGGGTGGGCTTTATCAGTATGGGCAACTTTTCTGAAATTATTTTGTTCCATCTCTGAGCAACATTTTATAAATACCCACATGGCTAATGTATCTTTAGACTACATTAGCCACCATTACTCGGTAACGGCTTAAGCAACAATATCGTACTTAACGTCACAAATTAGCAACAAATTATCAACAAAATACCCCTCAAACACTCAAACACATTTTACAAAATATTTAGCGTTAAAATTTTCGCCATTTAGAGATAGATGGGGGTGGGTTTGATCCGTATGGGCTTATTTGGGAATATTATTTTGTTACATCTTTGAGCAAGAAATTAGAAACTAAATCACACATTTGTTTAATTTTGACAGCTATTTTAATTTCTGAAATACCCACATGGCTAATGTAGCTTAAGACTTAAGCTACATTAGACACCATTTCTAGGAAACGGCTTGAGCAACAAAATTATCTTTAACGACACAAATTAGCAACAAAATATGAGTTTAATCGTAATGCGGCACTATGAAATGACTAAGGCAACTTAAGAGACATAAAAAATACTCAGGCTAAATTATTTGGTAGAGCTGTACCTTAATAGCGTTGCAAGGCAGTATAACATATAAACTTGTTTTATTTCTTAATCTGTACACTAAACTGTTTTTAAATACAGAATATTTTTGACTTGCCTGTCTGAAGTGTAACTAATGTCAGATGGTTTCTCTAAACCACAATAATTATAAATGTATCATAATCCATTTTGATGAAGCCTCCAAGAAAAAAAATGCCACATTGACAATTTTTGCAACATATTTGCGAGAAAAAAAATTATCTTCATATCTTGAGAACTAAATTTTCCCAATAATTTGACAGAACATCTCTTCAAACGAGTTTAGTGCTAATATATTCAAATCACAGAGGCAAACCAGTACAGTCTCTGTTTTTGAAATTTGTTCTTATCACATTATTTATATTTTAGTACTTATCGAATGGAACAGTTCAATTTAATTTAAAATAGTCTCTATGTAATTTAGTTTTGACTAGGTATTGAGTAATGATTGTGTTGATAGAATTATTGTCGTATTATGGTCAATCAGCTTAACATATTGCCTTAACTGCCGTTGATTGTAAAGATTTAGTAATCTAGAGTGGTAGCAGTAATTTTATCACCGCCGTAGTGTGCCATTTGGCTGCCACTTTAGAGAAAATTCAGTTCTAAGTTTATTAAGAGCTATTAAAATTTTTTGTCTTACTGTTTTCTAGGTACATCCATGAAATTGGACTGTAAGACCTCCATAAATTGATCTGGGAGCTACACTACCAGCAGGGTATTCAGCTTCACCCAATAGGCAGTACCCTTTATTGGTCGTGATTCAACTTCGTTGGCCACTGGTTCATTCTTACCCTATTAACCTAAAAGTCTGCCGTGCAATACCTACCTAGGACCCTCCAGGGAAGACCAATTCAGACTTCTCTGAACGCTTCTACAGTGTGACTTTATGATTTATTCGATAAAATATTCTTGTAACTGCACTCTCAAGTTGTAAATTATGAATACATTTTTCCATTAATCTGTCACACTGTTTTAATTGTTAATACATTGATTTTTTGATATTTTGCCATGTGTTTGAATTCCTGTTCCTCCCAAAAAGGACAAAGTTACTCAAGCCTTTCCCAAATTTATTCTGAGCAGTACATATGCACCAATATCGCCCTGGCTCTTCAAGTTAAAGGGATACGATTATAACCACCTGATCCCTGATCAATGCCGATTGTATTACAAAGAAAAGCTCATAAATCAGTTCAGAAATGCTCGCGACTATAATACAAATAGTCTCGAGAATTTCTAAAGAGTTATTAAATTTCGGTGAGTTATTTGTTTCTGAGACTATTTTTCAAGCTAAAGCTCTATTGCTCAGTATTTTTGCTTTTAATAATATCCACTTTTATCAACTATTATTCTTTTCCATAAGACTTATGTTTTAGTAATTCAGCTGAATAAGAAATTTGCCTTAAACTAAATTTTAATAAAGCCTGTTTAATTGGAAAAATTGTAAATTATAACTCATTTCTGTTGATTATATGGGAACTTCATTTTCAACTAATACTAGAACAATGAAGTTCGAACTATTTAAAATAAAAGTATTTTCAACTAAAATGTATATATCTAATGGTAGTTTTTCTATCAATACCTAATTCATGACCAGCATTACATTTTTACACTTAAAATATCAACACAGAGTGGAACTTGATTGTTCAGGTAATGTAGAGTATGAAGTCCACAACAAGTTTGGGATTTTGGAGAAATTTTTCCAGTCCTTAGAATTTTGCAACTTAAAACTTTATATTAAAATTTATTTCCACATTGTTTGGAAAATAGAGTTTTTTCTGCAACATAAGTCATCATTAAATATGCCAGTCTTGGAGAGAGGAGAAACCATACGATCCATACTTAAAATTAAAAAACCACTTAGTAGTTTATCAAGTTCTATTTTGAGTGCAATATACATACAGCAAACTGGAATCACGCAGGAACGACAAAAAAACAGTATTTCACTAATAATAAATGATTTTAAAATGAAAATCCAAATTAAAAAAATATATTGAAAATAAATAAAATTAATTGAATTGAAAATTGTAAATATCACCAAAACCTTTAAATACATAAAAAACAAAAGGAGTAATAATACCATTTTGGTAGTTTCGTCGTCAGTATTACGACCTCTAGTATCAAAGCAAGAACGAATTCGCCGTGGTATGCTTTTTGTGACTAATAATTTCTCCTTGGGAAACATTTCTCAATTTCTCCAATGCTGCTATCACGAGCTGCTCTATTTTGGCACGGTTGTTCTGACAAACTCTTATCTTCCTTTAGGCATATCTCACAAGTGTTCAATTAGATTAAGATCCGTGGAACAAGCTGGTGATTCCAAAACAGTAACACCTTGCTAGTCTAAACAATTTCTCGACGCTATCTTGCATAAATAGAAAAAAATCACCGAAAGCACGTTTCCAAAGGCTGACTACGGGTTATAGCACTAATTCCACACACCTGGGACCTGTTAGACTTTGTCTAATGAGAATCGAGTCAATTTTCTCATCACTTTTTACCATCCCAAAACATTACAGTTCCACCTTAGTTTTTGGCGACCGATCGAGGAACACGGAGTCTAGCCCGGACTCCGACGACATCTCTGCAGATGCATTCGCTGGTCATCAGATTGTAGCCCGATTTTGGTCAGATCCGAAAATCGCACGGTTGGCCAATCTTTAATTGTCCAGTTCTTATGTTCCAAACAGGAATTAATCCCGGCTATTTTGGAGATACCTTCCTTATATTACCCACTAAAACTCTAACTCCTGGCGCTCCTGCAACTCCGACCGCTCTTGTAACTTTCTTTCCTTGTTCGACATAGCAATAATTCCCCTGTGCAATTCTGATAACACCAAAAAAGGCATTTTTAATTAAATTTTCGATAACAATATTTAATTAGCATTGACGCGCACTGCCACTGAAGGAAAAAGCCTTTTTAGGTATATACATAAATTTTTTTTCAACAAATATTTTGGCGTTTTGAAGATGTTTACATTTTGGCCCTTAAAATTTTATTTAATTACTCGCTGGTACCCGCGGTTTCACCCGCGTATGGAATGTACAATTCTGTTCAAAAAGAAATAACTTATGAAACATGGAGTATCCTATATAACAACTTTTTCTAATTTGTGAACCACCCTACGTAACAATAGATTAACAAATCCCTTATATTGGGTGAAATAACTGTAAGTGCTTAAGGGCCACCCTATATAACAGTTTTATTCGACATTTTTTCAACCTCCTTGTATAACTATAGCTCCAGCCTTTACATGCTAGTGTTTATTTGTTACCACATATAACATTTTTTAAACACCTAACTATGCCTTTAGTTCACCCTATATATTAGTTATGCAACTGCTTATGGTCTACGCTATATAACAAATGGTTCTGAAAACTTTTGAACCACCTTGTAAAGTAACAAATTTTCTTCACCCTATATTTTAACCACCCTTTATATGCCACTTTTTCTCACATTGTGTTAAACATAGTGTGTAATTTTAATTTAGCTGTGCCCCATATTTTAGGTATTCCACACAGTAGAATGCAACTGTTTATACTCTATCCTATATAGATTTTTTAAACATTTTTTGATCCACGCTGTAAAACTACAATTCTTCTCCTCGCTCGATTTTAACTACCTTGTGTATACAACTACCCATAATAACATTTTTTTACCATTCGGTATAACTATAAATTCTCCAATCCCCAACATAATTCTCCAAAACTGCAAATACTTATTAACCACTATATATAACAATTTTAATAAATTTTTTAACCGCTTTGTATAATTATAACTCTACTTCCATCTTTATTTAAACCATCATGTTTATACTGCTGCCAATCAGTCAACCATTATAACTTATTTTTGGATACGTTTTTGAACCATCCTGTATAACCATAATTTTTCTCTATAAAATATTTCACCCACCCTGTATATATATATGTATCTGCTTAGGGACCACCAAATATAAATTTTTTTAAAACAGTTAACTATAAATCTGCTTCACTCTGTATTCCAACTATCTTATACACACTGCTTATCGATTACGCAATATAATCGTTTTTCAGATATCTTTTAAAACTGGAAAGTATAATTTGTCTCCACCTTTTATTTCATACACCCCTTATGTCGAACTTTTTCTAACATTGTTTTAAGCAAACTGTATAACTATTACTTCGCGCCATGTGTGACATATTACATATATGCAACAGCTCATGTTCTATTCTACAAAATTTTTCGAACATTGTTTTATCCACTCCGTTTAACTATAAATATAAATACCTTGTATTTACAACTTCTTATCGGCCTCCCCGTATAACATTCTTTGGCCCACAATGTTTACCTATAAATTCCCAATATATTTCACCAAAATTGCAGCTGCTTATGGGGCACCGTATATAACAATATTGTGTTTGTCTCACTTTGTATGTATATCTCTACTTCAACATATATTACAAGCACTCTGTATATGCTCCTGCTAATTGTTTACCCAATATACCGTTTGTTAAATACTTTACTATACTTCTAGTCCATTCTATAGTTCAACTATCCTATCTGTGCAACTGGTTATGAGCTACGCTATTTCTACTACCCTTCAATTGAAACTTTTTCTAACCTTGTTTGAATCACATTCTGTAACTATAACTTTACTTTCAGGTACTCCTTATATGTAACTGCTGATGTTCTACCCTATAAAACAAAATTTTTCTATCAATTTTTTATCCTCCCTGTATCATTATAATTCTACTCTACCCACATTGTATGGGCCACCTTATATGCCATTTTTGTACCACCTTTTATTCTTAGAATTCTACTCCACCCTATATTTCAACCGTCATGTATATGATACCGCTTGTAGATTATTTTTTAAACCCACCTCTATAACTGTAATTATACTCCGCAATATTTCAACGATCCTATATAAGCAACTAACTACATGTGGATATTAAACAATTTTTGTATAAAACCCTATAAACTATAACGCCACTCCATCTTATATTTCAACACCACTTTATAAACAACTGGTTCCAACACTTTTTCAACGTCTTTCATAACTATAACTCAAGAAGATAATTCATATATCTTAACTGCTTACATTTCACATTTGTCTAAGATTTTTTTATCCACCTTGTAATAATATAATTCTTTCTAACCTTATTTTAACTACATTTTATATGCAACTATTTATGAGCAACTGCCTGGTATATGCAATTATTTATAGTCCACTCAGTTAAACTCTTTTCAATCACCCAGTATAACTAATTCCACTCCCCTCTTATTTCAACCCATTTTATATATGCAGCTGCTTAAGGTCCACCTAATATCACTTTTTTAAAGATTGTTTAAATCCATGTAATTCTACTCCGCTCTCAGTTTCCTATATATAGAATACCATGTAAAATTTCGCTTCATATATTAGTTGATTTGTTTTAAATTGAAACATGTTGCATTGGCATATTCCGAGTTTTGAATAAAATCTATCGTGATGCAAGTATCCAATATTTGGTGCGTGCGCTGGAACCAATAGAGTAATTGTGTAAAACCCAACATGATAGAAGTTTTTTCGCTACCGTTTCTGGCAATGTAGGAAGATAAAAGGTAAACCTGATTTTAAGCCCAACTATAGGCTTTGCAACAAAAAAACGTTCAGCAAAATCAATTGAGCAGTTCTTACGTGATGCCCGAACAAACAAACAAATAAACAAACAGACAAACTTACAATTTTATAATACTATACATATAAGTTTGGTTGTGTGAATATTCTTTATTAGATACAATTTTATAAATATAGGTCTTAAATAAAATTAGGACTGATTATAAAAGTGGGAAGTTTCATAAACAAAAAAGTTTATGAAACTTAGCAATTTAGGATAAACACATTAAAAAGTAATTAGTAATCATTATAAATAAGGAAACGATAACTGATTTTGAATGGTCAATGTTTTTAATTTTTGTCCCAAATCTTATATGTTGCTAATACCTACCAAATACTATTTAGCTATTTTGTTTAGAAAACTATGTTTTATTTTTCTTAACCTATTTTCACCAACTATACTATTTGTTAATACGAACTTTTTTATATTTAATCCATTATCCATCACTACCTAACACAAAAAACTGCTTTCATCTGGTTAAAAATGAAAAAGATGAAAAATACCACAGACTGGGCTGAAACAGTAAAAGTCACATCTTGCTGTTTTGGAAGAAGCCAAAACCTAGCGTCTTCCTATAGTAGAAAAACAACAGAAAATCCCTAAAACTAACACTGAGATTTACTTCTAATTATCGGAGGAAAATATAGATATAAGAAGTTTAGGCAAAGCAACAATAAAATGTAATAAGTATATAAAACCATAACAGATATAGTTTGAAGAATTTGCGATCACTTCAACGATATGGTCTACTACAGCTTCATGTTTAGCATTTATAACCGTGAGGCTTTGCACTATTAAAAAAATCAGATAGTGCACGAACTAATTGAAATGCTTGTTATTTAAACCTTAAATAATAGCAAGTTGTTCTACATGATTATAATAAACAATTTACTATTCTTGTTTCGTTTATTATAATACATTTGTTATTGTGTTCCTAAAAATTGTTAACAAATATTGAACAAAAGATTTTTCGTCAAATTATGTACTGTTTGTAACATTAGCCCTATTAGCATATCTTTAATTGAACATTTAAAAGATGAGTTCGTAGGGTTGATTAAAATTTGCGTATGGTTAGAAACCCCATTCTTTCTGCGGCAATGGATGGTCACAAAATATTCTGTAAGAAAGAAATGCTAATCACGGCGCAGTATTCGCGCACTCTTCGTTCGTTCATTTATCGATTGCGACGTGACAACTCATTGCAGCTTTTTAGTTATGCTAAGAGAATTGCTTGCGATTGCTTTCTTCCATTTGATGAGTTTTTCAGAATCGAACTGCGAAGGATAAGACGACGATGCAAATAATGGAATTTCAACAGAAATGGAGACCTTCGCTAGAGCTCTTCTGTTAACTCGCCTTTTATTTTAGAGTCTCGTATTACTTGTTTACATTTATAAAAATATAATCGCAGCAGCATGTAATCATTAAGATATTACAAATCGAGTAGCGAATAATAAATGGTTATGACGGAATAAGGATACTATAATTTAAAAACATCTTTGAAAGACAACCTTATTTCAAAGAAACTTATGTAATATGCGAAAATTAATTAAAGATTAGCCGACAGTTTAGTGGGATCAGTGGTTCTAATCCTTGCTTATACAGGATGTTGCTAGATACAAGGAGTAAAAAGTTTCTGTTTTAAAATGAATACTAAAAGAGTTTTAAATATTTACTTATATATACATTCACGAACATATCTTTCCGACATTTTACATTCCATTGAACGCAAGACAATATATTCAATAGTTCATAACTCTCATCAGTTGCTACTTGATTCAAATAAGGGATAATTATTTATTTCGTATCTACAATTGAATTTAATATTTTGGCGTGAATTTCACTTATAAGTTCGAAATACATTTGAATCAGGATTAAAGTTCTCGACTAGAAAAAATATATTGTCTTTCGTTCAATGTATTGTAAAATCTCGAAAAGATAGTGTAATAATTGCTTTGATAGGTCTTAGTTAACCTACTGTCGTGTGATTAATATCCTAGAAATCGCAGGGAAATGCTTTTCACCTAGCACTACAACCGATTTAAAGTTTCCGTGGGCTTATTTTGACAGAAACTCCTAGCTGTTAATAATCATTTCGCCTTAAAATACACTTTTATGATTTACAGATTTTAAAAAATAGCAATATTAAGACAAAAAAAATTAATAAACTTTCTCGATATTGGGCTTTCACTCTTTTGATTCTTATCCTTTTAAACTAAAAATGTAGTACGGTGACCTGAATCTAAAAGGAACGGTTTTGAACAAGAAAGAGCCCCCAAGTAAGTAAACAATTTGAAACTGAAGTAGTTTCTAAATGATTGAGGAGGTAAATGATTATTTTGAATGTTCATCTGGGATTTTCTCTCCTCGCAATGGTTTCTGAAAAATACAGATAAGTTAAGTACTTGAATATCAAGGTGTAGTTTCTGGAAACTGCCCGGAACACTAGTTGCCCTCTTATAGAAAAAACTCTTCCGCGGGATTAACTGTGAGAAAGTAGGTCTACAGATTTGTCAACTGGTATTCCAGTATAATATGTTGTGTATTTTGTGTTGTACTTATCTGTTTTTTTGGGACGTTTCGATTCCTTATCAGGAATCGTTGTCGAACAATGTTTGCTTGAATGTTTTGCACTATATTCGCTTGACTTTTTTGGTAATGTCAATTGACTGATTAAGTTGTTGCCATGCAACCGGTATCTCTACAGAGGGTGTCCCGATTTCTCCATTATTCAACAACATGCAGACACTTTCTTTGATTTTTCTTTTTTTGGTATGTTCTTCATTAAGTAGTATTTTTGTCTTATTCCAGTCCATTTTGTGTGTACCATTATTCGTGAGTACATGATTTGCCAATCTTGATCTGTCTATATGTCTTCTTAAGACGTTGTATTGGTGCTCTTTTGTTCTAATAATTTGGAGAGGTCTTGATGTCTCACCGGTATATGTTTTTCCGCAGACACAAGGTACACTGTACACACAATTTTTGGAACTTTGAGTACCGTTTTCCGGTTTTGTTTTTGTCAAATTTGATCCTAAAGTATTATTTGTTTTAAAAATCGTTTTTACTTGGTATTTATTGCCAATACGTTTAATTTTTTCGGAGAGGCCGGAAACATAAGGAATAACGTTTCTAATTGTAGAGTTAACATCAGTTTGTGTGTTGTTATTTAAATTGGAACTATTGTGTGTTGCTTGTGTCGTTTGTTGCTTTCTTTGTTTTTTCTCGATTTGGTAAATTGTTTTGTTTATGAAATATCTTTAGTATTCGTTTTGTTCTAAAACTTCCTTTATCAATCATAACTCTTTCTCAAAAATTTCCTTTGATGTTGTCAGTTTATTCAGCAATGTACCAGTAGATAAACCTATACAAATTATTAAAGATAGAGATAAATTAGAACTTGATAATTCACTTCAAGAAAGAACAAAATTATCAGTTAATACAATAGTAAAGCTTATGGAACTTTGTTTTTTTTTGTTGTTTCTACAGACAAGATTTTGGAATGGCTATGGGTTCTTCTTTGTCACCCATACTAAGTAATATATTGATAAAATACTTTGAGGAAACTTTCATCTTTAATTCTTCAAAAAAACCTAAAGTATGGTGGCGCTACGTTGATATTTTTGCAATATGGGAACATAGCATAGACGACTTATACTGCTTTTTAGACACGATCAATAACAAAGAATCTACAATTAAGTTTGCTATTGAAATAGAAAATGGAAATAAACTTCCATTTTTAGACGTGTTGGTTGACCGATCAAACAACAATTTCACTACAAGCATTTATATTAAACCAACGCATACTAATAGATATTTGAATTTTTATTCAAATCATTCTTTAAATGTAAAAAAGAAGTCCTTAAATCCTTATATGACAGAGCCAAAGCATTTTTAGCAACAATAGAGAGAGAGAGAGAGAGTTATGTTTGATAAAGGAAGTTTTAGAACAAAACGAATACCCAAGATATTTCATAAACAAAACAATTTACCAAATCGAGAAAAAACAAAAAAACCAACAAACGACACAAGCGACACACAATACTTCCAATTTAAATAACAACACACAAACTGATATTAACTCTACAATTATAAACGTTATTCCTTATGTTTCCGGCCTCCCCGAAAAAATTAAACGTATTGGCAATAAATACCACGTAAAAACGATTTTTAAAACAAATAATACTTTAAGATCAAATTTGACAAAAACAAAACCGGAAAACGGTACTCAAAGTTCCAAAAATTGTGTGTACAGTGTACCTTGTGCCTGCGGAAAAACATATACCGGTGAGACATCGAGACCTCTCCAAATTAGAACAAAAGAGCACCAATACAACGTCTCAAGAAGACATATAGACAGATCAAATTGACAAATCATGTCAAAAATACTACTTAAAGAAGAACATACCAAAAAAAGAAAAGTCAAAGAAAGTGTACGCATGTTGTTGAATAATGGAGACACCGAGACACCCTCTGTAGAGATACCGGTTGCATGGCAACAACTTCTGACGAATGAACATCAAAAAGGAAACTTCAAAGTCAATTAATCGGTCAATTGACATTACCAAAAAGTCAAGCGAATATAGTGCAAAACATTCAAGCAAACATTGTTCGACAACGATTCCTGATAAGGAATCGAAACGTCACAAAAAAAAACAGATAAGTACAACACAAAATACACAACATATTATATTGGAATACTAGTTGACAAATCTGTAGACCTACTTTCTCACAGTTAATCTTGCGGGAGAGTTTTTCTATAAGAGGGCAACTAATGTTCCGGGCAGTTTCCACAAACTGCCCTTAGATACTACACCTTGATATTCAAGTACTTAACTTATCTGTATTTTTCAGAAACCATTGCGAGGAGAGAAAATCCCAGATGAACATTCAAAATTTGAAACTGGTCAATCTTGCTAAATTATCACGTAATAAACACATTTCTTTCGTGTAGTAGGTGATAAGATCTTGTTTAACTAAATCATACAAACTAAATCAGTCTATATATATATATATATATATATATATATATATATATATATATATGTTTTTAATTTTTCGCGAGCACTAAATGTTTTAGGTGGTTTCCGGGAGTTCACCCGCGTAGTTGATAACTGATCTTAACCTAACCTAACCTAAAACATATATATATATATATATATATATATATATATATATTTAAGTTTTCGCGGGCACTAAATGTTTTAGTTGGTTTCCGGGAATTCATCCGCGTAGTTGAGAACTGATCCCTACCGGGATCGATGGTAAAATCACGACGTTTCGGCCGAGTCACATCTGCCCTCTTCAGGTCGGTTCGCATAATTCTCGTAATCTTCTGCTTTCGCTTCTAGTTACTCGAGTACAGTATTCCGGAAACCACCTAATATATATATATATATATATATATATATATATATATATATATATAATGAAGGTATATATGAGAAAATTTAGAAAACAAAATTAAATAAAATATATTGAATATATTGCATTTAATCTCCTTTCCTACGGGATGCATCTCCGTTTTACTTCTTTCTGCGAGTTATTATGTAAGCTAATAAGTAAACATGCTATATTCAATTGTAACAATTTCATTCTCTACTAACTTCCTATATTGTGGGAGCACTAAAATGAGATTTTTTTACCTCAGTCAATATTAGTATAATGTTGTAAAGCTATAAGCTAATATCTTTTTAAGAAGAGTAAATAGACCCCTATCTTGAAACTTAAAAAGATTTATTAAATGCTTTTTATTGTTTGACCAATAATATGTAATATTTAGATCAATTCAATTTCAAGTGTCGAACATTATTTTGTAATTTAACGACGAAAAAAAAACAAATCCATGAATTTTTAGCAATTAAAGAAATACAATATACTTCTCTATCATTCAATCTCACAATCAAACTATTTAAAATAACGGTTCTGAAAACAGATTGTAATTAATTTTTTTGCTACAAATTTCAGATTACAAGTAAATATGCTATTGACCAAAAAACGATGTAGTGGCTTACTGGTAAGTGGAATGTGAAACAATCAATTTGTGTACGGCGATTTAGAAAAAAGGTGTGACTTTCTCAAGCCTATGATCCGAGAATAAACGTCAATTAAAAGACTTAATTATAAATTGGTAATAAATTATATAATACTGTAAACTTAAGACAATTTCGTAAGAATCAAACAGAATCACGTTCAAGCTGTAATTAACTGAAAACTTTTTTCCATATGACTATGACGGATATTAGATCGGAGTCATCTTTGTCGACAAAATTTTAATTTTGTGTATAACTTGAATGAGAAATTTAATTGATACTTTGATATATGTATACTTAAATATGCAAGGTTGCTAAAATGTTGTGTATAAAAATTAAATGCCCTTTATTAGTTGTATAAGAGAGCCCAGAGATAAATTCAAATTTTAATCTCCATGTTAAATTGGTTTATTAAATCAAATTTTTCTGTCTACCGTAGCTAATATTAAGGTTAACCTACGGTAGGCAAATACATACATATATATATATATATATATATATATATATATATATATCACGTGTCCTAGATAAAACCAATTACATGGGGAATTCCGAAAGGGAAAGAGGTACAGGGTGGCTTAAATGAGAAAAAAAAAGGAAAAAATTGCGCAGTCCCAAGCCCAATCATGTGCTGTATCAAGATTACAGGGGTATTCAAAATATCAAGAAAACCAAAAAAAAATGTTGCCATCGAAAAAATGGAATATGTTCGCCATCTTGTAGACACATTTGAAGAAATTGGGTAGTTTTGTGTTAGCGATTAGCCAATCGATTGACGTTAACGAATTTATTCTAGGATTTTACTAGATTTTTGTCAACCACGTAATGTTCGAAAATTCCATTATATTAATGCATATCCTGCATTGATGAATTAGAGATATACATTCGTCTATAACCATTTGGCAATAGCTAAAACAACGGCTGCCTCAAGTTCCTCTACCGTATTATAATTAATAGAATAAACTTTATTTTTTAAGTATACCCAAATGAAAAAATCAAGAGGAGTAATATTCGGCGTGCGGGCAGGCCAAACCACCGGAGCTCGATTTTCGATCCAGTTATTTTCATATTGCTGATTAAAAAAGTCAGTAATGATTCTCGCATTATGTGGAAGTGCACCATTTTGCTGAAACCACATGTTCGCTACATCATAAAGACGTAAATTTTCCAAAGTTTGGTGGATGTAATTTGGTAATATCTCAAGATATGGAGTAGTAGTGCAACTATCATTAAAAATGTAAAACAGAACGTGTCCGCTTATGAATCCTGCCATACATTAAAATCATTTGATGGTGCACCTCACAAGTTAAAAATGAATAATAATTCATTTTTAAATTGTTTGGTGCACCACCGATAATAATCGGCACAATACACGTTGTTGTGTCTGTGAAATACCCCCCAATTTGTAAATCTGTTTTTCTCAGACCGCAAGACTTTAAACGGAAATTGAAGATTTTCTTGAAATTTTTCACCAACACGAAGTCATTCACTAATATGTGCTACATATGGATGATAATTTTAAAAATTCACTGAGCACTCAGTTTATGCAGTTCGATTTTATTTTCCATTTGACGAAGGGAGGTAAGAGGATTGTCGATAACACTTTGAAAACCATACACATTTTCAATATTTATAGTTCGTTGGCAGTAGTCGCTAACACAAAACTGCCAAATTTTATCGAATTTAATTATTTTATCTCGATATTTTGAAAACCCCAGTAGAAATTTGTAATTTCTGTACAGCACCTGTTTGGGCTTGGAATAGCGCAACTTTTTTCCTAATATGAGCCACCTTGTACCTCTTGCCGATTTGGAAATCCTTATGTAGTTGTTTTAATCTGGGACACATTGAATATGTTATGAGATGCGGTCATAATTTTAAAACGTGCTGGGTTCCGGGTGAGAACAGTTTCTAAATGTGGGAAATACTCCAGCTCAGTTATTTGCTGAGACTTGGGGAGGAGGCAGATTGAGATGCCGAGTTCAATCTAAAACATATTCTTCTTTTAGTCAGACTTAGGGAGTAAAAACAAGGAACTGAGAGCAATATGGCTGATAGTAGTGACATTATGTAGAAATATATATTCCTAACAAAAATAGCAAAACATTTTTGTTAAATAAATAACAGTTTTCTTGTTTGGTCCAAATGTCTTTAATGGAATAATGGACAGGAATACATGCTAACAATTTCTAAACCCTGTCTTCATTTCGGTCTCAAAATGATGTAGGTAGTTGTATTCAATTCAGCAATTCAATTTAAAAATTACTTAATAATTGCACACGTGCATTTGTTTATGTATTTCTTACTATATAGATTAAAGGGTATATGACTACAAGCATCGGAAGCAGAGACTATTTTTATTATAATTGTACAAAATTTGAAGCACAGTAGAACCGTAGACTAATAGCGGAAAATGTAATTCTTGTCGAAATATGTTGCCTTGATGGTGGTATCAGGCATTAAATATGAAACAGCAGCAATATGGAGCAGGCGTAATTTGGAAATTGATTCCTATTTTTAACCGACTTCCAAAGAGGAATCAATTCGTCGCGTTTTTTTTTGTATGTATGTGTATTACCTGATTTCTTCTCCTGTTCTAAACCGTTTTGAATGAATATGGTCATGTTTAATAGTGCATGTATTCGGATTGGTGAAACTTCAAATTTAGGAAATGCATTCTATTGGTAAAGTAATGAAAATTGTGAATGAACTCATGCGTGCATGAAAATCGACCAATATCCCTAACATATTGGTCGATTTTTCAAAAACCTCTTCTGGATGTGTATAGTTTTTTAACATGTAATTTATTAAGGAAGATCCCTAGGTGGTGACATACTTTTCCGCGACGCGCAAGTTGCAGTTTTGCAGAAAATCGCCGAAAATTCGAAAATTCTTAACAAAAATTTCATCGAAGTGACGTAACAGACATTTCCTCATAAATATTTTAATTCCAACGTAATAGTGCGGGAATTGTATGCACTGGAAGTTTTGATAGCGAATTTGAACAATTTCTATGTACATCTGAAGCATATAGGCAGTAAAGCATAGTATTTAAATGAAAAATTTTTCATTTTGTGAAGACGGTGCCTTTTGGTGTCACTTCTCCCGACTTAGTAGAAAATTCAGTGACAACACATGTCAAGCTCTAAACTGCTATTTGGTGCGATTATACACAGGGTGTTTAGTTATAGCGAACAAAATCACAATGTAAAATGTTAGAAGGAGTTGCATATATAGGATGATTGAAATATAGGACGGAGTAGAACGAGTGGTACAGAAGGCAGTTAAAAACATTATGGTGGTCCATAAGCAGCCCTATATAGAGTATGGTTGGAATATAGGGTGGAGTGAACGTTTGGTGTCTAAATATGTTGGAACAAATGTGGAATTAAAATGATATAGGGTGATTAAAAAACTGTTATATGATGTGGCCATAAACAAATTATATACAAGATGGTTGAGTTGAATTATATTTATATAGTGTGATTAAAAAAATATTTATTTCAAAGCCCATAAGAAGTTGCATATAGTGTGGAGAGGAATTAATTTTATACAAAGGTGATAATACAAAGTGTTAAAAATGAAATAATTTATAGGGTAGCCCACAAGGACTTACATACGTATATGGTTCAAATATAGGACGGATTTGACTCCGTAAATATGGGATGGATTCTACTCCGTCTTATAATTTATACAAGGCAGTTAACAAATTTATGGTTGTCCGTAGACAGTCGTATATACAGGATGGTTTGTACATAAGGTGGAGTGGAATTATCTATAGTAATACAGGGTTGTCAAAAAAAGTTGAAAAAAGGTTACATGGCGTGGTCCATAAGGCATAAACATATTTTGGGCTTTTAAGTCAACGCGTACTGGTACATTTTGTTCGTAAACTTTTACCTGTCAATTTAAATGAAAATGTATCATTGTGTAATGTCGGGGCTTTCGATGTTACCTGGTCTTGTCTATTATGGATATACATACAAAATAAAAAGTAGAGAATCAAAACTACCCGACTTCAAAAAAACTAAAAAGTTGAAAATAAATCATTTAAAAAATATATAACCGACTTCCACCTATAACTAAGAAGCTGAAAATAATTATAACATAATACAACTAGCAAATAAATAACACATTCAATGTTTTTTTACCCAGAAAGTAAAACATTTAAACATTAAAAGGTGCTCATTCGGTACAAATTAATTACATATAGTATATTTTTGAAGTCGGTGCTGATCAACAATCAAGTTTGATGAAGTAGTAGATAAGAACGCAACGCAGAGTTATAGATTTGCTTGTCACCGACTAGAAAAATATACTGGATTGGTAGGTAATTAATTTGTACAGAACGAGCACATTTTAATGTTTACATTTTTTACTTTCTGGGTAGGTACCTAACAACATTGAATGTGTTATTTATTTGCTAGAGTTGTATTATGTTGTAATTATTCTCAGCTTTTTAGTTATATGTTGAAGTCGGTTATATATATTTTTTTTAAATGATTTTAGCATAACAAATGTAAGCAACAAGGAAATTATATGCAAATGTATCATGTATGGCACAATCTGTTGAAGTTTTCTAGCCATTCACGCCATTGAAGAATATGTGAGTGAAAAAAGAATAAGAATAAACAGAGAAAGGAAAAGTGATGATGAAGCTGAAAAAGAACAAGAGGAATCTGTCGAAGCTGGGAACAAAGAAAATTCTGGTGCGTAATTAGTTTCAGCAGATGAAGGAAAATATTGTTCACAGTTATTTGGAGGATGTAAATTTGTTTATTTGCCTCATAATGCGCGAACATACTCACATAAAATCAGCCCAATCATTCCATTAGAAATTTCAATTTATTAACGAATGAACCAAAATAGTAAGCGGCCGAACTAAAAATCTTGTAACGAAAGGAGCCAAAATAACGTTATTTAGAGGCTGTGATAAGCCGTCCCCGAAATAGTTTTTCTCAGGAGAAAGGCTAACGACTAATTTATGCAGCGACATCCAAAAGCATTTGGACGAGTTGAAATTAGTTGTTTATAAAGATGAGAAATTGAGAGTTCTTAGAGATTCCTCAACATTTGGGTCAGACGCAGAATTTCTGCACAACGGAAATAGGTAGGCTTCAATTCGTTAGGATAAAATTGAATAAGGAGTATAATGTACTTTTCAAATCCTAAAACAGTATAATACCAGAGATGCCACATCTAACTTTCAGAAAACAAAAATAATTGTGTTAATATAAAATATAATTCTATCTATGGCATTATACATATTTGTGGTTGCAGCTAGTTCAATGATTTGGGGAGATATTATGAGCAAATCTTAAGCACAATAGAAAATAACGACACCAACTGAAATTTACAAGTAGAGACTCGATTGCTAAGGGGGAAATATAAACTGAAAAAAAGTCTATAAGTTTATAATATCTAAGAAAATCTCCAGAGGCATACTAAAAATTAAGTTCCTTTAAAGTATAAATATTTTCTTTTAGGAAGGAAATTATTCTATACTGACTCTACTAGTCTGAAACCTACATGTTCGGAAGAGTTCGAAAACTAATACCTACATTCCAAATTAAAATTAATGAATGGATACAATGACTAATATAAAATAAGTAATTTGGGAAAAAATGACAAAAAAGGGAAAATGAAGGTAAAGATAGAGCAAGAAATATAATAGAACCACAATATGGGGGACAAGTTACAAGTATGAATGAAGCATCACCAACTTGTCAAATTGCCGCATAGCAGTCATGTAAGGAATAAAAGCTGTGGGCATGCTATGATACCATGGCATAGTGATATAAAGTCATTGCAGGTGACAGATGGATAAAAACAAATAAATAAAAACTGTGTAAAGTGTCTACACTTAAACTATCATAAACAATAGAGTTAATGTGCAGATTAAATTATTAATATGGCACATGGTTTTACTTAGGTTGCTAATACGTACTACATTAATAGTAAAAAGGTGACGTTAAGATTAGTCTATTTTTAAATCAGTTTTATAAAAACTGTTTATTTTTTAACTATTAAATGATAACGATGATAACGTCAGCAGTTTTAGTGTTTTTTGTCTATATGTTAAACTGTTGTTATAAATTATATTTGTCATAATACGACTGGCGTGCTTATAAAATATTAGGTATGTATCGAAGAACAAATGTTGTTATTATTATCTTGATATATTTCGCATGCTATTATGTAAGAATTAAGGTGAACGAGCTAGACTCACCTTTTAGCTGAAAACTTTTGATCAAGTTTTCCACATGCAAGCGATTCAAAGATTCTTATCAAACAAATAAAAGGAAACTAGCCTTGCTATTTAACGCGACTTAACCTAATTTCCATTTATAATTTGGAAACATGTGTGCTGGTATGATATACGGTTTCGTTGCCCTGGAACTCAATTTGTACTATTTATTTTACTTGCGTGATAGTGTGATTTACTATAAAGTGCATTTCTAAGGAACCCTAAAAGTCGAGCAAACCATTAATACATTTATTACAAAACACACTGCAACAGATAAATAAATTATATATATTCCTTTTATATAAAAAACGCTGTGACATGTGAAATTTTAATTTCAGTTGTAAGTTCTGCCAACAAAAAGTTAATTTACAGGATCCTTCACATAAGTAGCCCTGCATACTCTTCATGATCAATGTAATAAGCTGTATATTTTTATATTTTTGAAATGCTTGTGCTAAGCTAATTATATGAGGGGAGTTTAGTTATATAAGGCTGAGTAAAACATTTAAATATTAACAATAGGGTGCAAATAGAAGAATTTATATTGGGATCACAAAATAATAAATCTAGAACATGTACTAGTAACTTCTACGAGAGGGAACGCAAAATTATCTGGGCTGACCAACGGTTTGAGTTGAAATTAATACATTACGATTAGAACATACAGCAGGTTAGATTGAAAGCATTGAAGTACGGGTGACAATTGTTTGAAGGAACACGAAGAAATAAAAATACAGATTTGAAGAAAACGGGGTGTTTTGTTTTGGAAATTTAAAGTGAAATGTAGACAAGGGGAACAACATATTGAGGAATGAAGATTGGAAAGTTAATAATTAAAAAGTTAAATGAATTTTTGTTCCATGTCAATATAAAAACTATAAAAAGCGAGAGGTTCTGACATTCGAGATATTCAGATTTAGCAGTTGTAAATTACAGATTATTGGGGGGTTAGAAATTGATGTTTGATAACTGTAATTTTACAATTGTGTTACAATAAGTCAATATAAAGCGACAATCAACCAGTGTCTGTGATTTCACTTGGTAACTTAAGCTTTTGTAATAATAATCAATAGAAATGGAGAAGTAAATTCAAAGAGAGCATCATATATAAGAAGGAGCAATCAAACAGCCGTCGGTATAGAAGAGAGCAGGCATACTAAGGAGCAGGTAGTGTATTCAGGAATTGGAGCGAAATGATAGAGAGAGCAGATCTACAGCAAGGAGCAGTTGCAAAAAGAGCCAAGCATAGTTTAGAACAAGAGGACACCGAAGAGGATAAAGTGGTTGATACTTTAATACGAACTTAAAGCTACCAAGTATTGCAAAAGGTGGCAAAAAATTATTGCCAAAAAAAATGATAGACAGTAATCCTTGTGGACAAGTTTCCAAGAGACTCTGAAAAGTTAACCTCCACAAAATCGAGATAACTAAATAGTTTAGAGACATGAGTTTGCGCTACTTGATATTAAAAGTTATGGATTATAGTTATAATTTTGAACTGATTGTGGAATAGAAAGCAGTAAACAAGTTATTTAGACAGATAATAGGTACTTACCTACTTAAAATTAAGGAATTTTATAAGATATCCACCCAATTGTGATAAATAAAATTATAAAATTTGGTTTTTGAAATGAATCTGAATTAATAACATATTAAAAATTTTAATTAAAGGCAAATTGAAACTTTGAAATAGTAATTTTGTATTTTCGGTAAAATTTTGGAAAAGTTGGAAATTCATTTTGATTTCAAGCATGTATATATTGAGGAAAAGAACTGTAATAAGATATCATCTAGGATTCAGAAAGACCTATTCAGGTAAGTAAGGTTATTTCTTTTTGTTCTTTGGAAAATATGATTTTTTAACCGACTATCATCAATTCGTATTTTTTTTTTGTATGTTGATTTCTTCTCCTGTGGTGCAGTGAATATGGTAATAGAGTATATATCATCGAAATTCAAATTTTGGACTATTGTAAAGTATAAAATGTGAATTGCGTATGTCGAACAATTAGATTTTTCGACTCGGATGTGTATAGTTTTTTAACGTTTAATCTATTAAGGAAGATCCTTATGAATATACGTATTGCAGTTTTGAAGAAAATAAAATAAAATTCTTAAAAAATTTCATCGAAACGACATAACGAAATTGCTCAAAATTTTTAATTCCAACGAATAATGCATAATTTTAGCACTGGATTTTAATTGCCTAACATCTCACAATAGGTATATAGTAAAATAATGAGTACTCGTTTTGTTTGTAACCAGCAAATACCTATTTAAATGCAAATTTTCCAGTTTGAGACGGTGCTTTTGGTTGAACACAACAGAAATTCAACAACACATAAACTAAACTGCTATTTGGATTTATAGGGTTGTTTATTTATTAAAGTCATTTAATAAGAGAAATATAGGACTAGAATGATAGTGGTCAGGCAGCCGTGGGGTTGGACGGTGGATGACGTTGGTGGTATAAAATATTGGAAAAAATGTGAAATTTAAATTATATAGGGTGATTAAAAAACATACACACATATACAGAACTGGTAATTATATTTATACCTTTTAGCCCATTGTAAAGTAGAGGAATGTTACATATGAAAAAAAAAAAAAAATGACAATTTATGGGCTACCTAGTCCCAAAACATATGGGATAGATTCTACTTAAAAGGTAGCTAACAATTTATGCTTGTCCGTGGGCAAGTATACCTAGGTTGGAGTGGAATTATTTATAGTTATACGGTTGTCTGGACATGAGTCCACATAAATATATTTTGGGCTTTTACAACGCGTACTAACATTTTGCGTAAAATTTACCTGCAATTTAAATGAGAAAGTATCATTGTGTAATGTTGAGGCTTTCAATGTTATTAAGATTATACTGTCTATTAAGATTATACAAAATAAAAAATAGAGAATGAAAACCCTGAGACGGTCATTTAAAAAATATATATGACCGACTTCTACCTATAACTAAAAAGAAATTTATGCAAATAAATAACACATTCAATGTTGAAAAGGTGTTCATTCTGTACAAATTAATTACCTACCAATCTAGTATATATTTGAAGTAGGTGCTGCCTTGCCAAAATTTACGACTGCACCTTTTACATTTTTTACAGGTACGGTTATTTATTTGCCTGTTAGAGAATTCCTTATATATGTGTTTAGTTAAATATGGGGCCTCGAACTCCCACAATGAGCTTCCTAACACTCTAAGCAGGCTTTATATAAAAATTATAAGAAATAAAGGCTCAAATACATGAACACACGAACGGTCCAGTGTTATGGACAGTAGTTCTAGGTGGAAACATTTTACCAAATGCCCGTAGCAACAGTCACTTGGAATTCATAGCTGTTTAGTGAATTTTGTCCTAAAGTAGAGGGAGTGTAATGCCATACATTGTATGGTCAAGTCGGGAATATATGTCATTAATTTATATCGGTGTTTGATATAATCTTGTTAAATTCTATTCACAAAAACGTATTCCAGTTTATAAAAAAATAATTTATATAATGTTTAGATATTTGAAACTACCAAAATTATGTAACAATACAACGATGCAGGTAAAAGCTTTGCATAAGAATATTATTCAGGATACTATTTTAACTGGAATTGTCCAAGGAGAAACAGTGGATACCTCGTATTATATTAGCCCCTATTCGAAATTAAATGGCTTCAGATTCCTTTAAAAGTTTCTTTTGCAATGATTAAGTCATACATTTAAATCTATCCATTTAAATCTTTACATTAGCTTTACTTTACCCATGTCACTTTTATTATGTTGCGTACCCAAGTGTGAGCTCACCCTCGAAACCCTGTGGCCTTGTTATTCTGGTTACGCCCTGCTTGAACCAGCACGATTGTTGGATATATAGAAATATAAATAAAACCAAATTAACTCTTATTGGCGCATTACATTTAATAGTTATGTGCTTTTAACTTTCCACAAACAAATTATCAGTCAATAGCCAATTTGGTGAGATTTTACTCCAGCAGTGCTTTATTGTGCATTTTTAAATTTGTTGTGAACATCCGCAGCCGTTAAGTATGAATACCCAAAATACGGGAAATGTTACATGTTAAAATTGTACAGGGCTTACGGAGAGAGCTCATTGTTTATTCGTGACCGCTAAGTAATTTTGTTTTCACCTGTTCCATACAACGTTAATATCATTGTTTTCACACCGACGACCTTGCAAAAAAATTTTAGTAATTTATAATTTAAAAATAGACAAGAAGAATAAACTTATACTCAAAAGTGGGGTGTTGGTCTTGGTATACCTATTGTGATAGTTAACCAGACTGGTCGAATATACTAATATCTTTAAATGTTGCTACCCACGAGCAAAAAGCAAGTGCATGTGGTGTCCTTATATTTCATTAAATGTACCAGAGAATATTTTATGGAAGGCAAAATTATATCCCTTGTTTGATGATGTTAATAATAAATATGGTGTAAAGAATTCATCGAAAGAAATAATATTTATTCCTTGTGATAGAGAAATCCCCTACAGAATCCTTAAAACAATCGAAACAATTCCACAGCTTTATTCCATGGGCTTCTTAGTTTCTTAGAAAACAAAAGAAAAATATATTTAAAGCTGGCGCATTCCAAGAAAGATGTGTCAATTATTTTTTTTATGAACCGACAGCAATTTAAAAAGGTGTGTTTAATATCAATTACAACAGAGCGCACATAATGCATAAACTAATACTTTTTGAATATTAGAGTGCTTTAACCTAATCTACCTCACCCTGCGAAGCAATATAACCCTCACATACTATTTGTTTATGTGCTCATAACAATTGACAGATGCTAGTTTGTGACGTATCCTGTAATTATATTGTTCTTTATTTCTACGTCTTCGTTTTGGAAAATAATATCACATTTGAGATTACGAAATATATGTCCCAAGGTCTGGGTCTGACTGTGTTATCAATTAATTATAATAAAGTCTAAATTTGGAATTGAATTTTTGACAATTTTGCTATAGCATAAGTAATACACAATCTACTAACGTTAGCCATAAATGACAGCACAAACGATTCCAAAACTCAGATATGTATATAGTTATACACTATATATGAGTATATAATAAGAAAAGTGTGAGAAAAGCAGCCTTATCTAAGAAAGGTACTTTTAAAGAAAATAATAATTTACTTTAAATGTGTTTTGGAAATTCCATAATTTTGTCTTCAGTATCTGTACTATAAAGGAAATTCACAATTATATATTTATAAATAATACAATTTTATGGATATTTACAGTAAATGAGAATCTATATTTTGTAAAAAATTAAAGCTCTGTTAAATAATATCGCGATAATTGGTGATTCAAACGGGAATGACCATTACTAAATTTATCCTCAATTAATAATTATTATTGAAATCTAGGGAAATGCGAACAATAACACATCTATTATTGAATAAGATTCAGGATGAATCTACACGTTTTAATTGTGTAATATTTTCAAACTGTTTAATTGTTTTTTTACGAACTAGGTCAAAAAAGGTGTTCATATATTCTGAATTTGTAGAATTGTGATTTCTCTATTTAATATGTATGTTCGTTTATGCCTAGATGTTTCCATTAAACTTTTTTTGTCAGTATTACTTTTGGTACGATAACGCTCATCAACAATTTGGGTTCATTTTTTCTTAAAGTGAATGTTTAGGTTCGTAGTTTCTAGAAGGAATACTTTTTGACCGACTTCCAAAAAGAAGGAGGTTATCAATTCGTCGTCACGTTTTTTTTATGTATGCTCAGTGATTATTGGAAAACAGCTTGGCCAAATTTGATGATTTAAACGGCTTTGTATTAACAAATATTACAGAAAGGTCCCACATAATTTTCTATAAAGTGAGATTTACAGTTTTCCAGAAAATCAGAAAAAACAGTAATTAAGAGATTACATTTCAGTAAATTTCAATAAATCTACACTATTTTCTCTAAAACGGCTCAATCAATTTGAACATTTTAAATTTTATTCTACAAACAGATATTGCACCTTGATTCCTTATAATTATCCCTAACGTAAAACATCCCTTTTTCTAATCTAAATGTCACATGTTCATCATAAATATCTAGCTTAAATGTGAAGATGTGCCATGAAAGTATATCGTACGGGGAGTTTGTAACTGTTTTCATTGCAGTCAATGTTATAAAATACGTGAAAGAATATATCTCAGAAAATAGTTAATAATTGCACACGGTTTCTAAACAGTTTTTAATTCAAGTCAGTTGAAGTTGGTTCTTTTTTAAATATAAATTATTATTATTTTTATTTCTTTACAAAGTATTTGTGGACATTAGACAGTTGGCCTTTATCATAAAATGTTTTAGTAACCACATCTCAATTTACTGTATTTAATTGAGGTATATGATAGTGTGAGTTGGTTTTCTGTAATACTCTCTTTACAATGATTATTCTATTAGAGTTTTTGAAATGTCAGGGACATATAGTTGCTATTATGTTCAAATTCTTAAGCAAATTGTATAATTTGTTCTTTATTGTACATCTGTAGAAAGCAATCTTAACCTATTGCCTATATTTAAGGATGAAATTGGGAACGCTAATCTCATTTTAAACAACCCTCTACCGGGATCTACTAAGGGTTTCCCTTATGAATGCAATATGAAGAGTAAAACAACATATGACTTGAGCGCAAAGTCGCCTCTAGGAGCACCACTTATAATGTGGATTAGCCAAATGGAATAAATTCGATAACGAATAAAGGAGGGCGTGTTGGACACCTTAATTTGTATTTTTGAATCAGCATTTTTTCAACAAAAAATTATATAGGGTGTGTCATGTTAAATTGTTACATCTGACATCATGGCAATAGGTAATTCTAATGTTCTCGGCCATCTTCGTTTTAACGAGTTTGATTATTTTGAATTCAGTTTGACATATCATAACATTGTAAGTCGTTAGGTTAATGTATCGTTTCAATTCAATATGAAAATTATAAATGTATTATTTGAAAAATTTCAATTTCAATACACTTACAAAAATTGAGAACTTAAAAAGTAGTATTTAACATATTAACAGCAGATGCATTGTAGTTCTTTATATTTTTGATATAATACATGAATAGTCATCGCTAAGTTTGTATATCAAATTGAAATTATTGAGATTATAGATAGTGTAGTTTAAACTGTACTAATCTGTAAGTACTTATGTATAATAGCTATTTATACTGCATGTTGATAGTTACTTATGAGTTGGTTTCTTGCATTTTCGCCTTGGAAATAGAAATCGTAGTTGTGAAATATCTGAATAACCGAAAAGCATTTTGGAAAAACTAATGTTTAAAAATATTATATTTAATATTAGTTTATTATTTGATATATCATTCCTGCAAATTCCTGCCTCTTAATACAGGGTGAATGAGTTTTACCTAAAATGAACATATTGACATTTCAAATAGGTGCATTTTATTAAATATATATATATATATATATATATATATATATATATATATATAAATACGCAAATGGAAAAGAGTTCGGTACCATTTCCTTCTGTTTGTGAACTCATTTTCTTGTGTTTTCTAATTGCTAATTGGCGGCCTTTAGTGTTATTAATAAAAAAATTGGATCAAACGGCCAACATTTTCCGTCAATAACAGTTATTGCCTCATCTATTCTATAATAGCTGAACTAGCGGCATTAAACTTTACATCGGTAGAGGACAAAATTGTCATTTATTTTTTAATAATTCAAATCAAGGCTTTTTATAAATTCTTGATTTTTATTGATTTTTTGAATTCTCGAAGTGTATTTATATTGTTCATTTATTCAATAATAGTATGATGGCATGGAAATTTGTATATTATTATTTAATCAGGAACAGAACGTTATTTGATTTTGCTTATTGAATATGCCTTAGCGTAGTACATCTACATTAACTGGAAGCGTAAGTCAACAAAACTGAAATTATTGTCATTTGCGAAATAATTTTTTACTTAAATATAATGGCAGTGAACGATTTTTTATAACTTCACAAAAAGTGTAAAATAGTAGAAAAAAATGGAAATATTCATATAGGTATATTACAATTTTTAACAATGATTTTGCTCGAATTTCGACCACTGTGCGACCGCTAGTATCATTAAAACAATTAGGGAAAGGTCAGATATTATCCCTGACGTATCTTCTTTCCAAAGTCACCGAAATTGGCTGACCTGTTTTACATGCTTTGCACTAAAGATTTACGGATTCAAATCGGAATTAGCAAATGATCCGTTATTACGTACATAAACTGATAGTTTTTTGCTTTTAATTTACTGTTCTTCCAACTAATGATGTAAATATCATCTGTTTTAATCCAGCTCCCACGATATAGGAAATAAACCTATTTATACAATAATCCTATTTTTTTTCATATGAATATTGAGATCTATAACTATTGTTATACTTAGGGAACTATATAAACCTCTAACTGTTCCCAATGAATCAGATCCAATGTGACCTCATTCTGAAATTGAACATACTACCTACTTCTATTCTACACTAGTTTCATCCAGTTTTATAGCGATAATACTTTTAGGTGGTTGGTCCGACGATTTAGCGTCCTGATGTGGTCTCCAGTGTTGGGTTATGATTTCACATATTGGAAGTTCGTTTGTAGTTATGGGATTTGTGAAGGTTTAGGGTGGTATTAATTTCATTACCACCATTTCTGTCAGTTGTTTGTCGAATCCAGGTATTTCTTTCCTTTTATTTAAGAGAAATGTCAATTATCTGTCTTTTCATTGCTTTTTGTTCAACAGCTATTTTTCTCAATATTCTTTGTTTGTAAATGAGTAGGTTTTGTATGCAGTAATGAAATAGGACTAAATTAATAAAATAAAGGAATATCATGAGAAAACGTAAAAATAGACCCTAACATTACTTACTTGTGAAAGTACACCACCTCTTCTGTATTTTCACAATAACTCACTTAACGATTTCCTAATCCCAAGTGAATCCTAATATTTTGGATTTCAACCAGAGCTTTCAGTTATAAATTAGAACTGGGTAGTGGAACTGACTAGTAAATGTTAGTGGTCGTATCATCATCATCATCGTCATCATTTGCACCTATATTCAACTAATTTTTCATGGTGTAGCCTGCCTGAAGAATTGAAAGCTTGCAAAGAACTTCAAGAGCTCTGTAATTGAAGATAGATAGATATCTTGAAAAAAAAAAGAAGGAAAAGACCTTAAGAACTGTGAGAAGGACTGAAGGACCGTATTGAAGAGAATTTAAGATGGACAAATGATCTTTTTTTGACTATCTGAGTGAAGAAGAAGGATAATAATACCAAGAAGTGTAGGATAGAAGAATTGAAGAACTGTCTGGAAGGCCTGATCTAATTATATATATATATATATATATATATATATATATATATATAAAATCTTCTGTACGTGTGTTAGTCATTGAACTCCTCCTAAACGGCTGGACCGATTGCCAGGAGGTTTGAGGATGGTTTAGATTCACAATACGGTCAACTAGATATTGTTTGTTTAGTTAAATTATTTATTTAAAAATTGTTGTTGATGTTAGCACAACTTACATAGGATCCGGCAGACTGCGCTGTAGTCGCTGGGTCAAATCAAGAGTGTGCTTTAGTGTCAGTTACGTCTGATAGATGGCGTTCAGATTATATTGTTACAGCTAATTTTTAAAGTTGACATGGGACAGGACAACGTCTGTCGGATCCGCTAGTATCTTGGTATAATACAATTTAAAATATTCAAATTGCTTGAGAAGTTTTACAGAAAACAGTGAAGTTTTATTTATTGAAAATCGCTGAAATTTATTGAAAATCTAGTAATAATATAAAAAAGAGTACACTGACTGCTACCCGTAATTCGTTTGGACATATATATATATATATATATATATATATATATATATATATATAATAGACGGTCGGTAGCGCAGAGGGAATGTGCTCGAACCTCCAAAATTTCACTAATTCGGAGGCTGAACCGAGTCTCGTACCCGGTTCGAATCCCAGCCATGCCACTAATAAAAAGTCGTGAGGTCATCACGGTCGTCTCTGTTAACTGGCAAAATCCATGAGAAAGAGAATCACTGCTACGCATTGAGGCAGCGTTGTAAGGTATGCCTCAGAACCTCAAACATGTCGAATTACAAACCTCACGGAATTGTACCCCAGGTGGGTAAGCAACCCCACACCGGGAAACCGGTCTGCCTCAAGGATTCTGGGGGAGGCAAACATTCGACTACACTACATCTAGCAACATATAACTGCCGAACACTCTCGAACCAAGCTAAAATTGTAGAATTAGAACAAGAGGCAGTAAAAATCAAGTGAAGTTAGGAGGAAAAACGAAGAGCTAATAACACTTGAATCAGGCAACCTCCTATACCACCGAGGAACACCAACTGGAAGAACTAGTGGTGTTGGATTCCTCATCCATAAGAGATGGACTGATAAAATTATAGGCGTCTCCGGAACATCAGACAGAGTCGCAAGTCTAACATTGTCGCTTTCGAAAAGATACGCCCCAACAATTAGCCATTCTGACGAAGAAGTCGAACAACTATACAGCGAAATCAAAGAGGCCTTAGATACCAACAACAGCCATTTCAAATACATTATCGGCGACTTCAACGCGAAAATAGGGAAAAAACAAGACCGAGAAGGATCAGTGGGGAACTTCGGGTTCGATGAACGAAACGAAAGAGGTGAGAGATTAGTACAGTTCGCAAACTATCAGAACATGTACATATCAAACTCCTTCTTTAAGAAAAATTCTAATAGGAAATGGACTTGTGAAGGTTCAAATGCGTCAGTTAAAAATAAAATTGACTTTGTCCTAACAAACAAGATTAATACCATCAAAGATGTAAGCAAGCTAAATAAATTCAGGACAGGAAGCGATCACAGACATGTCAGAGCAAGAATTGTCCTTAATACAAAACTGGAGAGATTTAAACTTACTAGGAAGACGCCCGCTACTAGCATAGACATTAACAACCTGAAAGAAAATTCTGAAAAATATCAGACGCTGATAGAAGAGAAGCTCCGGGAACAAGACAACACACAACTAATGAATACAATACTGACCTGTGCTAAAGAAATAGGCGGAACCCAACAACGAAACGAACACAAGAAGCTTAGTTCGGAAACAATATATAGTATTAATCCATAAGAGATGACTATTCTAGTTTCGTCGTGATAGTAAATACCAAGAGTGTTGTTTATTGGTTTGATGTTGAACTGTGAGACTGCTGATCCGAACAGCAGTAGTAACCTGAAAAGAACGTTAGTTTTCAGAATAGAGTTTCATTCTGTCGAAGTTAACTTTCGTTGGTTGGTTTGTTTTGAGATTTAAGAGTGTGGCTGAATTATTATGAATGTCTAAGACTTGGAATGGACCGTTGAATTTATTATGAAGTTTGTCTTTATTTTATTTTTAGCCTTTCGCTTTTGTAAGTCAGCTTTATAGTGGGCTACTTTTTGTAGTAATAGGAAATCCGATTGTTCAAGTCTCGTATATATTTACTAATCAGAGCCTTATGGTTGTAAGTGGTTTCAGGTGTCTGCTGGACGTATGTCCAAACACTAGTTCGTAAGTCGAAGAGCCATGGGTTTTGTTTGTCGAGTTATTGTAAGCAATAACCGCATACGGGAGTACATTTAGGAGATGTTCATTTGGATTTTCGGCTTTATGGATTCGAATCATTTCTAACAAAGTAGAATGAAATCGTTCTACAGAGCCATTTGTTTGCGGATGTCCTACGCTTGAATAAGTTAGTTTGATGTCGTACAGTTTACACAAGTCTTTGAATATGGCGTTGTCCCTACCATAGTCACAATGGATACGCAGTGGCGTACCAAAATGTTGGAAGTATAACATCATAGTACTGACAACTGATTTGGCTGATTTGTCTGCCAAAGCATAAGCTTGCGAGTATTTTGTCAGTTCGTCTCTTACAGATAAGATATAATTCCTGATAGGTATTTCTAGTATGTCAATATTAATTCGCTCAAATGGTGTTTTAGGCGTTTCCGTAATGACGAGGGGATTGTCTAGGTTTTTGCGACACGCTTTAGTTTTTTGACAAATTTCGCAGTTCTTAACGAAATTTTCAATGTCTTTTGTGAAACTTGGCCAGGTGTACATTTCCTTAATACGGCGGACGGTTTCGTTAATGCCGCGGTGCAAGTTATTTTTCCCGTTATGATATCGTTCAAGGATCAGCGGTACTTCGTCTTTTTCGGGGGTTTTTGTAACTTTTTGGCAAATTTTCCATTTGATTTCTTTTTCAGTGAAAATGAAAGAGAGCATCTCTAAAATTGGGAGATCGAGATTGTTTTCGACACAGTATGTTTTAGATGGAGATAAAGTATCTTGATGTTTGTATATTGATGCAAAAAGAACTTCGTTTACAATGTCAGGATCATTTGGAAGGGGGATTATGAAATATTGCCTTCTGCTTACGGTTTTGCTGGTGAAAATATTAATTTCAAAGGTTTCGAAATCAGAGACTTCTTCGAAAATATCTTCGAAGATGTCATGACGAAATTCCTGAAGATTGGATGATTGGGGGAAAATTAAAATGTTTTTATTTGTTTTGTCTAGTAGTTGGCAGTTGGAGAATTCAATTTTGCTGTAGTCAATTAAAGAAGTGGTTTTATAACGTTCTATAAAGGTTTTAAATTCTTCGGACATAGTTTCAAGAGATATTTGATTTTGTTCGGGTTCAGGACTGTCGTCTTCGGATTCATCGTTTATGGGTAGGACTTTGAAGGGTGTTAGTTTCGATTTTGACTGAAATGATGAACATTCGTCAAGATGGTATGATTTTTATCCGTGATAAAGCATCATCGTTCTTATTAACTTTACCAGGCTTGTAAATAATTTCATAGTCGTATTCTTCTAGTTTGAGTCTCCATCGGGCAAGTCTACTACCGGGATCTTTTATAGAAAATACCCAGGTTAACGGGCGATGATCGGTTAGTAGCAGGAACTTAGGGCCATTGATTATCGGACGAAAATGCTTAACTGCCCAGATAATGGCTAAGAGCTCTCGCTCGATGGTGAAGTACCGGGTTTCGGCTTTACAAAGGGTCCTAGAAGCATATCCAATCGGTAAATCCTTACCTATTTGCCCTTGAGATAATACTGCGCCGATAGCAAAAGCGCTGGCGTCTGTAGACAGTACAAACGGTTCGTCAAAATTTGGGTAAATGGAAAAGGGGTGGAAATCAATGTTCGTTTTAATTCATTGAAGGATTTTACACATTCTTCGTTAAAATTGAATGGTTGGTATTTTTGTAATAGTTTTGTTAGTGGTTTGGAGATCTTTTCAAAGTTAGAAATGAACCTACGGTAGTAACCAGCAAGCCCTAAGAAAGATTTTATGTCTTTAGGGTTCTTTGGTTGTGGAAAGTTTAAAATACTTTTGATGGATTGGGTTTTACACCGTCTTTAGTTTAGTCCTAAGTACGCGACCTCCTTGCGGAGAAATTCGCATTTGTCAAGCTGTATCTTAAGGTTAGCCTTTCTGTGTCTTTTAAATACGCCTGTCAATCGTGATAGATGGTCACGTATTGTAAGCGAGTAAATGATTATGTCATTCATGTAAACCAGACATCTTTCATTCTGGATTCCCATAAGAATGTTATCCATCGCCCTTTGAAAGGTAGAAGGAGCAAGTCAATAATGCAGTTGTAGTGCTCTAGAAAGTCAGAGCCTAACAAACTGTCGAATTCTATATCAAGGTTGCAGATGTAAACTTTGTGTGGGTCTTTTATATTAAAAGGGACGAGGGTCGATTCATTTATAAGAATTTTCTGGTTGGTAATTCCCTGAATTACCACATTTTCCTGAAATCTATCTCTGAAGCGTGTGCAAGTGTCTGGTTTGAAAATTGAAAGACCAGCACCGGTGTCTATTAGGAGTTTATATGTGTTAGAAGAATCTGTGATGTAGTATAAGTTTTTAGAATTTACGGTCAGAAGCGGTCTCATAGAAAGCTCTGTTCGGGGAAGTTCAAATTCGTGTTCATTTTCAACATATTTGTCACATTCGGCGTTATCTGTTTTTGAGTAATAGTCGTAATCGGTTTGTGTCGAATCGGAATAGTCTTGGTCGTAACTTCCGAAATCAGTATTTTGGTATTGACTTTCGTATAAGTTAGTTGGTCGTACTCATAATTATAAGAGTTGTTCAAGTGATGTGTTCGTTGTTGCCGGATTAAGTTTTGATTAGGTTTATATTGACCTGAACTTTGGGGTTGTGCACTTATCGGAGGACGAGGTGGTTGAAAGTATCTGTTCTGCTGGAAATTTTGAGTATTGGGTGAGTATGGGTTAGGACGTATGTTCGAAACGTTTTGTCCGTAATTTTGGTTTTGTGGCATTTGTCTCGATTTGGTGAGACATTCGTTAACAGTATGCCCCATTCTTTTACAGAAGGAACATTGTTTTTGTACTGGAAACTAGTTGGGCTTTCGAGGAGGTGGACCTTGGTTTCTAAAATTTGAAAATTAAGATTCTAAGTGATGGAGTTGGAGTGCACGATTTATGCGTGAAATGGCGGTGAGAATGTCTTTAGGATCGCTAGCACGAACTAGTTGTCCTATCTTTGGCTCTAAACCTGTTAGGAGGCTATTTATTGCCATGGATTCGATCAAGTCGATTTGTGCCTGTTTTTCTTTTTGAGTCAAGTTTTGTTTGTTAACCGCAGCAAGCATTTTTGCTTGGTGGGTTTGTAGTCGGGCTGAAAATGTTATGGAGGATTCAGTATTTAATTGCCTCATTCTTTGAAGATCTTGAATCAAGTCTGAAAGATCTCTAGGATCTCCAAAAGTGGTTCTCTAAGAGTGTCTGAATTTCTGTTAATTGAGTCGGGTTTCGAGAATTTATTAGTTCGGCTGCTCTGCCGCGAAGTTTGTTTTTGATGTGCAATATTAGAAGTACTTGTTGGTTGTCAGTTGCCATACTCCGGAATTATTGCGAAAATTTCTGATATTTTGTATGGCTCTACAGTAGGAGTCGCAGCACCTTGTCTTGTAGTTGCCAATATTACGTGTTACGAAAATAAAAATTAAATAAAGCGGAAAAATGGAAGTAAGTCGTCACACAAAAATTTATCAAAATTCAAAATTATGTATGAGTAAATCGGTTAAAAGGATAATAAATTGCAAATATAAAATAAAATGAAGCGAGTTAAAATAATAATAATAAATTGGTTTCAAAAATTATTCAATAGCTTAAAATGTGGTTTAAAGGAATGATAAATATATGGAAATTTTAAACGAGAGAACTGATAATAATAATATAAAATAAACATAAAAATCGAGATGTTTCTACATACGTTATTAGTACCCTAGGCATGAGACTGTTCTGGATAAGCTGAAGACTGTTTAGCTGTAAGGTTGCCTGTTCCGGGGTTCTCGCTGCCACAGTTGTTGTCTCGGTCTGGAAGTTCTTGTCCACAAGGATTTGGAAATCGACACAACTAGTGAGTGTACACGTGTTCTAGCTGTGTTGGAAAATCCTACTGAGTGCGCCGGATTTTATATCTTGTAAATCACTTTTGAGTTTTTAAAAAATATATTTATTGAAATACAAAAAATTAAAACTTTAAATAAAACATTAAACTGAAAAATTAAAAATGAACTAACTAAGTGGGACCGCGTCGCTGTGATTTACAACATTAATAAAGCTGAATAATCAAAAGAACGGTCAAGTCGATGCGTTCCCACGTTTACATAGTGAAGCAGGAAACTGGTAAGCGAAATATGATACTTTGTATCTTACACGTGCATGATATTTACACCTAACATATATATATATATATATATATATATATATATATATATATATATATATATATATATATATATATATATATCAAAAGTTGATGCTATAACTTTTAGGAACAGAAACATAACATAATATAAAATGATGTTTGAATGGTATACATAATAAGTAATAAGTGTTTAAAACGAACTATGATTAAAATAAAGTAATAGGGAAAAATCAAAAATCAATTTGTAAAATAATATCAAAACATGTTAAAATAAATGAGCAATAAAATAATACGAGTACTAATATGCTTATATGCTTAACCTAAACATATCAAAATAAAATATAAAGTAAAAGGAAATGTGAATAAAAAGGTTAATAATATAAATCAATATTAAAAATAAGTGTTTTTAGAGAACATAAAGGATATACCTAAACATGCGTCTCTAAGCTTTGTTCTGTTTTCAAAACAGGCCTAAGCTTGGGGAAGGATTTGAGTCTTGACTGAGACTCTGAAGTCTGGTCAGGATTGCAGTCCTTTACCATCCTCTTATTGACAGCTTGGAAAGTGATAAGTGCCGCTATGATCATGAGAGCAGCTATGGTTGTATAGGTAAACCAAGAGATGTTTTTGGTTACAAACGGCTGGTTTATGAGACCATCGAGGTCTCTGGAATATTGTTCCAATTTGTGATTTGCTACGTCTAATTCTTCTACATTAACTGTGTTCCCAACAGTTGAAAGGCACTGTTACTGGTTGAAATGTTTCTAGAACATTGGTTTGTTTACCAGATTCGGCTTGAACTTTTGTAATTCCTATAAACGCACTACACTCTGATTGAAGAGTCAATATGTAGTTGAGGGAGATTGTAAGAGTTTTTGGGTTTGTTTGAGCGCAATTCACTGTAACACTTATGGGTTCAGAAGTAATTATGAGCCATTTATTGGGTTCTAGTTTTTGAACGTTGTATCCTTGAGTGAATATTAGTGAGCTTTTACAGTTGTCGGGTACCTTCTGGACGTTCTTTAGAATTTGAGCTTCACATAACGCGTTTGTGTCAATAGGATATGCATAAAGTTCAGAACACAGTTTCTTACGAGTGGCTAACGGTTTACACGCACTTAAGTCTTTGATCGGAATAAATACTAAAGAATCATCATTCTTTGCAACATATTTTTGAGTGAAGGATAGCATATGATGTAAACCCGTTCTTTCATCGTATATAGGGATAGGATATAAATGAAAGACTGTGTAAGGATGTTGTTCGACTAAAGGGATTCTTAACACAAATATAAGATCGGTATATGTTTGAAATGCCTCTAGTTCAATGATTTCCAGATATTATGCGATGCTCGAGTACTTTACAGTCAATGGAAGGTTGGTTACTTTTGAATAAATTTGCGATATTTCCTGTAATAAGGTAATATAATGTTCTGGTGTTAAAATTGAAGAGTGATATATTTTCAAACGCGCGAATGTGACAGAATTTAAAACATCATTTAGATTATCTTCTAAGTAGAGATAATTCTCCATACGTTTTTTACACATTTTAAGTAATGCGAGTTTTGATTCGACGTAAGCGACCTTATCATTAATTTTTCCGATAGTGTTTTCCAGCTTTTTCATGTTATCGTTAAATAGTTTTTCGTCAATTCTAAGATTTTGGATAGTTTCGTTGAAGTTTTTAATTACGGATGTGGTGACACTTATTTGCTTTTTTGTAAGTTCTCAATTTGAAGTTGGCCTAGATTTAAGCGATTTATGCTTTCGGTAAAGTATTTTCCGTCGGCGGCGTCTAAATTGCCGGTGATTGCCTTAAAAAGAGTACCTGCATCATCAAATATACCTCGTTTGTGTTTTTTAGTGTCCATGTGAATGTCAGTAAATTTCTGTTTGATTGAGTTAGAAATTTGATTGATAAGTTTAATGTGGGTTTGTATTTCTGCGCGAAAGTAGTTCATAGCAAAAGAATTGAAGTTAACAGTTTTTACAAGAGTTTGTAATATTCTGTTATTTGTTGTAAATACTTGTTCTAGTGTAGAAATGTTACTGTGTACTAAAAGTGTCCATTTATCATTGGATACAGTTATTTCTGCATCGTTATGGAAGTAGATACCTAAAGTATTGTTTATTGGTTGTATTTGAAATTGGGCTACTGCTCACCCGAACAGCAGGCAAAACCTGAAACAGAAATTAACTTTCTGAGAAAGGTTTCATTCGGTCGAAATTTACTTTTGATTTTTGGTTGGTTTTAAGGTTTAGTACTGTTGCGGAGTTTCTGTGAATCTCCAGGATTTCGAAAGGACCATTGAATTTATTTTGGAGTTTGTCCTTGATCTGTTATTCTTTAATATAGACTTTATCGCCTAACTGATTTTCAGAAACGTGTTCATCAAATCTGACTTTCGCCTTATGTTTTTGGATTTCCGTTTTTTTCGCGAGCAATTGTATAATAGTGAGAGCTACGATTATTGAGATCTCTGATGTACTTAGTTATCCGGGCTTGTTGGTTTTAGAGAGTTTCTGGAGTCCTACTCGAAGTATGTTCGTAAACAAGTTCGAATCCATGAGTTTTGTTTACAGAATTGTTATATGCAATGATTGCATAATGGAGGATGTTAAAAGGGTGTTCGACAGGATTTTTTAGTTTACTGATTCTAATCATCTCTAATAAGTCGAGTGGAATCGTTCGAATGAACCATTTGACTGGGGATGTCCCACACTAGAATAGGATAGTTTGATGTCAAATAGTTTACACAAGTCTCTCATTAGTGCGTTGTCGAATTCCCTGCCATAATCACAATATATTAGTAATGTACTAACAACGGTTTTTGCGGATTTGTCGGTTATGGGGTAGGCCTGAGAGAATTTTGGTAGTTCGTCCCGGATAGTTAATGCGTAGTTTTTTGTAGGGACTTCTAGAATATCGATGTTGACACGTTCAAAGGCTGTCCGTGGGGTTTCATTATTGACAAGTGGGCTTTCGAGATTTTTCCGGTAAACCCTTGCTCTCTGGCAAGTTTGACAGTTTTTGATAAAATTGTCAACGTCCTTAGTCAGTCCTTGCCAATTGTATTTTTCTTTTATTCTGCGGATAGTTTCATTGATGCCTCGATGTATATTATTTTTGCCGTTATGAAATTTGTCGAGAATGATAGGTATTTGGTCTTTCTCAACCGTTTGGACGATATTTTGGCAAACTTTCCATTTGATATCGATTTCGGAAAAGATAAACGAAAGCATTTCCAAAATGGGCAGTTCAATGTTATTCTCGACACAGAATACTTCGTTTTCAGTGAACACATCTCTACTATTATACAAAGATGCGAAAAGAATCTCGTTGACTACTTCTGGGTCAGAAGGGAGAGGGACGATGTAATAGCGTCACTTTCTGACACTTTTGCTTGCAAAGACATTTACTCAAAAATGTCTTGGATGATGTCAAATCTTTCATGAGAGAGCCTTTGGGGAAATACTAGGATGTTTTTGTTTCCTCGATCTAAGAGTTGGCAATTAGGAAATTGAATTTTGTCGTAATCTATGACTGAGACGGTTTGATATCGCTCGGCAAAAGTTCTAAATTCTTCAGAGATTTGTTGGAGATTAATGGGACTTCTCGTCTGGGGTTCTTGTGAGTCATCGTCAGTTTCGTTTGTTGGGAGTACTGTAAATGGTGTTAGATGATTGTTTGCTTGAAATGAGTGGTGAAGTATTGGCATTTGTCAAGTTGGTCAAGTAAATCCGAAATGTTCGGTAGGGGGTATTTGTCAACAGTAATTTCATTTAGTTTACGATAATCGACGACGACACGCCATTTTTGGGTACAAGATGCGTCTAGTTTATGGGAACTACCCAAACCGGGGATGACCATTGCGAATTAGACGGACGTATAATGCCTTCGTCAAGCATCTTTGATATCTGACTTTTTACCTCTTGTTTGTGTATTTGGGGGTACCGATATGACTTTGTGAAAGAGGGTTTCGGGTTATTAGTGTCTATTGAGTGTTTGATTTCGTTTGTAAAGGTCAGTTGGTCACCTTCTAAATAGAATATATCGGAATATTCGAGGCAAAGTTGAGAAATAAGTTCGGCTTCCTCATCATTCAGATGTTCTAACCGAAGTTGTTCCATGATTGTAGTTTGTCTATCAGGCTGGGTTAAGTTTAGTGAGTAATTTTCGGAAAGAAAGTTTACGGAAAAATTGTTTATCGGTTCGACTTCCAAATTGTCGAAATTAACAGTTTTGGGATAGCATTTGCATTTAAAATTGAAGTAAGAAATTCGGCTTTTTCATTAATTTTAACAAGAGCAAGGGGAAGAGAAACGTTTTCTATTTCGGCAGATGATAGGAAAGCCTCAGTCTTAGTGAGGTTACATTTTAATTTACATATCTGTTCTGTTCGGGGTTCTAAAGAGATTGTATTAATTGGGATGCAGTTATTGAATGTTGAAGGGTTCTGAGTACGCATTACAGTATCATCCGTAACTTTGTAGAGTGGTAAGGTTTTAAATTAGTGACAAGTTGTTTGCTGTTAAAGTCTATAACGCATCTGAACCCAGTAATCCGTCGAATTCAATGTCGATGTTGCAAATATACACCTTGTGTGGGTCGGCGACGGCGGCATTGAAAGGTACAAGGGTGGATTCGTTGATTAAGATTTTCTGATCAGTGATTCCTTGAATGACTACGTTTTCCGGAAATCGTTGTTTGAAGCGTTGGCAGGTTTCAGGTTTAAAAATTGAAAGTCCTGCACCCGTATCGATAAGAAGTTTATAGGTGTTTGAAGAATCAGTAATATAATAAAGATTCTTGGAGTTGACGGAAAGAAGGTGTCTTACAGAAAGTTCTGTTCTGGGAAGTTGATATTGGGGCTGAAGTCGTGTAGATTCATTGTCTGAATTTGGGTTTGAATTTCTGAAATTTCTTGGTCTGGGTGTTCTGACTGAGTGGGGGTCAAATGAAAATTTAATTCGTTACACTGTTCAGTGTTGAAATATTCTGGTTCATCGTTTTGTTCGAAATCGTTAGGGTAATATTGTTGTACGTTTCCGTACTCATTGGGCAAAGGGTTGTATTGATTTTCGCTTTGAGAATAGTTATAGTCATTGTGATATGGTCAGAATTGCAGATTGTTCAAGTGATGAGTCTTTGGTTGTTGGGGTTGTTGATGTTTAAAGAAACTCGGGTTCGGTCTGTAATTGCCAGACATTTGGGGTTGTCTACTGGTAGATGAACGAAATTGTTGCTGTGAAAATTGTTGACTGGGATTAACATTTGTAGATTGATTAACAGGTTGATTGGGAAAATGAGGGCGATAATTGGAATTATTCTGATTGGAATTAGGATTGTGTTAAAATTGTCTCATCCTTAATAAGCATTCATTGCTTAGATGGCCCATTCGTTTACAAAATGTGCATTTTTTTGGAGATGGGACGTTATTTGGTTTACGAGAGGGTTGTTGGAAACTTTTATTACCTGAAAATTTCTGGGTTCTAAATGTGATAGTTGTAGTTCTCGTTTAATTCTGGAAATGACAGTGAGAATACTGCAGGGGTCGCTAGCGCGAACGAGTTGACCCATTTTGGGCTCTAAACAAGTAAGGAGGCTATTAAGAGCCATTGACTCTATCAAGTCAATCTGACTGACTGTTTTTCTTTAACAGTTAGGTTTTGTTTGTTTATGGCTGCTAGCATTTTCGCCTGATGCGTCTGAAGTCTAGCAGAAAATGTAAGAGGGGATACGTTAGGAGTTTGCCGCATTCTTTGCAAGTCCTGTATAAGAGCCGAGAGATCCCTAGGATCTCCAAAATGATATTCTAGGAGGTTTGAATTTCAGCTAGTTGACTAGGGTTTCGCGAATTAATTAACTCAGCTTATTTTTGATATGGAGAATTAGCAATAATTGCTGATTATCCGTTGCCATGCTGTAAGCAGTATTACAGGAACATATGAAAGTATTCAAAAATATGGCATTACCATCATACTCAGGAATTATGGCAAATATTTCCCATAGCTTATAGGGTTCTATGGTTGGTGTAGCTGCTTGTCTAGTGGTGGCCATTTTTATAATTGTATAAATTCGCACAATAAATAAAAATTAAATTTTGAGGTTTTAAATGTAAATGGTAAATATCTAGTTTATCAAAATCTAATATCGAGCAATGTTTAATAGAGTAATAATAAATTTGTAATAGGAATGTATAAATTGTAAATTAATAATAAACTTGAAATAATGTTTCAAATACTTCGAAATATGTAAGCTAAAGTAATGGAAATAAAATAATATGATTATGTAAAATATATAGTTTCAATATTATTTAGGAAGGGTAAGGTTATGTGGAATAAAATATTATATAAATGAAAGAACTGGTGATCATTCAAAATAAAATCAAAATAAAATAGTTACTTTATGTGATTCTTACGCTATTATTCCTCGTATCGGACTGTTCTCCGCGTCACTTAGCACTGGTTAGCCTGGTTGCGTGTTCCCTTGCTAGTACTTGGTAGTTGTTGTCCTTTTCAAGTAGGTTCTATTCTGCAAAGGCTTGGAAACCACCACAACTAGTTAGAAATCTTCGTGTTCTAGCTGTGTCTGGAATATCCTACTGACTGCGCCAATTTTATATTCACTTTGATTCAAAATAACTTTTTTAAAAAGATTATTTATTTAAAACATACAAAATCAAAATTTAAACAATTAATTACTTGAAATACTTAATACTATAAGTGATAATATTTGAATGACAACACAAGATCGTTTCCAGTTGCTTTTATAACATCGACAAAAGTGCTGATGCAAGTCAGCGATTTTACTGGGAAACGGACTCGTGTAGGTTTCCGGGAAGTTGTTTGCATATAATTCAAGATGAAATTTGATATCCCTGAGAAGTCACGTACGCTTTAAATTCCGTTGACTTCTCGACAGTGTGAACTAAGTGCTGATATATTTTGCATATAACATATATATACATAATGCTATGATTTGCTATAGTTTTCTATATATATTTTTTTATTTTTGTTTAATGTGTTATATAAACAATTGTTGGTTTTAATCCTGAGCTTGTGCAGGAGCTAAATTACTATGATTGTTGATGCTTTTTATTGTTATTCCGACTGGACCATACAATGCATGGCATCACATTCCTTCTAAGGCACATTATGTGTGCTTTAGGGGGAAATTCACTAAACCCCAGATATACTACATATCAAAAGGGTTTAGCTGCGTGAGAGCCCTTGCCTGGTTATCAGGCCCGTGGTTGGCGTCGTGGCTGTAGTTCCCCATGCATTTTCTAACCGTCCGGGCTGTTCCTAACAGGCTTTTTGTATCAGTTGGTAAAGATGCTCGTCCAGACCGAGGTATTTCAAATTGTTTAATAGCTGTTTTGGGACTACTCTTGTTGTTGACATAACAATTAGTACCGTTCGAATGTTGTTCATGTCCCATTGTCTCTACATTTGAAATTCTAAATCCCTATATTTGGCTAATTTGTCAGCCTGCTTCATATTTATATTATTGTTGTTAGGGATTGCTATGTCAATTAAGGTTGTTTTTCTAGAGACTTTATCTACCAAAACTATATCTGGTCTATTGTGAGCAATAGTCCTTAAACTTAAACTTGAGCTATAGTTTAAGCGCTAGTTCCTGGTGCAGTATTTTTGCCACAGCATCGTATCGTTCTTTGTATTCAGTTGCAGCTAACGCTTGGCAACCTCCTGTAATATGCTGGATAGATTCAGATGTTTGGCAACCATATCTGCATCGGTCGTTGTTGATAGAAGGGTCTTTAACGATGTACTTTAGATAGTTCATAGTTGGTATTACTTGATCTTGAATTGCCAATATAAAGCCTTCTTTTCAGGAAACATATGAAAAGAGATCAACCATTTATATGTCTTCCATGAAGCGGCTTCACTTTTTATTTGAGCAGTTTCTGATCAGTTGTCTGGTGGTATACTTGAACTTGTTCTGTCAGTCGCAGAGGTGTTGAGTCATCAACCTGACATATGACTCTGTGTAGATCAGAAAATATGCGAGTTTCTGGAAATGATTACGCAAATTAGAAATTTGTTGATCACGTAACTTGTCTATATCTGCCAGTCCTCTTCCTCCTTCATACCGTGGCAACGTGTTACGTTCGACAGAGGTCTTTGGATGGTGATTTTGAGCTTTTGTTAGTAGAACTCGAACTTTCCGTTGTAGCTGTTCAATGTCAGTCTTGCACCATAGGTTTTAATAGCCTGAAACAGATTTTTATTGTTAAGCTTAGTTTCCAACAGTCATCTTATCCTTCTATAGAACTCTGTTGATAGGTCTTTTTTCATGATGGAGTGATTAATTCGTTGAGCCTGCTTTTTTCCAAGGTATTTGTATGGCCTTTCTCCATGGATTCAGTTGAGGTGCCATCTCTCATTTCGTAGGACCCCTGCTGAATTTTACCTTTTACTATATTGATTTGGATGTCACTAGAAAACCTTTCTACTATTTTAAACATACCATGTAGCTGTTGTTTCGTAGCTGCCATCAACTTTAAGTCGTCCATGTATAACAAATGGTTTATCTTTACGTTGTTGTGTTTGAGACTGAACCCAAAGTTAGTCGCGTTCAGTTTGTGTGAGAGTGGGATCATGGCAAGGCAGAACCACAGCGGGCTAAGAGAGTCTCCCTGAATTATTCCCCTTCTGATTGGGATAGAGTAGGTTTGTATCGAACAGTCGGCTTCATTTAGAAAGAATTTGGGTTGCCAGGTAGTCATGACATTTTCTAAAAAGTTAACAATACAATTATTTATAAGTTTGTATAAGGTTGGGAGGTACTTTGCTGGGTCCTGTGTACATAGATTATCGTTTGGTAAGGGGTATGTAGCACCATACGTAAGGAAACTTGGCATCTTGTGTGGATGGATAATTATATCATTAATGAGGACTGTTATTTTTTCGTGGGTGGCGTAAAGTTTCTTTCGACATTAATTCTGCACACCATCTGGTCCTGGTGCTTTCCAGTTATGAAGATGTTTCATTATGTTGGACGTGTCTTCCGTTGTAAATGGTTGGTATTGCATCTTATCACAATTCTGAAATGCAGCCTCCTCCTTATTAATCCTCATTAATCCAGCTCGCTCTGGAGTCATGAGAAACTGTTGTGGAAAGTTGTATTTTCCAGAACTGCTCGATGGCCGTTTTACTGGGATAGCTAGGGGTTTCATTGTTATTGATGTTGTTGAGTTTTCTATAAAACCCTTTTTCTGATTTTCGGAATAGTGCGTTGTCTGGTTTCCGTTGGTTACTGGTTTTGTACCTTCTCAATCGACTTGTGTAGACGGAGAGCTTTTGTCGTAAACTGTCCAGACACTGCTGAGATGCGATGTTTTCTCTATCTGAGAGTGTATTCGGTTTATTGTCCATTATAGTCTTGACAAGTCTTTCTATTCTGTTGTTCCTGACCTCTCGTTGGTACTCTGTCAGTCTTCCAATGTCTTTCCAATGTCTTTACGAAGAGAATTAATTTTCCTTTCAAGTCTTTTTTGCCAAGGTGGTATTCGGGGTGTTTGCCTAAATTGGGGAGGGTCTTGCTTTGGTCTTATTGAGACCCCAATTGTTCTGCAGATGGAAATTGCAGCACAGTAGGTGATTGTGTGTAGCGACCCTAACTTATCAGCACATAAATCATAGTTTGTCAAGATAAATTTGTTCTTAGCCTGCAAGACAATACCCAGTTTCTTAGAAGATCTTAGTTTGGGAAGAGTTGGCCGAGTCAGTGGATCTGTACCACTATACTCTCTAAGAGCTCCCTCCATTTCTGCTTGGATCTTCTCCAGCAGGTCAGCGTTGGTTGGCTGTTCTTGTTGAAGTTCTTGAGTTCCGTCCGCTCTTTGTGCCAAAGGTGTTTCAGGCTCTGCTGGATCGATTGCTTTTCGACCAAATACTTCGCGCTCCACTTCGCTCTTTATTGTGTCCAGTTGTTCAGGCGAAATAAGGCCATTTCTCAAGATTAAACCAAATTCTGTAAAACGTCCGCATTATAAATTCATTCATGGCGCTATTCAATTTCGTGTGCTGTCTTTTCAGTCACGCTTGAACGCTTGAATGAACGCTGGCTGTTGATCCTGCGCAACACTTTCTGCGGGTGGATTTCTCGTTCTTGTTTCTCGTTCCGTTGGTGATGGTCACATTGTTGTTGTTACTGTATTGATGAGTGTTGTTGTGGTTCTTCTGGTTCTTGGGCTGTAGCTCAGCACCCCGCCACCGACATCCCGCATGCTGTCATGTCCAGCGCCGGCTCCAGACATGCCCTGGCGATCCCCAGGCAGCGGCTCTTTTCCGAGGCATCTACTCCTTAGCTCCATTTTCATGGGCGGTGTCACCAATTGACCCTGGTGACCCAGGTAACTCGGACCCGTGGGGTTGTCACTTCCCAGATGAAATGATTTAAACCAGACCATCCCGTGCGGGTTGTGGAGAAGGAAGGAAAGCTAGTCGCCTCATACGGCATGCGGTGGATACCGTGGTGCTATTCTAACCCGGCCACCACACGTGCACTTAATGTAATCAATTTATTTATTTTAATTAGGATTTATTTAATGTAATTATAATGGTTTAATTTGTGGAGCACAGTTAATTAAATCATTACTTGATGTAATGAATTTTATTTATTTATTTATTTTGTTAAATTTATTTTTATCATTGGGCATTATAAAAAAATGTGTTAGTGTGGGTTCATTTGGGTACTATATATGTTTATTAAACTTACTCAATCGACTATATTTATGAAAAAAGACAAGCTTTTGCAAATAGTTAACTTATTTTATACATTTCTAAATTATTTTCTGAAGAATACTTGTGGCATAATTTGCAATGTCTAAGTGTTTATTGGGAAATAACACTTAGACATTTCTAAATTATGATAAACATTTTAAACAATTATATAATCAAATCAATTAACTTTAATAATAGTCATTGTACTTACGGCTTGTTCTCTTATCTGACTTCGGCAACTTTCTTCAGAAGAAACTCTCATCCTTTTACCTTTTTATATACTCTTATTTTTCTTATTCTTTTTCATTGGCTACTATTTATTTCATTTAAACTTTAAAATCGCTTTTTAAAGTTTGAGAATATGAAATTATTATTCTTTCTTTAAATTTAGATACTGATTATTATTATTCAACTTTTAAAACATCACTCTTTCAAAACAACTATTTCCATACTTCATTTTATTTTTTATAAAACGTACAAAATTAATTAACTAGAGATCATTTACCTTGTACTTGGTTTTTGTATTTATTAGTCTTTTTTAAATCACAATATCTTTTCTTCCTTGGCTTTGTTCGTTCTTTCCATTTCCATTTATTTTTTCATTAATCATCCATAGAGGTTTTATTTTAGATCCATTCTATTTTTGCAATTATTTTGTTTATTTTGATTTCACTTCGCATTCCCTTGATGTTATAAATTTATACCACTCTATGTTCATGAGCTTGTATTACATGTTGACCGATTGTTCACTTTACTTTCAAACCGTGCGAATTTGGCTTTTATTGGCCTACACCAATTATACATTTGTAGTAAGTTACATTTTCACTAGGATTAAGTTGTCAACTGACAATAGCGTTCAACGTCAAACATTAATCGACTACTTGATCTTTTAAGAGAAAATTAAAAACGAAGAAGTAACATCTGAGGCGCTGGTTAAAAGACCTCACAAATTTGGCGTGTCAGCTGTATTTGTCAGGTATGAACAAGTGACTCTCACCCACTACAAATTTTAGTCAAATGAGCTACCAAATAGTATAATTTTTAAATTAAAGTTTTGATTAAATTTATAATTGTCACAAAATGTTATGAATGATATGCCATTGGAAAGCTCATTTATTTTTAAATAAAATGTTTTCTATTGACTATAGCTTAATTTAGCTTCCTTATTGTTGTTTTTGGACCATGAACGATTGACTCAGAACGTTGTCAATTTTTCACATAATTAAATAAATATAGCTTAAATCTCCTATCTTAATCTTATTTTCTGATCTACTGTCATTCTTATATCCTTAACATATGAAGTTCTCACTTCTGAGGGTACATAATTCTGGCATGTTTCGGTTAATAAAAGTTCATTTTCATCTTAATTGTCTTGTTTTTTCACTTTCACTGCATATTTTAGGGTCTTTGTGTTGTTTATTTATTTAACTTAACTATTTACATATTTATTCATCATATTATGATTCCAATTATTTAAGTGAACTATTTTCTCTAGTTGTCAACAACTTAATAAATTTGTCCCTACTATCTACTAAACTTTATTGTAATTAAGTTTTTAGGCTCTATTAACATTATTTTTATTTTTAAGATTGTCTGCAAAGTTTGCACATGTATATTTAAAAATTACAAATTTGGTTATTACACCATCTTCATAACTGGTTTTGATATGGACCTAATTCAGTTAATAGGACTTTATAACATGTTTGATTCACTAAACTATAGTCGTTATTCTAATTTGTTTCTTTATTATTATTAGCTTGTGTGAATCTACTAAATTGATGATGGTATATGTTTTGCTTGTTAAGCAAAAGCAGTATTACGATACAAGTTTGTCATGAGGGAAGCTCGCTTAGCTTGCTCATTTTAACCCAAAAGTCTTAGATTTTAGAATTTTCTCAAGCTCATTGATTTGATTATTTTGGTTACTGTTCAAATACTATTTATTAATAAGTTTGATTTGCTTTGCCTGTCTTCAACTTTAACTCAATACGTCTCTAAAAATTTTTCTTATTTACTAATTCCTTTTATTGTTGAGAGCTTATTTCATTACAATGTACATATATATATATATATATATATATATATATATATATATATATAACAATGAATTAATTAAGAAGCAGCCAGTTCACTAGAGGGTGTTAAAAAGAAATACTCTTTATTAGTTTTGAGTAACTTTTCTTCGTAAGTTTAACTAAAATTACATAAAACATTACAGTAAGAATTGGTAAATTTTTAATATAAACTCATGAACTCTGAATAAGAACCACTTATTCAGACTAACAATTGCCAGAGGAAGAAAGCCCAGGATAGTACAAAATACGTCTTGATAGTTAATTGCACCAAGTGTTATAATAAAATTTTGTTAGATATTTCATGATTGACTGACATTAGACTGGTTTGAAGTTATTTTTGAGAGTAATGTGATCCGAGGAAAATATATATATATATATATATATATATATATATATATATATAACTAGAAAAAAAATTATAAAGAAACATATTAATTTGATTTCAACTAATGTCAGATCTCACAGAAATATTGTCAAATGAGAGAATTAAGCTATTATGAAAGCATTTGTCATGACTGATCAATTAATGTGTTTGATGTGACCTTTTTGGAATTTTTTATTTCAATATCCAACAAGTTACAATAGATAACAATAAGATTTTTTAAATCTATTCTTTTATTTATGTTGTTGACTTGATTAACTAATGCACACCATTTCGTGGAGCTTAATGATTTTCTATACCAGTCTATTTTTAGGTAATTATCAGAGCCCCTTATTATTTTTGTTTCTAAGAATGGAATATTACAATTAATATTTTCTTCCTCTAAAGTGAACTGTAAATGACAGTTATAATTATTAAATGTTTTGAATAGACAACCATGATAGTTTGGAGCCCAATGGGGACCCAAAAATCTGTTTGAAATATTTATTTTGAAATGAGAATACAATTGTTTCAAAACGAATTTTCTGAGTTTGATAAAATTATTTTTTGCTAGATGACATAATTTGATGCATCCAATTGATGCTAAAGATTATCTATTACAATATAACTGCCATCTACAGTTCACTTTAGAAGAAGAAGATATTAATTGCAGTATTCCATTCTTAGATACAAAAGTAATAAGGTGTTCTGATAATTAGCTAAAAACAGACTTCTTTAAAGGAAAAGGACTGGTTTTCTAAAAAGGTTAATTTTTAATTCTCCACCGGATGTAAATATGGGTACATCACAGCAGGGTGATTTCAGTAATAACACTCTTATAAACCCCAATAATACACATTAATACATATGTCAATTCCATATATTCAACAAATTTCACCAAAAATTGCAAAAATTATTAACGCCAACAATAATATGCTAGTATCTTATAAAAAAACAAAAGGCCAATCAAATGTACTGTACTCTATTAATTTCAAAGACTATCAAGCTACATATGTTGTGCAAAAATCTAGAAGCCTCAACAGCAGAATAGTTTCACACAAAAGTGATATCAAGCTTGGCAAAGAAAGCTGTGCTCTTGCAATACACTGCATCAGCAACCACCACACTGCAGATTATAAAAATGCGACGGTATTAGAACAAGAAAAAAATCTTGTCAAACGGAGCGTCCTCGAGATGATTTGCCGAATAATCAAGTCAACAATGTACATAAAAGAACGGATTTACAAAATCTTAATGTTATCTATTGGAACTTGTTGGATATTGAAGTTAAAATAAGGTCACATCAAATACATCAATTGATTAGTTATGACCAATGCTTTCATAATAGCTTAATTCTCTCATTTGAGAATATATCTGTGAGATCTGGCTTTTTTTCGAATCATATTACTCTCAAATAACTTCAGACCAGTCTAAAGTCAGTCAGTCATGAAATATCTAACAAGAATTTTATTATGAACACCAATGGTACACTTTAACTAACAAGACGAGTTTTGTATTTTAGTATGGTCTATTTTCCTCTGCTAATTGTTAGTCTGAATAAGAACCACGCATTTGGTAAGTTTATATTAAAAAAAAACGTAAGAAAAAACGTTTTCTGAAAGCTTTTAACAATAAAGAGTTTTTATTTTTAACACCCTCTAGTGAACTGGCTTCATCCCAATTCATTCAATGTTTATATTAATTCAGCCGTTATCATCTAAACAATGAAAAATTGTCTTCTAAACGTTGTTTGTGGCATATTCTTGATTACTTTTATGTTTTTTTGGGTAATAACACCCCAATATAAATAAAACGACGTATATTGCAGGAATACCAAACGTTTCAAAGTCTATTCTGACTTCGTTGTCAATGGCTTTATATTTATTGATGTAGATTGTAAAATGAAAATTTGATTTATCAAATATACGTCGTTTTATTTCTATTGTGGTGTTATTGCCCAAAAAAAACATAAAAGTAATGAAAAATTGGTTGAATATAGCTCCATATTATGATTATGATGATATATATAATAATTAATCGCCAAATCTCTAACTACTTATTAGGGTATATGTAAATATTATAATTTTAATTTCGGTCTACAATGTGGAATGCACGACCTCAAATTAGTATTTCGTTTGAAATGCACTCAAAGGAAATATTACACTGGTTAACTTTTAATAAGTAAATTACAAGTTCCCTATCTACAAAAGTAATATATAATACAACGCCAAACATCGAACGTATTTACCAATTAGTTGCAATAAAACCAACCACAGATCACCTCTTCTGATCACCAAACAACATTCCAAAGAATTCAAGCCCATTTTCGCATCCCCTTTTACAAAGTTTGTGTAGTATCGCGGTACAATGTTGGTCTCTTGTAAGGTACAACATGCATGGGAGTATAGCTTGCCACGGTTTGTTGGTTTTGGGCTAATTACCCACTATGAGTTTACCTGTCTCTCACACGTTCTTATTTATTATGTTCGCTATCTATCGCAGAGTACGCCTCGAAGTAATGAAAATACACACGGTAGAAAATAAGACCACATGATATAAATTACCCACTAAATCTAAAATCGTGATTTTATATTGCGTTATTATAGTCTAGCGACTCCAATATGGATATATGGTGGAACATTTTCATTACATCTATCAGCTACATAATGCAGTGAAGTTTTAAGTACTACACAATTCTGGCAAAGCTCTTGAACTTGTGATAATAATTTTAAATGAGAAAAGCTCTCATATTAATTAACAAAGTACACCTTTTCCAAAATTATTTTGCTTTAAAGTAAGGAAATGTCTTTCCATTGACTCATAGTTTATTTTACTATAAATTTAGTTCAGAATTTTTTTACTTTACTTATTTTACCCCAATTAGTAATAATTTGTCGTGAATTGCTCTCTAGTTTCTTTCTATACCTACATCAATTAATGATGATATTCGATTACACAAATATAACACGAAATTCCTAAGAATAAATATTAACTCTATATTCCAAAAAATCGAAAATGTTTAAAAGTCAGCTGTTGAATGTGTTGTTCTAAGAAATTGAACAATTTTTAAATCTAGTTTAAAATTAATTATTTTTAATATTTTACCTGGAAATTAGTAAAATTAATTTCAAAAAATTTTTCAGATATTGCCCATTTCAGTCAGAAAGTGTATAATAAAATATTGATAATTAGTTGCCAAGAAAATTAAAAATATTTTTTTATACATTAGAAATGGACCAGTCAAATGGAACTAATTTGCTAAGTTTATCAGTTTTTTATTAGTTTCCGTTTTAATGCATGAAAATTCAGATTTCTTTATAATGTTTTGAGAAAACGAATTTATAAACGGAAAAATTCCGTTATTATTTTTTCCTACGTTATATTGTAGTTTTTGGTTATTTTCTTTATCATAATTTAATTAAAATGACTATGTAATCTAAATCCTATCCTTATAAAATTGCCAATGTCAAATCATGTTGGTTTGTATTTGTTTCCGGTACCTGTGAAGCAATGTGTAGACGTGTCAACTTTTTGGCTAGAGGTAGCTGATTGGTTGAACAGGAATTTGGACGTCATGTTATCCAGGAAATATGTGCTTTTTTTCTCGTTGGATAAATCCCTAATAATTATTGCTTCATGTCAAACCCGCTGAAAAGTGTTTTGTGAAATTTGGTATAAAGGTGATTTAAATTTTACTACAATCCCAAAAAATATTTTCAGTATTACTCAGGTAGGTTAAGTTTAAAACAAAAAAATCCATTAAATTCTGTAATTAAATGATTTTATGTATTATGAACCTAGGTAAGCAGGAATAAAGTAATATAATATAACCCAACCGTTAATAGATTAGTAACGGCTACAGTATTTGGTTGAAATGCAAGAATATTTTACATTATTAATTCTTCAAATTGTGCGGAATGAGATCTGCACCCGACATCCTTATGGCTAGAGATAAAAAACTTTTCATTATCAACTGAAGAGGTAGTATTTCATTCGTCAACATGTTATAGGCGTATAACACTGGACGAAAAGTGTTTTTTAATTAAAACATTAGCGTATGTTTCAAAAATGTGCGTAACCTTTACACTCATAAAAAGATCAAATTTAGGCTGAACCACATACGCAATGAATTTAAATCTAACAATAATTTATATTTAAAAAAGAACCGAATTCAGCTGACTTAAAATAAAAACCGTTTAGAAACTGTGTGCAATCAATCACTATATTCACATATGTCTTCTTTTTTATCTGATTTAAGGTAGAATTCAATTGAAAATTTTAGCGTATGCTTATCTCTCTCTCTCTTTCTCCCTCTCTAATTTGTATTGTTTGTCTATATTTTCCAAATGTATTTTAACTTTTTTATTTGTTTTAATATATATATAACTTATTGGTCTATCATTTTCTGAATCACCCTGTACAAGTATAATTCAACTCAATACAATATCACAACGGTCCTGAAATCTTTAAAACCACCCTGTATAAGTATATATCCTCTCCACACTATTGACTCTGTTTAAATTTTTCCGGTATACCAATGATCTTATTTCGCCCCATATGTCTAGTATTCCATGTATGCAACTGCTCATGGTCTAGCCTATATAACAAAATTCACCTTTTTGAGCTACCCTTTATGACTATGATTTTACTCTACCATTTATTTCAACCACCCGGTACATGCAACTGCTTCTAAAGTTTTTTGAACCCATGTCTGTAATTATATTCCGTCCTACGTTCTATAATTCAAATATCCTACCTGCTTATGCTTATATAACAAATTTTTGATACACCCTGAATAACAATAATTTTACCATTACTTCAAACACTTTGTGTAAGCAACTACTTATGTTCCAAACTATATACCTATTTTAAACCGCCGTGAATATAATTCTACTCCAATTTATATTTCAACCATCTTGTATATTCAACTACTGACAATTTTTAAAGCCTTTTGTATAACTGTAATTATTTTCCGTCCTATAATGCAAATATCCGCTCAGTATAACTCTAGTTTTGCTCCACTCTTATTTCAACCACCTTGTATACGCAACTACTAATGTGCCACCCATTACATTATTTTAGAAACACCCTGTATAACTAATTCAATTCCAACTTATATTTCAACCATCCTATGTATACAACGACTTATGTACCACCTAATATCACATGCTCACACGCACACACCTACAATCGTATACCATATAGAGAGTTCGCCGACATATCTAACAAATTTTCGTTTCGATAAACTAACGGAATATCTTCGGCCAAGATAGAATAAGGTAAATAATTTTGTAATATCTAAAATTGTATGTTGTTATAATATTGAAAGGATAATGAGTGTTTTGTTTATACATTTAGTTAAGGACTTATAGCTTAGACAGATATTGAAAGAGAATTCTCAAAAATATTAAGTAGAATAGGAAAGATTAAATAAGACTGGAGAATTTAATTGATTTGAAATATGTTGATAAATAAAGTATGTTAAATTGTTCTTTTAAAACGTGAAGCTAAATTAGAAACTATAGAATATTTAAAGAAAGAAATCACTAGTTTAAGTAAAGTTCAAAGAAAGCATCAATTAAAGTTTGTTTTTAAACAAAAATTGAAAGTGATAATTCGATAATAAAAAAGTTTAAGAAAAGTTGAATTAGGAAAAGAAAAAAGACTGAGAAAGGTAATATACTGAGAGTGTCTTTTAATGAAAATAATTTTGCTCCATATAAATTTAAAAAATACGTTGATCTTAAGTTAAATAAGAATGATAAAATCTAAAATTTGCTAAAGCCTGTCAGTTTCAACCTAAATAGCCGATGAACAAGTAAAATAAAATATAATGCCCACATGAACCAACACTAACAATTTCTTTTTTTTTTGTATAAAGCTCTTGTGAAAGATAAAAACTAAAAGTTAAAAGAAATAATTAAGCACATTAAATTAATATAAATATCATTACTTTAGTTAATGTGGATCCCAAGCAATTAAAATAATGAAAAACATTTTATCAATAAACATTAATTAAATAAATAAAAATATAATTATAAAGGCCATAGCAATTTGGCACCCAACGAAAGGCCTCCTGTGATATCAAAAGTAAGCGACAAGAATCAACCTAAATCAAGCAAAATCTAAACAAAATATATATATATATATATATATATATATATATATATATATATATGATTTGGTTAATATATTAAATATTTTAGCCTTTCTTACAACAATTCAATAAAAAAAGGTATTCTGTCCCATGAACATTGTATTCAATTTTTTCTTTAATTTTTATTTAATTTCAGTTTTTTTAATCTGAATATCTCAATTACTGACAAAGTTATTACAAATTTTAGTCTGTGAGAATGATCGATAATCACTTAGAACATATTTCTTATTGCGAAATAATTATATATATTGTGTCAAAAATATAAAAGACTCTCATATAAATTTGCTTATATTCCTATCATAAGCGCTAAAATTATTGTTCTCTAATACATTTTAATTATCATGACTCCAATATTTTTTTGAGGGTGCGCCTATTCTTTTTCAGGTTCGTTGGGTATAATTTTAGTATTCTACCATACTATTTAAGAAATAGGTAACATTATTTCGGAAAATAGTTCAATTCAATGATGCTATAATCAAAACAATTCTGGTAGTATTATGTACTGTGTACTTTGTTAGGAGGGCGGGTACCTTCTTCTTGGAAACCACCAATTCTCTACATTTAAAGACTCACATTGAGCCCAGAATGACTGGTTCAATATTTCGGTCAACCATTTGGTCCTGGATACATTGTTCCATTGTCCAGTCTTTAACTACCTGCACACAAATGTGTCAGATGGTAATACCCTCGGGCTGTTCCAATCCGCTATACAGGGTCTTGACAAAAAATCGTCATAATTATGCAAATGAGCGGAACGGCGTTCAACTTTGAAATCGTATTATTGTAATTCTCCGTCCATCTGGTCAGTTATCCCTGTTTTCATGCCAAACAGCCACCTCAGAGCAACATGACCGGTTCTGAGTAAAAAATGACCACCTTATAGATAATTCTTGAAAATGGCCTTAATTATTACGAGAAGTTCTTTCCTGCTGACACATAATTCTGTTCTGGGTTCAAGTATCCGCGGCCGTAGTATTTGATCACTAGCTCCTCACATTTTGCTCTTGAGATAGGACGGCACCCAAGTTAGTGTGGCTGGTGCGGCAAATCATTAATATTAATGTGCAGTTATGAACTATGAAGTATAGGAAATGCTCGGATTGGGCTGGATATAATGCCAACTGCAGTTGTCTAAATACTGTTTTACAATCCTGATTTCAATGGTTTGCGGATATAGAGATGCCGGAATTATGGCCAAGTTTTGGAACATGGAACAATTCTTAGGTTGTCTCTGATTGTCATTCTTAATTGTGGAAAATACTTAGCCGAGGTTCTTCAGATGGTCATCGTTTGTGCAATTAATGACAAAAATGACTGGTGATCTGTCGGGTACCTCACTTTGCAGTCATTTTGGATATGCCCGGTACGTTTCCAGCGATAACATAAGTCGCTGGTTCTTCATTTTTGCTTTCTCTAAACTGATTTGTTATTTAGGACAGCACATCCTAAAGGGACGACCCTGATTCTTCCTAACTAACGGAAACTGCTTGTACCTATGATTTGGAGAGGTTCATAATAGCATTTATTCCACTTCGCTTTACCATTCTCTAACTCACTAATTCTGTTTTTTTGTTAAACTCCGACAACTCTAATATAACTTATAAAACTTTGTGTACTCAATTGGCCTTTGAGATCCTCTGATAGGTCCGGATGGGCTAAGTGCGTCCAAACTCTTGTAAACTCTCTCCAGTTTCTTGTATTTTCCCTCTGAGTTTCACTAAGAGCACTTGACTCAGTGATTGTCATATCTCTAATATATTAGTGAAATCCATTTTTCGAAGTTTTTCTGTTCACCACTGGAATGTACTAAAGAAGACTTTTCTTGACTATCCCAACCATTCATTTTTGCCACTGGTTCAAATTGTCGTTTGTACATAGACCAATATGAACTACCATCAAAAGTGGGTTGTTTTATAGAGGAACAACTGTTATTACTATGTTATGATATTTCTTTCTCTTTCATTTGTACCTTTGGAGAATATCAGTTTCATCATTTATTGCGATATATCTAGAAATTTTTAAAAATCGCGATTTTTTTTCGGCAATTTTCTGAAAAACTGCATGTTACAAGTCACAGAAAAATCTTTGGAGAAATCGATAAATGTATTAGGTATATTGGTCGATTTTCATGGAGTTATATGTACAATTCCAAATTTCAACATTTATTTTGAAATAAGAAATTTTAGTCTATTAAACAAAAAATAATTATTCAAATCGGTTTACAACAGGACAAGGAGTCAGCTAAGATACATACAGAGAAATATAGTCCGCCTAATTGGTAATTGGTAACCTCCTCCGCTAAAAATATATTTAATTATATTAATTGTTATTACTATTACTTGTATCACTTTACTTTATGGTTTTGATTGCTATAGTAAACGCCCTGTGTATAACAACACCGAATAGCAGTTTACAGTTTCACATGTGTTGTCAGTGAATTTTCTAGTAGGCCGAGAGTTGGTGCCAGCAAGAGCACCGTCTTTCCAAAATTGAAATGTAGTTCGATATTTAACAGGTATACAAAAAATGAGCGTGGTTATCGTTGATTAATGGAGCTGAAAATAGTTTAGTAATATTAATTATAGTAAACTACCTACATGCTTGCATAGTACATAGCAAATTTTAAAATTCACCATTAAAAGTTTCAATGCCTACAGTTCCTGCACTATTAATTTTTAATTAAAATATTTATCACGAAATGTTAGTTACGTCACTACGATGGTATTGTTAATAGTAATATTGTACTTTTCGGCTTTCTTCTAAAAAACTGCGTGTTACAAATAGTAGAAAATTATGTGAGACTACCTCGGAACCTTGCCTTAATAAAATATAATTTTAAAAACTATGCAAAAATGTGTTCAATACCAAACTTCATCTGTTTACGAATAGAATTTGTTTCTCATATTTGAAGTTTCCCAATCCGGATGTACACTCTATTAAACCAAATTTTTTTTTTCTATTTTTTTTCGGAATAACACCTCGATTACTTGAAAGTATGTATATTTCAAATAATTCAAACTTTTCAAACGTTTTCAGACCCCCTTTTTAAAGGTAATAACTTAACACAAATGAACAAGAAAATTAAAAATTTTAAAGAAGCTTTGTTATTTCACCTGATCTTTAGAATTTTTAGTGCTACCCTGTATATATCATATTTGCAGTAAATTCTCTTAGTTACTTCAGTTTTATTGTCCAACATTTAATGTCTAAATTTGTCATTACGATCATTTCAATTTTTAATTTTGAATTCAATAATTACCATCGAAAACGGGGTCTGAATTATATCTTGAAACGTTTGGACTATTAGAAAAATACAGAATTTCAAGCAATTGTGGTGTTATTCCCAAAAAATAGAAAAAATAGAAACCAAAGATGCCACAACTATCTTTAGAGAACAACAAAAATAATAATTCAAAGCAGTTCACAACTAGAGAAGAAATCTGGTAACATACATAGAAAAAAAAATACGTCGAATTGATAACCTCTTCCTTTTTAGAATTCGGTTATAAATACAAGTAACATTATTAACGATATATGTTACTATTTCTTGGTGACAGTATTTAATTAATAAGTAGTACATATTATATTCTTTAAGACACTGTTGATTCACCGGAGTAACTACCAGTACAGCCATCGAGTGATAAAGTAAATTTGCCTAATCGTCGAATGCATAAATAAATTAAATAAATGATTCCATTCAACACTATGTTCAATTGGTTCAAAAAAAACTATCAATGACTTTCACTATCGATCGGCAACATATCAACATAAAAGTTGATGATTGTCTTACAGGATGCCTAGCCTTCATTTGATTTTGTAATGTCAGTGCAGTGCGAAGAAAATAGTACCCTCCTCTTCACTTCACTTCTAGCAGTCAAAGCGCTAAATAATAAACTGAAACAATTATTGGTGAATGCAAATCAGCTACGGGAATATTCTCAATCAGATAAAATCATCCCACTTCTTTATGAGGTATGTAAGAGAAAACGGGCATTATACATGTAAGAAGTCTTTTTTGAAAAAACTAAGAGTGGGTGCCGATATACAATACGAGGCGTATCTCAGACCGCTACGTCTAATATGTTACGGGCAGTGGTGTAGGAGAGCTAGAAATTTTCAAATTATAGATCTGATGGGCATCAAACTGTCTCGTTAGATTTTAAGTCTGTTAACTTATATCTAAGCGGCATGAATAGAGATTTATAAATCACATAACGCTTTATATTACTCATGTAGTTTATTTCAAGATGCCTCTTCCTAAAAAATCAATTAGGTAATTGCGCTAGTAAAGAATACTCAAGCATATTGAGAATTTTATTTACTAGACGACTGAGTAAAGAAATATATAATAATGTACATTTCTTTTTCAATCATTTCAGTTGTTAAAAAACGAATGTCATTGTTTCTAAATGTACATCTTAATATCTAAGATAAAGACATATAAGATCTAGGGTTTCACTGGCCACAATAGTTAATATCGAACAATTTACTGATTTTTTTTACTTTTGGTAGTTTGGCCAGTAATGAGAATGTCCGTTAACTCTCTTAAGATGTTCAGAATCTCAATTGGGTTGTAATCTTTAGCTGACAATGTTTACTTCCCTATTATTTATTTACTTTTAGAGAGTTTATTGCCCTTATTTTATTTAAACAAACCTCAAGTTATACAGTGCTTCTAAAAAGTAGCGAATAACATCATTGTTTCTGAAAGTAAGATTTTTTGAAAAAGTCCTCTGATTTTGTTTTAAACAAAGGCACTTTTTGGCATGTGACCCTTATTTCTGACGTCATCGTTATTCGAGATTTTTTAAATGACATTACCCATTTTTGATTATGCTAACGTGTAATGACACACACACATCGTCAAAAATATGATAACATTAACTAGGTTAGATAAAAAAATGACAAACAATTACTTCAAATTTAATTTAATTTGGTCATAATGATTTAAGTAATTGCTGAAATTGTGCACAGTTGGATACCTGACAGTAACCAAGATGATTAATAAATTCATGTTGAATATCATCAGTAACTTCAGGAAGTATACGATATATCCCCTGACAAATTCTCGCTTGTAATTTTTCTATATTCGCCGGTCTAGTAACGTATACTATACTTTTTAAGTACCCATACCAAAAGGAATGTAGGGTTGTCAAATCTGGCGATCTGGCTTATAAGCTTAATTAGCCCCGCTTGCCATATTTAATGATTCGGGAACACCTCAACTAGGTCAGCACGGACAGGTTCTACTTAATGAGGTGTACCATCTTGTTGAAACAAAATGTCATTTCCCGGAAGATCATGTTCGGCATCTGTATATAAATTTATTATGATTGTTTCAGTCTGCACTTGATGAAAATTCATTTTTAGTATTACTTAAACAACAAACACGTATGTAATTTCGAAGAGATTGTTGAGGTCTAAATTATTTTGCCTGTTCATTGGGGTTTTCTCTCTTCAAAATATTTTCCTGCCACAGATAAGTATTTAAAATCTTATTTGGAGAACAAAGTGTAGTAAGGCAATTTCGTAAAATTGCCCGGATTACTGGCTGTCCGTACAGAAATTCTTTCTCACAGTTATTTTGAGAGAAAGAGATGTCTTAAAATGATCAACCAATATTCCTATATATAAAAATTGTATTGTATATTGTGTTATACTTATCTGTTTGGAGACGTGTCAATTCCGACTCTGGAGTCTTTGTCAATTGTTTTGTTGAGTATTTCGAGGTTTTTTCAAAAATTTTTTGCTCTGAAGTGAATTTTGTTGTGTTAAAAAAATTTACAGTGACAATTTTTTGAAAAAACCTCGAAATTGTCAACACAACGATTGACAACGACTACAGAGTCGGAGTTGAAACGTCTCCAAACAGGTAAGTATAACACAATATACAGTACGCTATTTATATACAGGAATACTGGTTGATCATTTTAAGGCATCTCTTTCTCTCAGAATAACTGTGAGGAAGAATTTCTGTACGGACAGCCAGTAATCCAGGCAATTTTATGAAATTGCCTTACCACACTTTGTTCTCCAAATACGATTTTAAATACTTATCTGTTGCAGGAAAATATTTTGAGGAGAGAAAATCCCAATGAACATGTAAAATAACAAGCACTTAGTTAAATTTTCGCTTTTTATTTCTTTTAATTTGACAAGTCTGGCCAGTATTTCCAATTTCTGATGATGCCAGACTTAAAAATTTAAACAAGTGTGTTGTTTTTAAGTAATATTATACATTTATTGGTTGAGGAATAACGTCACCTCAAAGAAACTCCAAATATCGTGCATCAGTTAGCTTCACATCAACGAAATAGGGACCCACAATTTTTCTTTAGACTATGCCGCACCCCACATTCACTTTCAATCCATTGGGTGTTGTCGGTATCCCAATAACGGCAGTTTTGCCTGTTGACTGGCCGTTCCAAAAAAATCTCGTTAGAAAAAAAACCTTCTTTACGAAACTATTATCTTTCGTGCATGGTTCGTCTTCAGATTGGTCATGAACAAGGCATACCTTATAAGGATGACAATTTGCTTTCTTCAGAATTTTATGAACTGTAGACGCTGCCATATGGAAATTAGGCCCACTTTGTTAAGTGCTGAGTAATGATTGTCTAGTATTGCCAAAAAAAACGTTGAGTTGATCTTATTCTGATTTTGGGAGACCACAGTTACGGTATTTAGACTCAATATTGGTAACCATGATTTGGCTAATGGGTCGTCGACCTGAATGAGTTGTATTAAACAATTAATCTGCTTCAGGTTGGGTGCTCATCCTGTTTCCAAGACTAATCTTGCAAAGAATTTCAATTCGTTCTCGTTCAGCTAATTTCACCATTTTTGAAAAATGACAGTCATTACTCAATAAACAGTTTAAACACACTGCTTTTGGCAAACAAAAGATATGAAATTGATAAGAAATATAAAATCAACAAAAATACGATATCAAATTTTTACCTGACAGGAATAAAATCATTCTCAGTCGCTAAGGTTACTATCAGACCACCATAATTCATGACGATGCGCCCGTAGAATGGCAAGCTCGTTCAGTAAATATGCTCGAAATTGAGTGACGTCATTAGAAAAATTGTCGACATCGTCATATCTCTAATAACTATTATGTAACAAATAAGGGTCGTATGTCAAAAAGAGCCTTTGTTCAAAACAAAATCGACGTGACACAGGAATTTTTCGACAAACTCTCACTAGAAATATAGTTATAATTTTTCTAGGGTTTAAACATTTACTAACCATTTCATCCATGGTCCTGACACTTTTGTACTACTTCAGTGAATAGCTCTTACACGTATTCGTTTCATATTTGGTGGTTGTTCTCTATTAACTGAATGCCATCGTCAATTTTGTTCCATAAGATGGCTGTTAAACGTTTCTTTGTTGCTGTTTGCAGTTTCTTGTTGCTGTTTGCAGTTTCTTTCACTTTATGAACGATGTCGAATATGCCGAGTTTTTTAAGCATTTCGATCTCCTTACATTTCTCAAATAGGTGTTTGCATTCTGAGTTTTACAGAGATTTCCTGTAGGGTCTGTGTAAATGGCCACGAAATATTAGAAATTTTCAGAACTATCAATTATCATTTTTGTGTCAACATGACAGGATCAATTAATTCCATGTATATAGGGTCTATTCTCTGAAGCATTTATAACTGTCCATGACACCGCCCCGTATTTAGTTCTGATCTAACTGATCAGATACATCTTCAGCTCGATGTTAAGTCAGATGATGTAGGTTTAGAACTTTCACATTTGTCCCAAGCCGACGGGTCGGAAGGGGTACACCATCATTAGTCTTCTTCATAACTTCGTAGGCTCCATCCATGACGCTAATAACCTCGGTGATTTGCCATTTGACTTCTGTTGCTTGTACATTAAGACCTTAACCCCTCGCTTAGATCAGGTCGAATTAGCTATTAAATTATATCGAGTTTTCACCCCAATTTCTCATTTATGTGTCAACTGAGAGCTGTTATATTCATCGGATCTGTATAAAAGCAAGGAATATAGTTATGTTCCTACTCCAATCACATGGGTTTCTGTGCACCACTTTCTAGAAAACGACGTATTGCTGGTTTTGTTAACCCCCATTAAGATTGAAATCTTCCGAAACACATTTCACTCGAAGTTTCTGCCTTGGTCGGGATGGAATTTCGATGGTACCGGAAACGGGCTAGACAGTTCTACTATGATGGTTGCTACACTGGTTTCCATGTGGTTAAGATAGCAACAACTTTGTGCCACCTGCGGAAGATCTGTTATCCCTCTTTGTTTCCTGGTGTTGTCCGATCGTATCAATGGCAATTCGTTAAAAACGAATACCAAAATTGTAATGCTACAGTTTTCCAACTAAGTCCCATACTGGCTGTCCATACGTCAAATTCATGACACCATGTTCTTATATCCTAATCATAGTTCTTCATTCCTAACTCACCTCCAGAAACACCTTTGTAAGCTTCCTTCAAGATGGCTGGTACTCTTTTCTTTGATAAGGCCAACCCGATTTAGTTTTATACTCTCTTCAAGGTGTCATTCTTGATTTAGTTTTTTCTCTGCCAAAAAAATATATGTGGAAACGTTCAACAGTTTTGATTATTGTCAATGGTTTTTTCCTATTAATTTAGTACCTCATCACTGGTTTAGAAAACCGGCGGTACTCTACTACACGTTCTGACCGTGCTAGAAAGAAGCTCAAACATAGAGCTGAATGCCTTGTCCATGTCTGGTTCCAATGAAATGGATCTTTTTCTGTCGTCAGGTTATTTTAAGAAGCGGCGAAGTAGCAAAGCTATCTACAACACAACTGAATTAAAAACACAATGCTTAGAAGCTCTATTGTTCTTGCTTATGTTTGAAACGGACCACTCAAGAAATACTTCCATCTTATCAATATTTGTTCATATCCCTGTGCCGTATGCGACTTGGTCCACAAAGTCTACTTTCTTCGGGATTAGAAAACATTTCTTAGCATTTAACCGAGGGCATTTTTGGTTCTGACAAATACTATCCTTAGATTCTTGAAACGATCTTTAAATATGGGGTCCATAACTAAAAATATCGTATAGATAAACAAACTATGGCTTCCAGTTTAATACTTTCAAAACAATTTCTATGGGGTTTTCAACTGAAGCAAGACCCTTAGTTACCCAATAGTAGAAAATACCGTCTTTTTTATCATTTGAGCGGATAACTATCTTTCTTGGTAACATTAATTCACTATAGTCGATACAAAATCTGGCACTACTCTCTTTTTCTAACTAGTCAACGATTTAATAACTCTATTTTGTAGCATGCTGTCTATATTTTTCTCAACTGATTATTGTTGAAGCCCTAGTAGGACTCGTCTAGATGGTAGCTGTATTTGGGTCTTTTTTCATATTGACAATGTTAGTTCGACAAGTAACTCATTTTAAATTTCGGAGTTATCGTCGACAAATTGCTGGAGTTTTTCATGTTAGGGATGGTTATGGTGTCTCTATCCATCTTCAAATCTGCCCAAAGTTTCTCTATTACACTAATTCACAACTGTCGATTAAAACAAGCGTTTTCTTGCCGACTGATAAGTATGTCATGTCTGTATTTTACTTTGGTGCTTCCAATCAGGTATTGATGTTCTGTCGGTCTCGAACCTAGCAATTCAGAACTGCTCTCTGGCTGACCACGTATAAGGTGTTCTGGTCTACCGGAAACCGTCATTGTGAATTTTGTTGAAGACATTTTACCAGGGGTTGGTCTTATTAATACAAACTCTCAATTCAGAAATCTCTACGCATTGTACGATGAATTGAACATGAATCCATGTTATCGAATGAGTTCCATACATAGGATAAAATCATTTATAATATCTGCTACCAGTACTTTCTATTAGATTCTGGCCTCTCTTAACTGTAGCTCCAATTCGGCTTATCCCTACGCTATCATTATCTCACCCGTTGAATTTCGGATGGTCTCAGAATTGTAGATTTAAAAATCGAGACAGCAAAAGCAGTGCTAAATCTGACCGTGATATTATTAAAGTTCTAACTTTTCTAGATTTTCCTGTGAACTAGATTTTACTGAAATTTCTGGATGTCTGAATTCATTTCGCGATAAAATTATTACAGTTGATGGAACCCATTATGTGTAAAGTGCCTTCAACTTTACAAATTTCTCGGATACATACCGTCCTGTGGGCTGTTGGATGGTTAGTGAGCATTTGTTCTTTCTATTGACTAATCGAAATTTTAATGGGTTTGACTGTTTCTGTTCTGGAAACATTCATATTTAACAGACTTGGAAACGTTTTTTCGTGTACTGCTTCTCTCAGAAAGGAACCCGGTAAAGATGTTTTTTTATCAGAGTGGTGGCTTCTTGGTCGCTTGCCTCAAATGAGATTGCTCTCACTTTTAGTGCACACAAATTTATGGCAGGTTTAATTCCTAATGCACGGAGTACAGCCTCCTTGCACTTTTTATTTAACTTAAAAAAACAGAAGTTTCTCTATTCGTATGTATTTTTTGTTTGCTAGGTCAGAACTCTAGCAAATATGAAGCAATTTGGACAATTCTTATTTTATTTTGAAATAATATACTTCTAGCTTGGTCACATATAATTTTCAGTAACGTGGGCAGTAATGCATGTTAAATTTTATCGGAAATTCATAGAAATTTGTTATTTCCTGTTAAGATTTGGTGAAGGGAATTTTAGGACGAAATAATAAGTTAACAAATGTTAGTTAATTAAAGTTAGTACATTTATGCTGAAAGTATATGGATTTTTTAATTTTTTATTAGTCTTATTAATCAAGCGGCATGGTCCAAAACTAAATCTGCAAGTGGTTTGTCCAAAAACATGAAATTTAGTTACAAGTAATATACCTATTTTTACGTAATTACGGTTATTGAATTTGTAGGATTGAATTTATTTGTTAATGGACTGGAAATTTATCACAAGGAATATTGTAACTTCGTCTGTGTTTACAGTGCGTTTAGGTAAATTCGAATCAGATGAACAATTCTAATATTATTAATATTAAGAAAAAAAGTATTTTTTTTTCATAGCAAGACCTTGTATATGATTTTGCGGAAAAGTAAAGTACTTTTACTGTTTCTTGGTATGAAGCAATGTTAAATATAATTTAAAAATTTAATTAATGCCACTATAGCACTAATAAAAAACTAAAAATTACTTTTGCCAAATAACTATAAAAAATGTATCTACTCAAGGCATAATAAAAATAATGACACTAAAAATTAAGAAATAATGCAATTGCATATTTTAAACAAAAAAATTTAATACGTAAAATAAAACTTTGTTCAAAACTGGTGCCAAGCCTAACAGACATATGTTTGAATATATATATATATATATATATATATATATATATATATATATATATATATATGTTTTTAAGTTTTCGCGGGCACTAAAGGTTTTAGGTGGTTTCCGGGAATTCATCCGCGTAGTTGATAACTGATCCCTGCCGGGATAGATGGTAAAATTACGACGTTTCGGCAGAGTCACATCTGCCCTCTTCAGGTCGGTTCGCATAATTCTCGTAGCCTTCTGCTTTCGCTTCTAGTTACTCGAATGCTGTATTCTAATATTGCTGGAATATTAGTGCAATTAGTGCGAATAAATATAATATATTAATAAGCAATATTCCTGCAATAGTACAGAAACATTATAATATAAAATGAAAAATGGTAATAAGTAAATATTACTGCAATATAGAGGAAATATTACATATTTATATATCATCATGTAACATTCCTACAATATCATCAGTTTGCCACCAATATTGCAATATATTGCAGAGATATTGTGATATACTCGTGATATTTCTGCAAAATATTCTGCTATGTGGACTTTTCTTTAGAAATAGCAGTTGGGACTTGGTTTCTCGGCCGTGCTTTCCCAAATTCTCTTGAGGATTCCATTCTCTTGTCTTAGAGTGTCCCATTGGACCCATATCGATTTCAGAACGCCCGAGTATCTAGCTACCTCTTCCCATCGTGGCCTGTGTGCTCCTCTCTTTTTAAGTGACAGGATTGGTTCAGCCATTTGGTCCTGGATACACTGTTCCGTTGTCCAGTATTCGTTTGCCTGCATTCTGATCTGTCGCATGGAGAATACACTCTCGCTGCTCCGTCTTCAGACAATGTCCGCATTCTACTCTACACGGTCTTCTTGAGGATCGGCATTATTATGCAAACGGTTGACACGATGTTCAACCTTAGAACCGCATTGCTGTAGTTTCTCCATCCACCTCGCCAGTTGTCCTTCCGGTGTCTTCATGTCCAGCAGCCATTTGAGGGTGGTATGATCTGTCCGTATTAAGAAATGACGACCATAAAGGTATTTGTGGAAATGATCTACAGTCCTTAAAATTGCCAGAAGTTCTTTTCTGGTGACGCAATAACTTCTTTCCGGTTTCGAGAATCCACGGCTGTAGTACTCGATCACCCTCTCTCCACCAGCTTGCACCTAGGATAGGACGGCCCCAAAACCTGTGCTGCTGGAGTCGGTGTCTAAGATAAACTTGCCGGACTGTGTAGGAAATGCTAGGATTGTGCTGGTACATAGTGGCGCCTTCAATCCTCTGAATGATGTTTCGCAATCCTGATTCCAACGAAAGGTCTCTTTCTCAGTGGTCTGCCGATCTAGATTGCCCATCTAGAGGTGCGGCAATAGTGGCAAATCCCTCAACGAATCGTCTGTAGTAGGAACAGATCCCCGAAAAGCTACGTAGTTCATGCTTATCTTGTCTTCATTGGTGCGGATTCCTGACTCGGAAACGACGTGGCCCAAAACCTCTACTTCTTTTTGAAACGTGGAGCAATTCTTCGGGTTGACTCTCATGTTGGCGTTCTTACTTCTGGTAAATACTTCGCCCAGGTTCTCCAGGTGGTCATCGAATGACCCATGACTAGAATGTCGTCAAGGTATACTAGGTATGTTCTCCATGTCAATCGGCTCAATACATACTCAATTAGCCTCTCAAATGCAGCGGGAGCATTAAATTACCCAAAGGGCATGACCGTGAATTGAAACAGCCCTTTACTGGTGGAGAACGCCATCTTCTCTCTTTCGTTTTCGTGTAGACCAACCTGCCAATGTCCACTCTTTACGTCTAGTGTGGAGAACCAACGGGAGCCTGGACATGTGGTTATTTTGTTGGTAACCCCTGGTCGGTGATCGCTCCGGTAGCCTTACTCTGCAGTCACGTTGAAAGTGCCCTGTCCGTCTACAACGGTAACATGCTCTTCTCGTCTCGGCTCTTTGTTCCAGTAGTTTGCTTATGCCGGTCAGTACTGACTGAAGAGTTGGTTCTGGTTCTTCCTGGCCGAAGGAAACAGCTCGCACCCTCGGTTTGCATGTTCATAACTGCCTCTACTTCCAAAGCCCGAAGTAGAGTTTCATTACTTTTCTTGACGCCACTAAGTCTTAGATTTGTTTGTACTTCCACATCTCTGATGCCGTTTATGAAACTCTGTGGGGTCAACTGATCTTTAATTTCCTCTGGCAGGTCTGTGTAGGACAAATGTACTAAACGTCTAAGCTCTGCTCCTTGAATGTTCTCTCCGGATTTTTGCATTTTTCAACATAGTTGTACCTGGTATACTTGGCTCAAGGATTGATTGTCGTATCTTTTGTCCAGGATGGCGATGATCTTGACAAAATTATTTTGTTCATCTATGGGAATGCTTTGGAGAAGTTCTAATGATGGGCCTCTTAAATATTTTTTTGTAGTTTCGTCCATTTTTTCCATGGTGCGAGTTGTTGTCATAAACAAATTTCTGCTTTTATCTTCACTTAATCCTTCACTTCTAACACTAAATTGCAAAAAACTTCTTGGGTTCAAATTTTAAAAACTGATATTTACTTCACTTTCTAGAATACTAATTATACTTAAATATCCAATATTTACAATAGCTAATTCTGAATACAATTGACATAAAAAATAAATACTAGACTATCCTAGCGGAACTAAACTACTCAAACAGTTCAATGCCTTATACAGGGTGTAAACGGTTTGAGTGCAAATATTTTGAAGAACAATACTTCAGGCAAAAACAAATCAAAAAGCTTTATAACATTTTCTAAAATAAACTATAGTTTTGCCAAAAAGAACACATAAAGTTAGATTTTATGTAGCCCTTGCTACAGTGAATAATACAATAATTTCGATTTCAAAATGTCGGTAAATCTAAATATGTAAATACTCAATAGCTTATACATCTTTAATAGCCACATTAAAAATGAAAATTGATTATTTAAACTCGAAATATGCTTTTATAATTTAGTGTAAGTTTCTCTGAATAGATATGGCAACGTGGCATACAGACCAACTTATTTACTACATTTTTTACTTTAACGACGACTGAGAGTTACGATTGTTTTTTGCGATTTCGATTCTTTGTAAATAAAAATAGATAAACGGTAGAGTGATTTGAATGATATCTATTTGATGTAGACTTCGTGGTTTGCTTTCCATTTAATATATTTTTCAAATAAATAAAATCGGTTGTGATTAGTGTGTAAGTTCGAAAATTAAGAATAGTGCGACAGTATTTATTTGTGATATGTGACATCAACCCATATCTTAGCACACAGAGAATTGGAAGTGAGCTGCAAATTTCTCACACTGTTGTTCATAGAACATTACGGGAACAATTGCTCTATCCATATCACAAGCCCTTGTCAATTGAAGATTTTCAACCAAGACTCAATTTCTGTCGTTGGTTCCCCAGAAGACATCAAAAATTTCCTAATTTTGTGAACAATATTTTAACAACAGATGAAGCAAGTTTTAATAAGAATGGTATAATAAATTTTCATAATACGCATTCGTGGTATGAGGTAAATCCGCACGAAATACGCCAGTCAGTATTTCAACACCAATTCTCATTTAACGTGTGGGCTGGAATAGTTGGTGAATACTTGGTTGGGCCATTTATACTGCCTGCACGTTTGACAGGTGAGAATTACCATTATTTTTTGAACAACACGCTACCAGATTTGTTAGATGAAGTGAACCTACAAACACGTTCCAATATGTGGTACTTACATGACGGAGCACCTGCCCACGCAAGTCATCTAGTTGTCGACTTCTTAAATAGAACATTTCCCCGTCGTTGGATTGGTCGAAACGGACATATACGTTGGCCAGCAAGATCTCCTGATCTCAATCCTTTAGATTTCTACTTATTGAGACACATGAAAAGTAAGGTTTACACGACTCCAATTATTGACGAAATGACCTTAGACAACGCATTTTTGACGCTGCTGACGAAATCCGAAATATTCCAGGAATTTTTTCTCGCATACGTGAAAATTGGATTAAACGGTGTCGTGCTTGCGTCGATAGTAATGGTGGGCATTTTGAACATTTGCTGTGAATAATCCGTTGTTTCAACTCAGTTCTATCATTATAATAAATTCGGTAAGTAGGATTACTTATTTACTTGTCTAATATAAATAATATTAATTAAATCAGTAATAATGACTCTTCGAATAATTTAACTGGTAAAAAACTACATATACAGATCTCTTGAGTTGAATATCATATTTACCCAACTTTGTATAATTGCATAAAAGAAACCGCCAAATACAAATTCTAATTGCAATACCTTGTATTAAAAACGTAAATATTTTCAACAAAATATTTCATACATTTTTATTTAATTCTAAGGTCAATATCATCAGTCAATACAAAAACAAAGGTGTTTATTTTTTTGTCGGCGTAGTCATTCCTTTAGTATTTGCGCTAAGAGTGACTCTGCTTCGAACGCGAGCGACGTTGCCGGATTGACAATAATTTACTTAATATGTTTTAGGGATTTTCTTGGTTATTAAGGCCTACTGACCATAGTGGTATAAGAGTTTTTTGTTTAATTTGGTGTGTACTACCTCCACCTAAAATATATGCACTCAAACTATTTACACTCTGTATATTCACATCAATTGTTCTCCTATTTTTGATGGCATTCCGCTTACGTTCTGGATGGGTATTACATTTGTTCGCCCAGCATTCGAGATCAAGAGTTTTTGCCCCATTCGACGATTTCAGTTCTTTTTTTATTATCACAGAGATTGATGTTTTATCGGAATGAATAATGTTTTTTCCAGTGGCGACGAATAAAGTTTATAACAACATTTAGAAAATATCACAATGCGTTAAATTTTTATTCTACTAAATTGTACAAAATCCTATTTATTTCTTAAAAGGTCGTTGTTGTTACAGTCGATCTTTCTAGATCTAGTGTTATAAATCCTGATCTACTTCGAAAATTCATCAATTCACTATATCGAATCCAAGGCATGAATTTGAACCCGTCTGTGGGGTTCATGCCTTACTAAGCAGATTCATACAGTTATGAGAAATTAACTCATTTTTCTGCCGCCAGGACTTAATGCTGGATACTAGTCTAAACTAAGCGCTGTTCTGGTTAAACATGGCTTGATTTGGGACCGCTTCAAAAATTGTTGACAAGAGAAATCGCAACACCACTTGTTGAGTTTGGTGTGTTTTTCTTTGCATGTGCAGGATACCCAGGTGGTTACTATTTTAGGGACGTGTGGATGATTATCGTCATGTAGCAGGCAAGCTGTGAAATACTTCTTAAAATAACATAATCTTCCAGAGAGAATATACTTTACTGATGTTGATGGATTGGCCGTGTCTGCTTGGAGATTATTGTGTTGCCATATTATTACAGGGTATTTTAATATGGATTCTACCCTCGCAACACTATTCTCTAGTAGAATTAATCTCGAGTCTCTTTGCAGGCTCTTCTAGTATTCTCTTCAAGGCTGAGAGTTACAGAGTTAACTAGAGTTCATTATCTCTAGTGCGGTTAGTAGATTGCAATCTGCTTTTTAAATTTCTCAGGAGCCTGTTGGTAGGCTAAATGAGTGGACCTTCGAATTACAGCATTCAATTTTTGCATGTTTTCTCCAGATTTTTTACTTTCCTTTACTGACTTGAAATTGGTAACCGTTATTTAAAGGCTGAGTTCAATTTACCAATCACTCCGTAATATTCTAATGTTTTAAGACTGTTGAGGGAATTATTATAGCGAAACAACCAACGACGTGTAAGAATACGAGTATATATATATATATATATATATATATATATATATATATATATATATATATATAAATATCACCCCCGTAACAATTTCTAAAAGAACAGGGAACTTTATTATTACTGAATAGCTTATACTGCAGTAGAAGGTTTCCTTTCAGTACAAATTTATTTTGTTATTTTTTAACTAAATACAGGTCAGTATATCAAAAATATATCTTATCATTTTATATTCTGTATGCGGTGTCGAAAACATATGACTTGAAACAGAAACCTGTAACTGAAACATATCTTCAATATTACTTCCTCAGGCAACACAATCTTGAGATTTATTATACGAAGTCATAGTTGAATAGTCACTTTACAATTAAAAATTTAATCAGCAAAATATTCTTCATTATTTCTCTGTTGGATATCAACATATGCCTGCTGATATTATTCTTATTTATTGTTCGCTTTCAATTTGTTCATAGTAAAGATTAATTGATATGGAACAGTTATTGAATAACGGACTGGGCGTATTCAAACACAATGAATTGTAATATGTCGAATTTTCTTTTCGGCAAGAGGACGTATCAGAAATCTCATTTATTGCTACCCAACCCATATATTATTATAATGATGAGATTTTTTTAGGGAAATAAGAGACAGTGAAAAGGTTTGTTAAATAAATTACACTTCTCGAAATGAAAACACAATACCCAATGGTTGTATTTATGAAGCAGGTGCAATGAACATAATTCTGTAGTTTTGTGTAACATACCTCAGAATATAGTTGCATTATAATATTTTTTTGCTATGTACATACGTAACATTCTTTAATATAATAATTTCTCGCAGTTGTTTCATGGGCGATAGTTGTTGCATCTCTAGTTAGTATTTTTATGGTTTCTTGGGAATAACACCACAATTGCAGGAAAATCTGTATAGTTCAAATACTCCAAACATTTTCATGTTTTCAATTGCAATAAAAAATAATGTTTTAATGTGAAACATTTAATTCCAAATTGTGAATGCAAAATGTGTCATTGCGAACTTTTTAGTTTTCAATTTATTTATTCAGTTGTGTCAATTTTTTATTGTCATAGAAAACGGGGTCTGCATTATACTCTATAACTCCTGAAATACTTAAACTATACAGACATTCAGCAGATGTGGTATTATTCTCAAATAATTTGGTCAAATGCAAGTTGGACTCGCTTACTAAGGGTTCCGTACCATCTTCAAAATTCTAATATTCCAGTTTCAGACAAACAGGGAATGAATGCATTTTCTTATATTTGCCCTAATATCTTTTGAAGGGAGCGGTTTGAATTTATACAAAATATACGCTTTCATTTTCCACACAGACATTTTATTTTATCTGCCTCAGGATTCGCTTGATTTTTATAAAAAAACATATGTATTTAATTTTCAAATTTGGCCCCCAAAAATTAACATTAGAGTTTTATTTTACTAACAAACTTTCAGGAAAGCCTTTTAAAATCTACTGTCTCAATTTTCAGGCTCTGAAGATTGGAAGATATAGGGAAAATAGGTCATGTTTTAAATTATAAATTATTAAATAAATTATTCAAATTATTTAAAAAATCAAATATATATTTCAAAATTAAAATAGTGTAGTTTCTAATGTGGGAATTAAGTCGATGTTTAACATATTTGTTAATATCTTTTAAACAAATGATTTAAAAATATTATATATTTGTAATTCACATAATGAGCATTTGAAAATTGAATTTTTATTTTCCACTTAATTGTATAATTTGTCCCTAAAATTACTATGGGTCTAATAATTTTTCTTATAAATTTCAAGTGAGCACCAGTACCCCTAATTATTTTTAAAATTTTAGGTAGTATGGTTTCGGAAATAAAGCGAGAAATGAAAATTTTTTAATGTTAATATCTTGTAAACAGTTAATTTTAAAAATATGTATGTGTATTCCTCATAATAAACCCTTTCATTTGATGTATTGCATAATGCATTAAAAATATTTTTTTTATTTTAAGTTTAATTCTATAATTTGGCCCCCAATATTAATATTAGGAATTTCTTGGTATTTTATCTGTAAACAAAAAAATGTAGGTCTTATAGTTTGGAGAACAAAGGAGGGAATGGGTAATTTTTTAAATATGTTTTTTAATATATTTTAAAATAATAAAAAAATATATTAGTATTCGTCATAGTGAGCCCTTTGATTTGATATATTACTTGATCCGTTAGAAACAAATATATTTTTTTAATTTCCTTTTAATTCTATTATTCTCCTTATTTTTCCAGTAAAGTTCAGGGGAGGCGCAATACCTGTATTTTTTTCAAAATTTTACAGCTTATGGTTTCGGAGATAAGGGGGGGAATGGGTAATTTTTATTTTATTTTTGTCAATATCTTTTAATTAATTTATTTTAAAAATGTGGAAAAAATGTATTTGTTTTCGTCATAATAAAGCCCTTTCATTTGATATGTAACATGATGAGTTAGAAACAATTTTAATTTTATATTTTCCATTTAATTCTGTAATTTGCCCCCCAAAATTAAAAGTAGAGATTTCTCCTTATTTTTCCAGTAAACTTCAGGTCAAACCCTATACCTCTAATTTTTTTCAATCTTTACGTTTTATAGTTTCGGAGATAAGGGGGGGGGATTGGGTAAATTTTGGTATATTTTTGTTAATATCTTTTTAATTATTTTTTTAAATATGAAAAAAATATGTTTGTATTCCTCAGAATGGGACCCTTCATTTGATATATTACATGATGCGTTTGAAAAAAATTTATTTTTAAATTTTCATTTAATTCTATAATTTGCCCCCCAAAATTAATATTAGTGGTTTCTTCTTATTTTTCGTGAAAAAGTTCGGGCAACGTTCTATATTTTCTATTTTTTGCAAAATTATAGGGTCAGTTGTTTCGGAGATCAGTGGGGGGGAACGGTCGATTTTTTGTTTTCCCCCCAGAAGTACCCCTAAAATCAAAATTTCTTTTTTTACGATATGTACTCTTGATCGGGTCACCAAACTATACATTTATACCAAATTTCAATCTCTTTCGTGCAGTAGTTTAGGAGAAAATTGCTGTGATGTGACAGAGGCAGAAATTCGGAGTGATATTATGAGGGTATCCGTATATTGTATATAAGTAACCCTAAAAGTCATAAAAACTAAAATTTTTCACAGATCTGCTGGTATTTAAATGAGCAACATATATGGGATAATAATATTGCCAATGAAGGAACAATTCATTTTACGCATTTACACTCACATTTTTTAACAAATATTCGCTTTTTATTATACTTAATTTTTTTCTCTTGAAAGAGTCTCTTTTTAACCGACTTCCAAAAAGGAGGAAGTTATCAATTTGTCTGCAATTTTGTTTATGTATGACTAGCGATTATTCAAAAACGGCTTGGGCAATTTTTTAACCGATGCCCAAAAAGGAAGTGGTTGTCAATTCGTAATTAAATTGATTTAATCAAGATAATTGTCAGTTAATCAACTTCAAAGTGAAGATTTTCGATTAGTTTTTATATATAGTGTGTATTCAGAAATCAAACGATATTTTTTATTAATCATTTTCAGAAAAAAGGTATTATTCATAAACAGATTTTCATGGTCTAAAACGTACACTGTCATCATTCCATGTCACTTTTTTAACTGTAGACGAGGTTTGTCATAAAATAGGAATTAAGATTACAAATTAAAGTATCTTTATTTTTGTTAATATCTAAAATTTTTATCAAATAGCAGTAATCAGAATTAAAAACTGTATCTACTTATGCAACTGCACTAAAAATTGTATAATAAGTATTAATGTAAGGCTTTGAACTATATACTATATTTAAAAAAATATATAATTTTGTTTAAATGTGACGTACTTTAATTTTTTTTAATATCTCAAATTGTAATCTACTAATTTTATTAGAATGAAAAACTGAATTCAATTGTGCTGTATTATTAAAAAATGTAATAAATTAAAAGTTGATTGGAACTAATTGAAATGAATGTCAGTTAATCAACTTCAAAATGGAGATTCTCAGTTGGTTTCTATATACAGTGTCATAATAAGTTGGATTCAAACGTAAAACGTTCATATGAATATTATTTAGAGAATAAGTTATTTTATTCATAAAAATACTGGCATGGTCAGATACGTATACTGTAATCATTAAATGTTATTTTTCCAACGGTATACGAGGTATGTCAGCAAATATGAATTTTGCTTAAAGGTAAATTACCATTATTTAATATATAAAATTCTTCTCAGTAATAAGGATTTTAAAATGCAGCTAATTATGCCACATAACTAAAAATTGTATAATAAATGCCACTTTTCCAAATTGTGTATTAGGTTTCATAAAAAATATAAATTTAGTTTAAGTACCTTTATTTTTAATAATAACTCAAAAGTATGAGACAAAGTTTTTAGAATTGAAAACTACGTCCTATTACATCAGTTAAAACTGTATAAAGATTTATTATAAGATTTCGCGGAGAGGAGACTATTTAATGATAATTAACAGATCTAAAGAATGATGGTACTCAGATCGTCTACAATATAGTGGATCCACCTAAGTTAGAACAATATACAAAATTTTCTTAATATATAAACATATTTATAAAACAAGTTATTCTATTCAATATTAAATGAGGTTGGTCAAACTAATAAATGATGCTTAAAAGTAAAAAATACCTTAATTTAGGCAATATTGAAAAAGTGAAGTAGATCTGAAAACTGCATCCAGTTATGTCATTGCATCACTAAAACTTGTAAAATAAATACATTAAAAAAACAAAAACCGACTTCAAAAAAAATGTTAACTAAAATGCATCAAATAATTTTTTGCTATAACAATTAAATACATATGACGGAGAAACAAAAAAAAACAACTTACGTGCGGTTGGAATGGATTTTTGGGAAAGAACTGTACGAAGATTTAGACTTGAAACTATAAAATTTGGCCACGAAGCAAAGGGTTCCGTAACAAGAAGAAAGTAGAAAACTTTCAGGGAAGTTATAATCTATTGTAAAATAGATTGACATAGGTCAAAAGCAACAACTGTATTTGTAAGTAGATGACACGTGAGGAGTCTTTTATTTGATATATTACAATGTGTTGAATCCTGAAGTACTCTTAGAATAAAATCCTGCGCAAAATAGTAAATGGGATGAACCAGCTATAATATTATTAATATTAAAGATTTCTTCGGAACCAGCGGTTTGTCAAAGTATCTTCAGAAAGAAATATCGCCGCTATAACTATTTTTTCAAAATCACTTACAGAACAGACATTTGATATATAACGTGACTATTCTAGCCCCCCAAAGAACCCCAGTAGGGGTATGTTATACCTCGTAATGAGCCCTTTCAGTATTAAAGTTACTAATTAATAGTTACAAAATTCAGGTCAGAACCTATGAAAGTATTTTTTTTCAAAACTTTACGTTTTAAGTTTCGGAGTTAAGGGGGGGAATGGGTAAATTTTGGTATATTTTCTTTAATATCTTTTTAATTAATTTTTTTTAAATATGGAAGAATGAGACCTTTCATTTGATATATTACTATCATATTCGCCCCCAAAATTAATGTACTATTCGGGCAACGTTCTATATTTTCTATTTTTTTCAAAATTTTATATAGTTTCGGAGATCATTTAGGAAACCCCTTAATGTATGTGCTCCTGATCAAGTCACCAAACTATACCTTCATACCAAATTTCAACCTCTTCCGTCCAGTAGTTTAGCAGAAAATTGCTGTGATGTGACAGAGGCAGAAATCCTGAGTGAAAACCGTATACTGTATATACGGAAACGATTAGAAAAAACGTTAGTAAAAGACATAGAAAAGCAACAACTGATTTGTATGGACACGTGAGGCCAATGTGTTCCTGAAGTACTCTTAGAATTAAATCCTGCGCAAAATAGTAAATGGGATGAACCAGCTATAATATGGTACCAGCGGTTTGTCAATGTAACGTCAGAAAGAAATATCGCCGAAAATCACTTACAGAACAGACAAACGTCACCCCAATTCCTGGCACTATCATATTGTACTATCTATATCATTTAGGGAACAATGTTCTTGTGAAAACAAACGATTTAACTGATCTTTCATAAAATGAGTTGCCTACTAATAATTTTCACAATTCCTGGCACTAAAATGGATAACAGTTAATTAAAATCCACTAAAATTACTTCGCTTTGTGTAGGTCTTGTCAGAACTGTACAAAGTTTTATTGATCAGATGTACTCAATTGATATTATCTGGGAACTAAATTATTGAAATTCACAACATATCATAAGGGGCAAAATAAATTCTAAAAAAATATTTTATAACTATTATGTATGTTACATACATATTCAAATATATTAATTTCGATTTCTGAAAAAAGTTCGTTAGCATTTTTTTAGATCCAATGAGCTCACGCATATATTTTAAGGAGCCTTGAAATTTGCGAACTGAACAAAAAATTTTTATATAAAAATAAACACACTTTGGTAATTTTCATTTATATTTATTTCCTATTGACTTCAGAATACAAAGTACTACTGAAGCCAGTAAACTGGTGAAACAATGTTGTCAATGGCAAATAAATATAAGTGAAAATTTTTTTATTTAATATAAAATCAAAATGAATTTTCAATAAGTAAAGGCAGCAACAATCATCAGTTTAAATGACGCTACTACGAGTATCTTAGTCGCAAGAAGCTAGTAACCTGATGAAACAATATTGTCAATAGGAAATAAATATAAGTGATTACCTAAAATTACCTAAGTTTGGATATTTTAATATAAAATTAAAATAATTTTCAAAAAGTAGAGACAAAAACAATCCTCAGTTTAAAAGAAGCTAGACGAGTTTGTTAGTCGCAAAAAGCTAGTAACCTGGTGAAACAATTTTGTCAATAACTAATAAATATAAGTCAAAATTATCTAAGTGTGTTTAAATATATAATATAAAATTAAAATGATTTTCACCAAGAAAAGACAGAAACAATCATCAGTAAACAAAGAATCACCACGATAATAAATTTACTTCAGTATAAATACCTAGATTTTCAAAATAATATGCATTCTGAAAGAATTTCTATAATTTCATATATTATTAATTACTTTTATTAATGATTTAATTACTTGTTATAAGAGCAAGATGAAGTATTCATCTTTTCTCATAAGATGACTAGATTGTTCCGAGTTCAAGTCACTCAAGTCAATTTTAAACGACCACGACTTGTTTCTGGGTTTGTTAGTTAGCCCGCAGGTCATTATGGGTGCAGTGTGCAGTTTATTGGTGATGTGCAGCGTGCAGCAGGCGGTGAGGACAATATGCGGAGTCCACAATGACGAGTGGGTGAACAATCTCTGCACACCAAAAAAATTATATCATTGTATTATTACACATTGTACATCTTTGTTTTGAGGGGAACGTCCTTCGGAAACGTGTTGATGCAATTCCAAGTTGGTAATAGTTTATGTTTTGAGGTATTTGGTTTTATGTTGTGATAATGCAATGAATTATGACCTCATCATTTACTTATGCAAATTAATAATATCTCTACCAGGTTAAATAAATGATATTTTCTGCAATTATGACGAATTATTTAATTTTGCTTTGAATTTAATGAATTTAATTTAAGGAATTAAATAAATGATTTTCGCATTCGTTCTTTCCACGATTGTTGGTCAAAAGGAACTTTTGGCAATTATATTTGCGAACTAAAACATTTAACATAAATAGCCTTATATTTTAGTTAAGCTTATTTAGAAACTTGAATATTTGGCACCTTCAAAAGGTCGAAGAACTTTATATTTAGTATTAATTACAAACTGATTCCACATCGACCAGCTCCTGAAAAAGTATCTCTTCTAAGGTAGAAACGCAAAATGTGGAACTGCATTTATTATGAGTTCTTATTAGTATATGTTTAAGTTTGTTGGGTAGTAGTTGTCATGATACTGGGGCCGAATGTTCCTTCCTACAACTAATACATCCCTAAATATTTTGTATTTGTTGGGTTTTGAATATGATTTGAGCCATTTTTTTAACTGTAGTGGTTATGTGAGTGTCAAGTTATTCTTCTACACGTACTAAAAAATGAGTTTTATATTGATTATTTAATATTACAACCTCCATTTTCTGATTAACAAAAGGTTAAACATTTTCGCACTGTGCATTAAAATATTAATTTCAAATATTACAATGTCATTTGCCTTGAGAAAAAAAAAATTTTTTCTTAGGCAGAAAATGAAGTTTTTGAAATTAAATAATCAGTTTAATTTCCGTTTTTTAGTGCATATAGAAGAATAATGTGACAGTCATATAACTAATACTGTGAAAAACTTATTTTTTATACCCAATAATTGTAAAATATTTAGACATATATTAATTGTCTGTAGGAAATCCGGCCACAGTGTCAAGTCAATTACGAACCATCAGACTTAAACATACAATGTGCTTATAACAATTCATAATAAATGCGGTTCCATATTTAGGGTTTCTGTCTCAAAAGAGATACTTCTTTCAGGAACAGATAGTATGTGATCAACTTCAATTTAATACCAAATAGACTGTTCTTCGGTCCCTTAAAAATGCAAAAAATTCAAGCTTCTAGATAAGCGCTAATTATGTTATGCAGTTTTTATTTCTCAAATATACTTAGTAAAAGTTCCTTCTGACCTAGAATCGTGAAAGAATTCTATTAATTGTATCATATAAAACATGTTAAAACATTTCTTACATGTTTAGGTTTGTCCCTGGAATTTGAGCCTTATATTCACAGATGTGTAGGAAAGATTTATTTCCACTGTAAAGCTTTTCTTTCAATCCTTCTTACCTTTTCATTACAGAAATATTTGGTGTTTACCTACATATGAATTTAAATAAGTTTTGTTGAAAAGAGATGTTATGTTCAACTCTGGGATATTTCGGCGAAACAGAGCCGAACCGTATCACTGTCGTCCGGCCGTAAGTACTATGTTAGAATAACAAGTTAGAATTCTCAAAATAACTTAAAAAAATCCTCTCTTCGAAATTCTGTTCTTGAAATTGAACTCGTCTAATGTAAATCTGAATAGTTATATAAATAATTTGTTTATAAGATACTATATTGCTTTGAATGTAGGTAAATGCTGTATATATGGGCTTATTACCTGTAGTTATTATGTACATAGGTACACAGTACACAAACCTGCATACAATATCATTGTGTCGTATTATATATTGTTGATTATTTTCAACTTTTTCGATTATTCAATATTTTATTTCGTACTTTTATATGTGTTCTACTGTTAATACGAATATTGGAGACCAGCATGCATAGGACTATGACGTAATTTTGTTTGATAAGACAACTTTTGAAAGCGAAAAATTCATAATATCAATGGTAGTTTGTAAGTAACTAATTGTATATATAGAACGTTTAATTAAAAATATAACACAGTGATAGAGATGATAGAGCAAAGGCCAACTGTTTTGATGATAATAAATTCAACAAAGAAAACACAATTATAAAAAATGTTCTCACTGGAACCAATTATCCCACAAAATTTACCAACAAAAAGTTAAACAGATTTGAACAGAGAACAAACCATCCGAATCAAGCCACAACTTCTATTATTAACACTGCTACTCAGGACAAGCACATTACAGTTACAACTATACCATACATACAGGGTCTGTCAGATAGATTGAAAAGAGTGGGCAACATATTTAATGTTAAAACAACCTTTTAAACAAAAAATACACTGAAATCACTAATATCAAAAACAAAACCAACCAACAAAATTCAGAACTCAAAAAACTGCATATAACAAGATTCCTTGCGAATGCAATAAATTCTATATTAGAGAAACATCCAGACAATTAAATGAACACAAGAATTACATAAAGAAACAACAATTTGAAAGACCGAAAATTTGTGCACATGCTTGGGACCTAGGCCATAAAATACAATTTGACAATTCAACTATACTTCACAAAGAACAACATAACACAAAACGAAAAATAAAAGAGTCTGCCGTAATTCTGTTGAATGACGATGATTGTATCCCTTCTACTTCTGTAGAATTCAATCGCATCTGATTACCGACAATTAAGGAAGAAATTATTCATAAGGTTTTTCCTAGGTTTTCCCTTATGACGTTAATGGGATCACTGAAACAGCAGAATTCTTTGATCGCATTTTTGGCAAATGCGCTAACTTATAACAAAGTCGTACCTAGGAACGCCACTTGTAAATTCTAAAGACAACTCTTCCAAATTCTTCCAATTTGAAAGCTGTTTAACCATAATATATGATCTGTAGAACTTTTGTGCTACCTGTATATACAAAAACAACAATTTTATTTATTATGTCAACTTAAATGTATAACTCAAACTTTCATTTTCCAATTTACATTTTCAATAAATATAATGCCATTGGCAAAAAAGTCGGAACCGACTTGAAACATTTGGTTTTTTCGTTCAATATACAGCTTTTTATTTCAATTGTTATTCCCAAGAAAACATAAAAATAATCAACAATATGCCACAAGTAACATTTAGAAGACAACCCAGTGACTGTTAATTATTTTATAGAAAACCATTGCATATGCCCTCTTTAAATTGTTTTAGAGATGTAGCTTGCTAATACGTCATTTGTGTGTTTTAAAGGGAACCAGTATATAAGGTAGCACCTGAACTGGTTTATATTATCAAACTATCATACAACCGAACATACAATTCTTAATTAAATCTGAAACCAATATTTCAAATACATGAACTCTGCAAATAACGTATTATATAGTTAAGTATAGTTAAGTACTGAGCCAGTAATATTGTCGAAAAACTAAACCAAATGCACCAGATTTATATAAAAGGGTTGGAAACACATTTTGTACGCCTATTCTGTTTTTCTTCAATAATATACACTTCATATCTCATTGCATAACTCAATAATTTTATTTAACGAATGTTTAAGTAGAGTTCATATGATTATTAAAAGCCATAATTTTGTTGAGTTATATTTGTTTTTGTTGTATTGCTTAACTAACAGTATTCAAAGTTTTTTTTCCATTTATCTTTTATTTACATTGTGGGTTTGTATTATTGTTTCTATTTTTTTTCTTTTCATTTTATTTTCAATATATGTGTCATTTTTTTTGGGTTTACTTTTAACTGTTTCCTTCTTGCAATACAACCACCAGCATTTGCGAAGCCTGGGGACTTACCCTCTTAGAAGAAGCTAGGTGACAAGTATCCAGTAGCTACCAAGGACTGAGAGTTAAGGCATATTAGATGCAGCAAATCTCCGTTGATATATAGATATTTTTTTCAGCAGATACACACAGAGAAAGTTCCTGGATTCTTTCACTCCAACAAAAATCCTATTCGGGTGGTGGCAGCGTTACCGTTTTCTCTCAGGGCCTATATATGTATATATATATATATATTTCTCTCTCCATTAGACGGTAAGGCAGGGCCTATTCGTTATATGTTATGATTATATAGACTTCGAATAAGTCAATTCCACGCGGTGTAGTAAGTTATTATTTTTTCAGTGAAGAGATGAGTTACCGGGAACTTCTTTAGATGGTCCATGACCTCCGTTTTTCACATGATTATTCATTATTATCCACTCAAAATTGCTTACTTTTGTCACGGGCAAATTAACGTTTGAATAAACAAAATTGCGATTCATGTATGTTTTTTTTTAAGTCCGCAATGACACGGTTTAATGTCAACGGCTGCTTGAATACCTATTACATGTTAATTTTTCCAATTCGCGATGAGGGGTTTTAGAGTTCCAGGCTCGCGGAGTAATACAGGTTAGTTTCAATAATTACGATGGAATGTCAGTTTGACACTTCGTTGATTTTCATCCGTTAACGTTTGTTAAATATATTACTATCTCTTTCCTTATATTCAAAAAATCAGTAATATGATTTTTGCGATTTAACTGAAAATCGGTACGCTACACAACATATAAGTAAATACGGTCCCACTCGAGAATTTCTGTAATAGAATACCAACTGATAAATGCAAATCAGTTAAGACGTTTCTAGAAAATCGACTAGGGTATATAAAAAAGGGTCATAATATTATACACTCATTTTTTAACTCCATAATAAACTGTGGTTCGTCAAAAATACATAGGAAAATAACTTTTTGCAATTTATGCCGCAAAAAGTGTTCTAAGTTATTTATTCCTGTGCATGGAACAAGGAAAAGAGCATTTCAGCAGATTGATTTTCTTATTGTCTTCTAAACGTTGTTTGTGGCATATTCTTGATTATTTTTATGTTTTTTTGGGCAATAACACCATAATCGAAATAAAACGACGTATATTGATGGAAAACGAAACGTTTCAACGTCTATTCTGACTTCGTTGTCAATGGCTATATATTTGTTGATTTAAATTGCAATAATTTAAATCAATAAATATATAAAGTTTGGTTTTCCATCAATATACGTCATTTTATTTCGATTGTGGTATTATTGCATAAAAAAAAAACATAAAAATAATTTCTTTTTGCCAGATTTCATATCTCTAACTGTAAAGAAATAATTTAGTAATGTCTCACTAGTTGCAACGGTTCTGGCTTTCTGTAAGCAATCAATAGCAATAACATAATGTTCCTGAACAAATTTTTACACACATATTCCTGACATTGCTAATGAGTGCGTGCGGACTCCCGCTGCTCGGTACTGATCGGTGCTCCTCAGATCATTGTCTTCTATGAGAAAGCCGACTATTGTTATCTACCCATACGATGTGTGGTCCACTTTGTAGTTTCGATCATCGAATGTCATATTTTGTATCTGGTTTCATTAAAAAACCATTCACTGAAAAATCATTAGCGTTTTGATGATCAGAGCACGTGAGGTAATAATAATGGTACTTGCACAAACGTAGCCTGTTGGCTAAAGCCTTATTAATTGTTTATTGATAAATATCAGCAAAGATATATATATATATATATATATATATATATATATATATATATATAATTAATTTCGATAATAACTGCTGATAACTTTCAAATATTACAAGAAAATATCGGGACGCAGCCAAACTTCTTGGGTTACAAGGAAATACTCTTTTAACTTATTTTGCCATTGAACATAGCAGTTTTAAACGTAGCTTCTTGGGGATGGTCTTCATTAACGGTCAGTCGAATACCATCAATAAACAGACAGATTTACAAAATTTTAACATAATTTGTTATAATTTACTGGAAATTGAGAATATGTTTTCAACCACTCATAATCAATCTGAATATAATAAAGATTTCTCAGATCGATTAAATAAAAAATCAAAATTTTTGCTGCTCTATGAATTTTTGTTTCCTTAATAATGTTTCAACTCATCAGTAAGTTACAAAGAATAAAAATCGTTTACCCGTACTTTAAAATATATATATCTCCAAACTCATATATTTGTACGAAAAAATTACCTCACGCGAACCGAAAATACCAAGAAGAATTAAACATACTAGAAAAGTCTAAAAATATTGTACAAAACTTGAAATATTGTTTTCTTTACTACACATTCAGGTGTCTTAGATGCTTGTGTCCTTCATAAAACGTTTACCTTGTGAAATTAATTATTAAAACTTAACTTATCCATAGACTTTTAGGTAAACATAATAAATACACTTTAATTAACAATAATGTGTCAATAATACAGTATTAAGATTTATACATTGCACTGTATTATGACACTTCACGCAACAGTTACGCTTGTGGTTAATAATTTTTGTATCACTAATTGTTATTTTTTAAAATATTTTCGGATATTTCCCATTTGTTGTGATGTTAGGCTCTTTACAAAATCAAATGCATGTTTTCAGTTTTGTGATTCGTTAAATTGTTTAGTTTATTGTGATCTTCATGTATATTTAGTCAGTTTTTAAGAGGTTTGCCAGACGTCACACTACTGCAAATCTTGCGGGGTATTATATAGCATGTTTTTCGGTGTGTATCTTACTGAAATTTCTTGACAATATGTTATATCCTCTATAGCATATCGTAATATCGTGTTTTTTTAATAGACGCTCACTGTCGCTAATAGGCATTTTATGTAAGGTAAATATGTTGTTTTTAGTTCTGAGTTAAAAAATTGATAGTCATTTTACCTGGATAGCCATTTACATTGAAAGCGTCATTAGCTTCATGTATTGCACATTCTAAACCCTGTCCGTCCTATTATTACTGCCTCTTTGGGATCATCACATACCAGATATAAAATTGAGATTGTTATACTGCCATTAGATTTATGAAAATTAATATATTTTCTCAAACATTGGGATTTTGTCAAAAGGAATGTGATTTTTGTTTAAATTAAAATTTCTTACTGAAAATTTCTCCCAATTTTGTCTCAACGCTGAAAGAAACATTTCCTTTAAGGTGGTTAATCTTCTCAATACACTTTCAGAGCAGATTTTGCAGCTCCTGCAACTTCCGTATATTTTTTAAACTCATAAATTAATTATTGGTCTGGTCATCCTTAGACTCAAGAGTAACTACCTTAAAAAATCTGCCATATTCCACAGTTTCGATTAAATTGGTATAAATCTTCTGCAGCAAATATTAAATTTAAAATTTTCAAATATTTTCAATTTTTTTTCCATTACTCTAGAAAGTCCTAAGATTTAAGATTGCATGTTATACATGTTGGATAAAAATTTGTTCCAAATAACTTTTATTAAGAAACTGTTTTTCTGCAAGCAATAGTTACGACGATATAAAGAAAAAACTGCAAAAAACTCCAATTTTGAACTTTCAATTGTTTATAATTTTTTTTTTTCGAGATGGTGCACAATTAGTAAACCATATAATCTGTTTAACATCCACTTTTGAAGCTTTACAAACTCATTAAATGCAAAAATTATTCTGTTTGTAACTGTAGAAATGCGTGCGATATTCATTTTTTGATAAAATAATAGAAATTTAATCATTTTATTATATGGGGTTTGATTTATTTTTACCTAGTTCTTGTTTCCTCACATTATCTCCATTCTGTTGCACTCAATTTTTAACACAACGATTCAGTAAATTTGATGTTCTTCTTATTATTCAACTAAACGATTACCATCTGTATATTGCTCGTCAAGCGATGTCGGTAAAGGTATTTACGTTATTAAGAAGTTCGATCTGTTCCAAGGGAATAATTTTCCATGCCCTGACTCAACGTGATTGTATTTACTAATGAAAATTACCAAGTCACATTAATAGATATATAAGGTGCAGGGTGCACACTTTATGTGCCGATATTAAAATAAGTTCTTTCAATGCCTTCTTCTAATTAAACGTATTGGTTAATATTGTTTGAAATATATGCATTGTAGATGGTTAAGAACATAATTAAATCTGCAAGTATAATTATGTATAAGGAGGTTTGTAGGTATTAATAAGTAACAAATTTAATTGATAGTTAGATTTTTAAATGTTGTTAAAATAATATATTTTGATAATGTGGTTTGCAAGTAAACTGAGTTGCTATTTTCTAACGCCACTAACAGAAACAATCAGTAACATAGTTGCTATTTTGTTGATTAAGTTAAAACATTAACTAGTTGATGGTGGAAGCCATTACTTTGTGATATACTATTATTATGATTGTAGAAAAACGAATTACTTTGTTTTATATAACTAATTTATTTATTTAATAAATAAACATAAAAGCCGTCACTAGTTTCGACAATACTATGTCAGTTTCAAACGGAAACAAATTCATGAATGACGACAAAACATTTTGGAAACAGACCGAAGGTTCTTGTCTACAACAGTAGGTATGTGTTAAATTCTCGGAAGGTTTGGGATCTAAAACTAAATTAATGATAAATTACCAGGTCTTGGGCTTCTTCGCCCAACTGATGAGACCCAGAAAGGTCGAAAGCTATAGTGGGATCTTATACCAAAACACAAGGTTAAGGTGAATCCAGTTGACCCAGTTTACTCGCTTAGTGTTACGTTTGACAAAGCAAAGTGTGAGACTCCTTTGGGATTCGCAAATCTCCGCAAAGTTCGCGGCGCGTTGACCCTTTGGACACACAAAGCAAAGTCTTTCGTACACAAAGAAAGCAAAAGTATTCTTTGGTCCGAAAACCTGTAAAGTTCAGCTTGTTTCGACTTCTGTTTGTCATCTTCAGTCAGGGAAAGTACCCTGAGACAAGTAGATATAGTAGATTTTCTTCTGAGAAGTAAATTCACAGAAAAGTTGTTTGAGAAAGGACTAACGTCCACACTCAGATATTTGTGAAAACCTCGAGATTTCGGAAAAGTTGCAGTTTGCAACAAGTTCATCCGTTTGAACAAATTTTGTTCTTTCTCTTTGAGGAATCACTTCTTGAACTACTAAAATATCATCTTCAGTCAGGGAAAGTACCCTGACTGAAGATGACAAACAGAAGTCGAAACAAGCTAAACTTTACAGGTTTTCGGACCAAAGAATACTTTTGCTTTCTTTGTGTACGAAAGACTTTGCTTTGTGTGTCCAAAGGGTCAACGCGCCGCGAACTTTGCGGAGATTTGCGAATCCCAAAGGAGTCTCTCATCAGTTGGGCGAAGAGGTCCAAGAGCTGGTATATTATCATTAATTTGATATTTTAGTAGTTCAAGAAGTGATTCCTCAAAGAGAAAGAACAGAATTTGTTCAAACGGATGAACTTGTTGCAAACTGCAACTTTTCCGAAATCTCGAGGTTTTCACAAATAACTGAGTTTGGATGTTAGTCCTTTCTCAAACAACTTTTCTATCTAAAACTAACTTTAATATTATGCTTTGACAAAAGTTTAGCTATTCTCTCACTTGTGGTTCCAAAATAATTAAGGCTAACGTATTTAAATTGAATATTCTTATCTTTGAGTTTGAAATAGATTAAATTTTGCGCAATTTGACTTTCTTTCCGGGAAATAAGTTTATTAATTAGGTATGAACTATAACTCACAGTTCAGACGTTTCACTAATTTTAAACCACAGTTTGCTATAAGTAATTCTATAGAACTTTCAAAATCAATTCAAAAACAAAATATCCCTGGGAATGGTATTCTACTATCATTTGATGTATCGAACATGTTTCCGAGTATCCCACACAAAGAATGCCTATCCTTAATAACTCCAGACTCAACCCCATAGTACAAATGGACATGAAAAAAGCCTTTGAATTGTGCCTGAGCCAAAATTATTGTACAATGAACAACACATTTTGTATGAGCAAAAATCAGGTTTGGCAATTGGTCCACCTCTTAGCCCTTTACTGGCTGATATTTTCATTTCTCATTTAGAATGTCCTCTGAGCTTAGCAAAAAACATATTTAATTCTGGTATAGGTATGTCGACGACATTTTAGCTTACTTTGCAGGCACAAAGAGACAACTTAACACTTTCCTATCATTCCTTTATAGTGTGTATCGTAACATCAAGTTTACTCTGGAAACTGGAAGTATCTCATCTATCTATTATCTAGACCTCACCCTCACCAATAAACATAATATAATTACCTTCAATGGATTCAGAAAGCCAACATTCACAGACACTACTATCTGAAATTCATCTTTTAGTCCACACTCACACGAACTAGCATACAAATCGATGAAACATAGAGCTCTTACATTACCCCTTTCCAAAATCGACTTAAACTATAACCATAAGTTAATTAATAAATTTATTTCCAGGAAAGAAAGACAAATTTCCCAAAATTTAATCTATCCAAAAATCAAAGAAAACAATGTTCAATTTAAATACGTTAGCCTTACTTATTTTGGAACCACAAGTGAGAGAATAGCGAAGCTTTTGTCAAAGCATAATATTAATGATAGTTTTTGATCCTAATCCAAATTGTCAAACCATATTTTTAACGCCAAAAGATAAAATAAGTGATAAGTTCTTGAAATCTGGAGTATATAAACTAAAATGTAAAATATTCGATATCTTGAACACTTACGTTCCTTCAGATTAAATAAAACTGACTCAACATTTGCAAATAATTTTCTTACTACCGGGCATACTTTTCCTAAATTACAAGAAACAGAGATCACTCACTATAACAGCTTTAAGCCATTTATTAAAACACTTGAGAACATTAAAATTTACAATGCCATAATGGTTCTCTTTCTTGTAATTTGCTACTTAACGAGCAAGTAGATTTTATAAAGAGCATCCTATTTGAAATTTTTAAGTAACTAATAATCAAAAATGATATATTTAAATTTTCTTAATCACTTTACCACCTTGTTTCTATACAATATTCTTGTGCACAAAAATGCCATATTTATGCAATCCTTCCGAGAATTTAACACATACCTACTGTTGTAGACAAGATCCTTCGGTCTGTTTCCCAAATGTTTTGTCGTCATTCATGAATTTGTTTCCGTTTGAAAGTGACAGTATTGTCGAAACTAGTAACGGTTTTTTATGTTTATTTATTAAATAAATAAATAAATTATTGATGTAAAACAAAGTAATTCGTTTTTCTACAAACATAAAACTTTAACAATTATTCTATATAAGGAACTTGTAGTGGCGGAATTCGCTTAATAGTGAAAATAGAAAAAAATAGACTGCACTAAACATAAATGAGGTAGGGAATGAGAAAAAAAAGGAGAAATAGAAAATGCTACTAATGTATCGATATGAGTATCGCAAGGGGTATCGAAATAAATGATCGGGGTTGTATCAATACCTTTGGTATCGAACAAAGGTGATATCTCTAATATCCGCATAAATATGAATTTAGCTGGGGTAGAATACCACAATATCATCAGAGTATCGATACAACAAACAAGTATCGAAACATAAATAGCCATATGGGTATCCAAGTATCGCAAGAGAAGTATCGATACCAGAGATACCCTGTGTCGAAACTAATGTATCGATATTGGTATCATATCAGTACTCGCGAGGTGTAAGACCGACATCTAGGATTTTCAAGAGAATCAGTACACAGAGGTTCCGAATCTGGAGCCGTTCCGTGTAATTGCTGTTCTCCCTTAACTCCTAGGACAGAATGTCACGATAAAATTTTCAAGTTACTTCACCTGTCAGAGATATTGAATACTCTTTTCGAGGTGTCATTCCTTTGTACGCAAGACAATATATATTATATATAAATATAATATATATTGTTTCTGGTCGGGAACCTTCATCAGTTGCGCTTCCCACAATTGAATGTCCTCTCGAACACTTCTTTATGCATTTGAGTTAAGGAGAACAGCAATTACACGGAACGGCTCCAGAACCTCTGTGTACTGATTCTCTTGAAAATCCTAGATGTCGGTCTTACACCTGGCGTCTTCAAATTTAACGAAATGCATCAAATGCATAAAGAAGTGTTCGAGAGGACATCAATTGTGGGAAGCGCAACTGATGAAGGTTCCCGACGAGAAACAATATATATTATATATATATATATATATATATATATATATATATATATATATTGTCTTGCGTACAAAGGAATGACACCTCGAAGAGGGTATTCAATACTGATATTGCAACATACATACCTATATACTAAATACTAAATAGTATAAAGGATAATAAAAGATGAGACGAAAACTTTGACAATATTTATAGTTAAAAATCGCATTGGGTTTATTCAACAACAATCTGCATGCAGACACACATCAATTGTGTATTGCAATTATGTATTCTGTTTCATATTATAGTAATGTTGTACTATCGGTATATGTCTTCACTACCAATAATGACGAAATAATGTTATCGCATCATTATGCTTTAATTTTTGTAATGTCTATGCAAGTACGAATCATGCACAATGATCCTGTAACAAAATTATTTAATGATGTTTTGAATCATGACTAATTCTGCTACAAGAAATTTCCCAAGATATTGACATTAAAGGCATTTACGCAAGAATCAATATTGATGAAAGTGTAACATAAGTTATGAGTATTTTATTAGAAACAATCTCGCTGGCGCTTATAGTAATCACTCCTGGACAATTATTCAAATAAAAATTGATTTTGGTTGAAAGGATATTTATACAGAAATGTTTGCTCCTGTAAATAATTCGTTATAATAATTAGGTTATGTATGTATACCTTTAGTACCACAGAGTACACATTTATCATAAGTATATTGAATGCCCTTCTGGAATGTACTATATGACACAGTCTAAAATTGGAAATGCCAAATTACGCCGAAAACTATCTAAGGGTGTTCATCGACGACAAGTTCATTTTTGATCACCACTTGCGATGCTTAATTGCGAAGGTAAGGAAACGGAGGTGGGGGTGCCTAGGCTTCTCCCAAAAGTGAATGGGTCAGGTACGGAAAACATTCTAAAGATGGTTAGTGCTGTCAAGTCTATTTTGATTTAAGGAACCCCTATATGGCACCAAGCGATGAGAAAAAAGACCCGTTAGATAAAGAAAACTGTATGACCGATCTTCCTTAGGGTGGCCAGGGTGACCTAAAGAGATATACTTGCCTCATCACGAGGCAGATTCCATTTGAGCTTCCTGTAGAGGTCAGGGAGAGGTGGCACGAGGAAAATGGAGAGAGAAAAGTAAGAACGAGAGAAAGAACCATGACCATTGCCACATGCCAGAATAGGTAGGAGGCGATTGAGGAGAAATCTCAATGAACTGTGTCTCTTAAGCGTTGTTAGGGAATGTCCTTATAGGAACTTCATGTATAAGCTAGCCCAGTTTTTAATTGACCACGGTTCTTTTGGAAGTTATGTGTGTCGGGTGAAGAAAATGATTGATGATACACGTGCTTATTGAGGAGATCTAGATCTAGATATTATACAGCTGATGACGCATTTCCAGGAGAATTGTGATCTCATAAGTAATTGCATACGAGAAATAATGTATACTAAAGAACGTGAGGAAAGGGAACTAAAGACCCTAAGGAAAGGTTTGGATAGGGAGTAGTCACAATGCAGGGGTACCTGAGGTTCTATCTCGCGATGGTTACAGGTACCTAGAGGGCAATACAAGTGTTTTAGTGTGTATGCGCTTTCTTCGAGAAAGCTATGCGCAATGTAAAACGAGTCGCTATTATCTGGCCTGGGAGGTACATTGGCGTTATATGACCTTTTATCTGAAGATTTGATTTTAATGTAACGGCCGGCTAGTGTGGTTCTCCATGTGGGTGGTAGGCGTTGGACATCGTTTCTTTTGTTAAGATTTGTTTTCCTTTTCTCTATTTCAATCGCTTCCCTAGCGAGCCTTGTGCTATAATTTTCCCTTTAACAGACGCTATGATTTCACCAATATTTCTTTGTGGCTTGAAAATTGTTTTTATGTTATGTTTAGCTTCCAGTTTTGTCCGTTGTACCCCGGACAAAAGGAAAAAAAGCTGTCGAAGCTCTTTTCATTTTCTTTTTTCGGTTTGGGTTCCTGTGTAAGTGCTTTCAGCCTCCTTCAGAATGTTCATTTCGACCTTGCGGTTTTCGTTGTCTGTTAGAGTTTTTGATCTTTGTGTTAGGGTTTTTGCTACTGAAAATAACTGAGCGAGGTGATGGTGCGAGTTTGCGTTGAGGTATCCGTTTGTGTGCGTGGTTTTCCTGTATACCGTGTGCCCTATGGTTCCCTCTGATTTATTTTTTATTAGTAACTCTAGAAATGGCAATTCGTTGTTTTGTTCTGTATCCATGGTAAATGTGATTTTCGGGTGTATTTTGTTCTCTCTACCATATTGCCATATTATAAATGTGTCATCAATGTATCGTAGCCATAGCTTAGGTGGTTTGAAGAGGCCGTCTTTCGATCTTTTCCATAAAAAAAATTGCCAGAATTGGGGACATTGGCGCTCCTTCAATTTGCCTGTAACGTTGACCGGCGTAGGTGAAGTATGTGTTTGATAAGCAATGGGTAGTGGTTAGCTAGGTTGATGATATATTCCGGAGGGTGATACTTTTGTTCAATGTTGTGGAGGGCCTCAGTCACAGGTACCTTTGTAAAAAGGAAGATGTCATCTGAACTTACTAATATGTCGTCCTACATTCATACTTTGTATTATGTCCAGGGGTTGTTGTGAGTTTCTGATGTAAGATTTCATCTGATCTACTAAGGAGTTCTTTAGGCAGGAATTTTGCTAAAAGATGTGTCGGAGAACCTCTTGCGTTGACTATTCGTCGAAGTGGGGTATCTTTTGGGGGTCAAATTCTAGAACTAAATGGAAAATAATATATTTTTTTTCAAACGCATCATGTAATATATCAAATGAAAGGGGTCATTACGAGAAATACTAACATATTTTTTTCATAGTTTTAAAATCATTTGTGTAAAAGATATTTGCAAAAAGTAAAAAATTTATTATTCCCCACTTTATCTGAGAAACTACACGATCTAAGATTTTGAAAGAATTCAGAAATATAGGACTTAACTTGAACTTCACAGGAAAATTAAAGACAACACTCTGATAAATCTCTCTGCCAAATCGCAGAATTAAATGAAGGTGTTTTTTCAAACGCATCATGTAATATATCAAGTCGAATAGTGAGGAATACAAATATATTTTTCTTAAAATAATTTCTTGAAAAGTTATTAAAAAATATACAAAATTCAGCCCATTAAGAAAAGTAAAACACAAATTTTAACAGTAATTTATCGTATGCAGACGGGAGATGTAATTATCTAAGAGTGTGATTTATAAACTTAAATAGCAAAATAAAGTTTTGTTTTTTAAAGTGCACCTGTTACGTAATACATCAAATGAAAGGAATCATGAAAAAATACAAATATAATTTATTTGTATTTAAAAAATAATAATAATATATTATTTAAAATTTGACCCATTCTCCTCCCTTTTATTTTCAAAACAACTGAGTCAATAATTCACACAAAAGATTATATAGGGCTTCACTGAAAGTTTATTGATAAAATAAAGCGAAAATCCTAATCTTAAATTTGGTGACCGAATTAGAAAATTAAATAAATATATTTATAAAAACCAAGCGAATCATGTAGCAGATAAAATAAAAACCTCTTTATGGGAAATTAAAGTGTATATTTTTAATAATTTTTAATAGCTTAGTTTAAACGGTATTATGGAAAAATATACTTAAACTAACTTATTCCCTGCTTCTCTTGAACTACAATATTAAAAATATGTACTTTGATTTACATTGTACCAAATCTCAACGGAGGAACGGGATCCTTAGTATACGAGTCCAATTTGCACTTGAACAAACTTGAATGTGGTCTCTTCTCTGGTAATTTTCTTCATGATCTTCTCGTATCTCCTGAATTTCCCATTGATACCGAGTCCTTACCGGGTCTTCAATGTTAGTCTGAAGATGGTAGACAATGTAATTCGTTCCTCGAAGTTTCCTTGGACTTCCATCGTCTTGAAATGATCGATTTCACAACGTTTCAATAATTTTGGATCTGCTATCGTCATCAGGTGAATGATGGGAAATTTAGATTACCGTCGTATTTATACTCTTAAGCGGTCAAGCTTATTGGGGCCCTTAATCCCTTGCGTAGCGTCAGTGGCTCAAGAAGAGGTCTCCAAATGTTTTTAATTTGGACGCTGGGATCGCTGATTAAACTCTGTAGAGAGTATGTATGCCGTCTTGATCAATTTTTGATAGCACAGCCACATTTTCGTGCCCTTATCTGGTGGAAATGTTGAACAGTATATCGTTGATGATTTTGCATTAATGTACATTAATGTACTGAAAAAGGCTTGCATATTTTTAAAATTATGTCAGTAAAACTGAAAAAAATCTTATTGATTTTCACTGACCAATTTTTAGTGGTTCAGCCTAAGGATAAATGAAGTTTATTCTAAAAGATTTAAAACATTCCACTGCTTATATTTTCCTAACGACCATTTTTGTGTTTTGTACTAAAGCAAATAAATTGAGAAATTCACAGATTAGACGTTTGGCTTAGGACTATCGGCAACAACTGTATGCAAGTTGATAAGTAAAGACGTGATTTTCGCAATCAAGCAAGTTTCGGCAAAAATCACAATTTGGAGGGTACTCCAGCCTTGTGTATTGTTTTGCTTTTGTTAATGTTTAATTTTGTTTATTATACTGTTTATGGACTATGTTTGAATTAAATGTTTTTATTATAACATGTTTTTGTATTTATAATTAATGAAAAATCACGAACACGATAATGAGTGAGGGAAGTAGATAGAGAGAGAGAATTAATTTTTAATTTCTGACTATTAATAGACAGACATATAAAATTGGTGTAAGTAATTATTCTGTAAAAGGAAGTGTCGCATTTTTGTTTCTTTAAAAGGGGCGGTAGTTCATTAATGATTAAAAATCTTTAAGTTAAATGATAGCTACCAGAAGTCTAAGATATAAAAAAAACACTCAAAACTAGAGTACATGTGTTGATAGTTAACAGAAACGTATATCGCAAACTATTGCTTTTTTAAACATGTTAAAATCTTAAGGAATCATTTTTAACTCAATCAAACTAATTAAATATGCTTAATGTCAAAGCCACAAAAAAATCTCTTGTACGCTCATATGTTTCGTTGAATCTCATCCCCGTTAATAGTCGTTTATCTGAAATTCCGAACAAAGATATAACCGCGAAGGAAGGCAAAGCATCCAGAACCTACTTGTATCACTACTATCAGTTTGGGTCTCTCTTTAAGCCGCAAGTTATGGTGCTGCAATGGCATTTACATATAACATTAATCGGAGGATATGGAAGGAAGGCGAAGGAGGGGTGGCGAATGATTTCGGTAAAGGTTTGCAGGTCCAGCAGCACGTGCGTGTTAACCACGTTTCTAACATCTCCCACGCAACCCTTGTAAGGAAACAACACAATACTGTGTATCTAGCTTTCGGGTGTCCTTATATAATCCTCTAATATTGCACCACGGCAAATATTAATCTAATAGAAATTCAAAGGATTAACAATATTTACACAAGTACACATTCAAATTTTACAAATTAGGGCATTTATAACGATTTCTAAGTTAAAAAATAAATTTTTGGGAGGATATGAATTATGTCAAAATTGTAATTGTACAGAAGAATATCAGAACAAATGTACAAAATTAATTCTATGAGAACCAGTAAACTAGGCAACATATGACACAAAAAACATAATTTTCTTCTTCTTTAAAAGCTATTCTTTCGGAATGGGGGTGTCTTTGTCCCCTCGAGATTATTACCGATATCAACGTGTCTCCATTTTGGGTTTTTACTATTCACAATAGTTTCTGAAAACTCTTAACTGAAAATAGTGTGTAGGACAATTTGTGAATACCGTCCGGAACACTAGAGTGCCTTCTTATACAAAAATCAATTGATATTTGCAAGATAAGTATAATACAATATACATATTGCAATAGATTTCGGGGGTTCAATCTTACAAATATTCACACACACTTTAAACGTCTTTCTTTTTACCATAATAAAATCTCTTATTTACCAAAAACCTTGACTAATACTATTGGCTGGTGTCCTAAACGCTGCTTCCAAATCAAACTGCTTCAAAATTCTTTCCCGTCGGCTAGATGGTGGTCTAGATAATATTCCATTTCAGATTTTTTTTCACTTTCCTGTTATCTGTCTTTTTTTTTCAGAATACCATTCTGATCGGATGAAAACCCAAAATGATCAAAATTTTCCATTTACCTGCTCAATCATGCAAAATAACCGTAGTTCTGGGTCTTAGCGCAATTCAATAAGATTCATAAGAAAAACATATTTCTAGATATAAACTGAGCAGATAAAACACAAATGTAGTCCTTGTCATTTTATAATTAACATTAAATTTAGTTTCGAAATATTTACAATATTACGATTGAAAAATATTATCAGAAAATTTGTTCCAGAAGTTAGGATTACTTCACACATATATTATTTCACAACTACAGTTATACGGGATTTCTAGCTCGCCAAGAACTTACCAATAGGTTATAAAAGGAAAACTATCTATCGGACATTTACCTATACCATAAGCAGTTTGTCATATGATTCTATTAGATATACATGAATGGTTCATTCATAATTAGATTTATAAATATAGATACCCCTAATAAATTAAATACAACAGACTACATCTATCGGGCCATAAAATAGTTACAAACCACCGTAATGGCAAAACAAGTATATTTTGGAAATTGAAAATCGTTCAGAAGTTATTCGATTAGTAGTTATTCTATATATAAATATAAATCACTCGTAATTTTCTTTTTTTACAGAGAACTTTATTTAAAATCGGAAGAAAGTTTTTATGTGTGTAAATAAGTATAGTGTGCATATTTACTTCATGGGGAATCTCAAGTCGATATCAGTAGCTTTCTGAAAATATGTACATTAATTTTTGAATATTTTCTGACAGTAATATCTCAAGTAGGTTAAAAAGTTTGACAGAAACAATTTGTGTGATAATTAAATATTCAATATTTATTTTTTCTGCATAAATAACAACAACTTTGATCAGATAATACCCATGTTTTCAGCTAGTTTCAGTGAGATTTCCTCTTCTGAATATGTCACATTTTGCTAAAATGTGTCTTGTTGTTTTATTCGGCCTACCTGATATTGATATAATTTTATATCGGTAAATTTTTGCCCAGAAACACAAGGTTCACTATAAACACTATTTCTAAGCTGGAGACTTTAGTTTTATGTACGAAAATAACCTACTTATCCTTTCTAGTGTATTTAAAACTATATATGTTTGGAATATATGATATCGTTCTCAACATTTTGTATTATGCTGCTGGTGAATATACGATATGTTTTTGTTGTTTCAAAATTCTCTCATTCAATTTTTAAGGATGTTTGAAACACGTGTAGTCTCTCCGCTGGAGATTGGTAATCCAAAAATACAAAAAACTTCATTCATATTTCTCTGTCGTTAAAATTATCTTGAATATAAAATTGCAGGGACCTAATGCAACTTTTTGTAGGTAAACGAATTAATTTCACCCAAAATAAAATTTAAATAGCATTTAAAATCTCCTAACTAATTTTGGATTCTCTTCTGCCAAAGTGTATAAATTATGAAATTTGTTAAATTGGTTCGGGGAAATGATGCTTTATACCTGAACACTTTCTATGGATACTCTCTTCGAGGTGTCATTCCTTTGTACGCAAGACAATATATATTATATATAAATATAATATATATTGTTTCTGGTCGGGAACCTTCATCAGTTGCGCTTCCCACAATTGAATGTCCTCTCGAACACTCCTTTATGCATTTGATGCATTTCGTTAAATTTGAAGACGCGAGAAATATATATTATATCTATATATAATATATATTGTCTTGCGTACAAAGGAATGACACCTCGAAGAGAGTATTCAATATCTCTGACAGGTGAAGTAACCTGAAAAATTTTATAGTGACATTCTGTCCTAGGAGTTAAGGGTGAACAGCAATCACACGGAATGGCTCCAGATTCGGAACCTCTGTGTACTGATTCTCTTGAAAATCCTAGATGTCGGTCTTACATCGCGCGTCTTCAAATTTAACGAAATGCATCAAATGCATAAAGAAGTGTTCGAGAGGACATTCAATTGTGGGAAGCGCAACTGATGAAGGTTCCCGACCAGAAACAATATATATTATATTTATATATAATATATATTGTCTTGCGTACAAAGGAATGACACCTCGAATAGAGTATTCAATATCTCTGACAGGTGAAGTAACCTGAAAAATTTTATCGTGACATTCTGTCCTAGGAGTTAAGCGAGAACAGCAATTACACGGAACGGCTCCAGATTCGGAACCTCTGTGTACTGATTCTCTTGAAAATCCTAGATGTCGGTCTTACATCTCGTGTCTTCAAACTTTCTATGGAGCCATAGTTTTTTTTTTAATTCATTCGCAAAATTTTTTCTTAGAAACACAGGCGATACATTGGTAAGGATTTAATTGTTGATCATATGGAACACTGAAAACACAGTATGCTGAAACAATTCATTTGCAAAAAGTGTACTTGCGGATGGACTAATCTTCTCAAATTCAGAAGCTTCTTTACTTAAAGAGTATGATGTCCAATTAATTTATATGCCAATAGATCAAAACCTGTCAATCTTTAACTTACGGCAAAGTATACTTATTTCCTGCGTATATGTTAATGTAAATAAATGTGTGTTGTAATTCATACAACCAATTCGACATGCAATAATATGGTTTTTGTTTTTACTTTCGAAAACGAAATATGTAATAAACGAAATTATAAAAAACTATAAAAATGACGGGAGATACTTGGGCGTACAATATTGCTTAAAAAATTTACTTTATATGACATTTTCTGTCTTATTTTTAATGAGAAATCTCAAACCAACCATTAGTCGAAGATTCTCAAATGCTCGAAATAATTTCTATGTTGTTGATCGTGGATAAGATATTCTTCATTAGCATTAATTTCGTAGTTAAAAAATGAAATGCACCAGAATAAACGTATTGTTTTTTTTTTCAGATTTTTATCTTCGTATAATTGAAATTTAGCCTATTTGATTTTATAGTTCTCGATGAATTTGGTATTTTGTAAATTTTAGTTTTATATTCCGATTTATTTTATAATTTATTGACAACTCCTTAATTAATTGATAAATAGCAATGACTAATTGCTGTATTAAGTTTATTTTAAAGAATAAATAGTAGTTTTTTCTTAGCGGAAATCTGTATATTGGCGAGCTCTAGTGATCTATAAAAGTTAAAAAGCTGTCTTGTTACATCAATTTTCAAAAACTAGTGTCAATCAAACTGACTCAACTGCGCGGGCTACTCTAAGACTATTGGGCATTAAGCGATCGCAACTAATTCGAAATTTTAAGATAAGGGCTTCCACGACAAGCTAGTTAACAATATAATTTATTTTATACAGCCTTTTTTCTATAAACAGGTGGATTGTTTACAGTTGATCTATGCAGCTTTAAATCCGGCTTGATCATCGTATTTTTAGTTGACTATGAATTACTAATTCCATTTTATGTTTCATAATCATCCCGACAATCTGCCTCATAAGGCAATTTTATGTATGTTTTTTGCCTTTCTATGTACCGTCTTTTGTAAGTAGGCATATGATATAGGCTCTAAAAAATTCACTTTTCTCCATTTAATTTTCTCAGAATATCTAGTGTATCTGTGTATTCAGAGCTATATTTTGTTAATGCTGGTAATATTCCTCATGGTCCGTTTGATCTTCATTTTTTCCTTGAGTGCATCTGTACATTCTCTGACTTCTTACGTGGTTAATGTGGTCTTCACTAAATGCTATTTCTTCATTGCGCATCTGAAATTACTGGCCTGTTTCCCTGAATTGTTCTTTGTAATAGTTCATTTCTATTTTGCAATGTATGAAATACTAACAATGTTCTTCTTCTGTTAGCGATATATTTATTTACGTCTCCATAAGAATGTGATGGTTCTACTTTGGATTTTCTAAACTACTAACTAAATTGTTGTTATTCTGTTGTAGGGCTATGCTCAAAGAGGTGTATACTACTAATAGGATTGTGAGTCTAGCTTGTGTAATTATTATTACCTTTTAACTACACCAAAATGTTATTAGCAGACAAGAATTATTGATTTTTAGTATTTACATTTTAGAAAAATCTTAGAATCAAATTGTTTTAGACAAATTTGTGAAACATTTCTTGATTACTTGTAAGAATATAATTTATTTGCATTATCTTTTTTGAACTTAATGAAAATTTAATTCTATCTCAACAATCAAAATTAAGGAAAAAGTCTAGCAGATACTGAGAATAAAAAATATTATTAATATGAAATTGTGAGTTCTGATCGAAACAAAAAATAGTTTATAAATGCAGTGCCTAAATTTTAATATAAAAAATATAGTTTTCTACAGGAAATGTTAGAGACACTGTAACTATGTTAACTCAGGACAACAATACCTACCTAAAGCAAAATAACCATTATAAATTCCACAAACCTGGATGTATGCAATCTTAATAGATCATAAGAAAATAAATTTAACTTGAAAATATTATGTTATAAAAAAACTAAAACTTTGAAATAATCCACAAAACACAATAAGCACTTCTGTTGAAGTACGTAAGTTCTGAGTTCCTACGCACCAAATAAGTTAAAGTAATAATCGCACATTTATAGATATTGTTTCTCATGAACAAATTACCTACCTGCCTTGTAGATTTATGAATTCTGGCAAAGCAATTCTAAAGGTTCAGTACGTACATACCTAAAAAAGTGCTTACTGTGTAGTGTACTGTTTTGTTAATTATTAACAGTACACTGACGTGATTTTGAATGATATCTCAACAGTTGGAGATGAGAAATGACCATTTGCATGTCACGGGTAGATTACTGGTGCTCATTTGAATATTAAAAATATTAATGCTCGATTTTAAAAACTATACACCAAATGAATAAAATATTTTATATGAAAAAAAATTACAATATATTTCAATAGATTCTGTGGGTCAAAAATTAGCAAATATTTGCTTTCAACGTCTCTATATTGATCAACATAGATTCACTCTTTACAGCCACAATGAGTAATAGTACAGCTGTTCACTTCTTTCGCTGTCGATTCATCACACACGGTAAATTTTTAAACTACTCAACTTCTACAACCGTCGCCTTAAACCAGCCAGTGTAAAAAATTCGATGATTATTGCTAATTGGTCAGAGCGTAATCAAGAACCTTGTCGACGTCGTTTTTACTTCCATCGAAATTTCAGGATAGCAGCCGTGTTGCTCTTCAATTTATTTCTGCTGTTTTTATCGGAACAATTAATATAGAAACTTCCATAATTTTTTTGGAGGCATTAAATGACATTTATAACACTGCCCCCTTTTAAATATGATCGTACTGATCAGAATCATTCTCTCCACAGTAGGGAGCGAATCAATCCAAATAAATTCCGTCTGACGGTAGATGCAAATGTGTGGTTCTCCTTCTCTTGATTTCCAAGATGGTACAAACCTTCTGGAATAGATTGGATACAAAGTTACGCCTTTGGTCTGAAGCTTACACCAAAGGGACACCAAATCTGCTGAATAACTTTTCTACCAGCACTGTCGCCATAGTAATTAACTTCGGATTGTGTATAGCATATGCCTCAAGCCATTTGCTAAATTAATCCATTGCGACCAGAATGGATTTGTTCCTCCTTTCAGACTCGTCAAATGGAGCGGCGCCATCAATTGCAATTCAATCAAATGGGACGGCCACATTTTATTGCTGCATTCTGCACTTTGTCTAGGTCTTCGGGCCCTTACGGGCTGCACAGGTGTCGTATTTGAGGCACCAAACTCTGACGTCTTCGAAGTAATTTACCATGTAGTAACCGTTGGCGAATTTTATCCAAGGTTTTATTCATGCCTAGATGACCTCCAATAATCCAGTTATGTACATCGGTCTGGACGGTGGGTACCTTTTTATTTGAGACTACGAGTTGGGACCTGGTTTCTCCGTCTTCATTGCTTTCCTAAATAAGGATAATTCTCTTTTAACATTTCATTCTCTACTCTTAGAGGGACCCATTGGGCCTGTAACGACTTTACGACGCCCGAGTATTTAGCTACATCGTCCCATCGTGGACTGGGTGCCCCTCTCTTCTTGAGTGACAGGATTGGTTAAATATCTGGGTCAGCTATTTGGTCCTTGATACATTGTTCCGTTGTCCGGTCTTTATTCGCCTGTACGAGAATTTGTCGGATAGAGACAATGCAGACAATACATTCCACCCAATAGGGTATCCTTGACAAGGCATCGGCAATATTATGCAGACAGCCAGCATGGTGTTCAACCTTAAAATCGTATTGCTGTAATTTCTCCATCCACCTGGCCAGTTGTCCCTCCTGTGTCTTCATATCCAACAACCATTTGGGGACGCCAAAATCGGTTCGGACTAGGAAATGACGAAAACAAAGATATTTGTGGAAATGGTTTGCAGCTCTGATTACTGCAAGAAGTGGTTTTTTTCCGATTTCGAATATCCACGACTGTAATAGTCGATCCCGACTAATAGTCTATATACCCGACTTGACCATACAATGTATGGCATCTCACTCCCTCTAAGGCATACATAGTGTGCCCTTAGGGGAAAATTCAGTAAACCCCAGATATACTACATATCAAAAGGGTTTAGCTCTGTGGGAGCCCTTGCCAGGTTAGCAGGCCCGTGGTTGGCGTCGTGGCTGCAGTTCCCCATGAATTTTCTAACCGTCCGGGCCGTTCCCAACAGGACGGCTTTTGCATCAGTTGGTAAAGATGTTCGTCCAGACCGAGGTATTTCAAATTGTTTAATAGATGTTTTGGGACTACTCCTGTTGTTGACAAAACAATTGGTACTGTTCGAGTGTTGTTCATGTCCCATTGTCTCTGTATTTGAAATTCTTGGCTTGGCTATTTTTTCAGCCTGCTTAATATGTATATTGTTGTTGTTAGGGATTGCTATGTCAATTAAGGTTGTTTTTCTAGAGACTTTATCTACCAAAACTATATCTGGTCTATTGTGTGCAACAGTCCGATCGGTCAATATCGTCCGGTCCCAGTACAGCTTGTAGATGTTATTTTCTAAAATAGATTCTGGTTTGTATATATAGGTGTTCTTACCGACTGTGATAGCTCGAGATTCAGCGCTAGTTCCTGGTGCAGTATTTTTGCCACAGCATCGTGTCGTTTTTTGTATTCAATTGCAGCGAACGCTTGGCAACCTCCTGTGATATGCTGGATAGATATAGATGTTTGACAACCATATCTACATCTGTCGTTGTTGATAGAAGGGTCTTTGACGATGTACTTTAGATAGTTCTTAGTTGGAATAACTTGATCTTGGATTGCCAATATAAAGCCTTCCGTTTCAGGAAACATATGCCCAGAGATCAACCAGTAGTTCGACGCTGAACTGTAGACATAATCTTGGTTGACATCGTTTATATGCCTTCCATGAAGCGGCCTCTCTTTCCATTTGAGCAGTTTCTGATCAGTTGTCTGGTGATATACTTGAACTTGTTGTTCTGTCAGTCGCAGAGGTGTTGAGTCATCAACTTGACATATGACTCTGTGTAGATCAGAAAATTTTGCTAGTTTCTGGAAATGATTACGCAAATTGGAAATTTGTTGATCATATAACTTCCCTATATCTGCCAATCCTCTTCCTCCTTCATACCGTGGCAACGTTGTACGTTGGACGGAGCTCTTTGGATGGTGATTTTGAGCTTTTGTTAGTAGAACTCGAACTTTTCGTTGTAATTGTTCAATGTCAGTCTTGCACCATTTAACTATTCCGAATGAGTAACTGAGTACTGAGCACGCGTAGGTGTTAATAGCCTGAAACAGATTTTTACTGTTAAGCTTAGTTTTCAACAGTCGTCTTACCCTTCTATAGAACTCTGTTGATAGGTCCTTTTTCATGGTGGAGTGATCAATTCGTTGAGCCTGCTTTATTCCAAGGTATTTGTAAGTATGACCCTCCTCCATGGATTCAATTGAGGTGCCATCTCTCATTTCGTAGGGCCCCTGCTGTATTTGCCTTTTACTATATTGATAATTTGGCATTTGTCTAGGCCAAATTGCATATGAATGTCATTAGAGAACCCTTCTACTATTTTAAGCATATCATGCAGCTGTTGTTTCGTAGCTGCCATCAACTTTAAGGCGTCCATGTATAACAAATGGTTTATCTATAGTGCTTGTACGTTGTTATGTTTGAGACTGAATCCAAAGTTAGTCGCGTTCAGTTTGTGTGAGAGTGGGTTCATGGCAAGACAGAACCACAGCGGGCTAAGAGAGTCTCCCTGGAATATACCCCTTCTGATTGGGATAGAGTCGGTTTGTATCGAACAGTCGGCTTCATTCAGAAAGATTTTTGTTTGCCAGGTAGTCATGACATATTCTAAAAAGTTAACAATACAATTATTTACTTTATAGAGTTTCAGCACCTGAATGAGCCAATCATGTGGAACTAAATCAAAGGCCTTTTTGTAGTCCACATATGCCATGTAGAGATTTCGTCGTTTGGCGTGGGCTTGATTGCAGACAACGGAATCAATTATTAGTTGTTCTTTGCACCCCATCGAGTTTTTCGCGCATCCCTTTTGTTGTTCGGTAATTATGTTGTTTAGCTCACAATGTCTGAAAAGGCGATGATTAATGCACGACGTTATAAGTTTGTATAAGGTTGGGAGGCAAGTGATTGGTCTGTACTTTGCTGGGTCCTGTGTACATAGGTTATCCTTTGGTAAGAGGTATGTAGCACCATGGGTAAGGAAACTAGGCATCTTGTGTGGATGGATAATTATGTCACTAATGAGTACTGTTAATTTATCGTGGGTGGCGTAAAGTTTCTTTATCCAGTAATTCTGCACACCACCTGGTCCTGGTGCTTTCCTGTTATGGAGGTGTTTCATTATGTTGGACGTGTCTTCCGTTGTAAATGGTTGGTATTGCAACTAGTCGATCCCGACTTGACCATACAATGTATGGCATCACACTCCCTCTAAGGCACTCTATGAGTGCCTTTAGGGGGAAAATTCACTAAACCCCAGACATCCTAGATATCAAAAGGGTTTAGCTCTGTGGGCTGTGGGAGCCCTTGCCAGGTTTTCAGGCCCGTGGTTGGAGTCGTGGCGGCAGTTTCCCATGAATTTTCTGACCGTCCGGGCTGTCCCTAACAAGACTGCTTTTTGCATTTGTTTGTACAGATGTTCGTCCAGACCGAGGTATTTTAAATTGTCTAATAGATGTTTTGGGACTAGTCCTGTTGTTGACATAACAATTGGTACAGTTCGTGTGTTGTTCATGTTCCACTGAGTCTTTATTTGAAATTCCAAATCTCTATATTTGGTTATTTTCTCAGCCTGCTTGATATTGATATTATTGTTGTTGGGAATTGCTATGTCAATTAAAGTTGTTTTCCGAGAGACTTTATCTACCAAAACTATATCTGGTCTATTGTGAGCAACAGACCGATCGGTCAGTATCGTGCGGTCCCAGTACAGCTTGTAGTTGTTATTTTCTAAAACAGATTCTGGTTTATATTTATAGTATGGTAATCTTACCGACTGTGATAATTCATGTTTCAGTGCTAGTTCCTGGTGAAGTATTTTTGCCACAGCATCGTGTCGTTCTTTGTATTCAGTTGCAGCGAACGCTTGACAACCTCCTGTGATATGCTGGATAGATTCAGATGTTTGGCAACCGTACCTGCATCTATCGTTGTTAATGGAAGGGTCTTTAACGATGTACTTTAGGTAGTTCTTAGTTGGAATTACTTGATCTTGGATTGCCAATATAAAGCCTTCCGTTTCAGGGAACATATGACCAGAGATCAACCAGTAGTTCGACGCTGCACTGTCGACATAATCTTGGTTGATGTCGTTTATATGTCTTCCATGAAGGGGCTTCTCTTTCCATTTCAGCAGTTTCTGATCTGTAGTCTGGTGGTGTAATTGGACATGTTGTTGTGTCAGTCGCAGTGGTGTTGAGTCATCAACCTGGCACATGACTCTATGTAGATCAGAAAATTCTGCGAGTTTCTGGAAATGACTACGCAAAATAGAAATTTGTTGATCTAATAGTTTACTTAGATCTGTCAATCCTCTTCCTCCTTCATACCGTGGCAAAGTTGTACGTTCGACAGAGCTCTTTGGATGGTGATTTTGAGCTTTTGTTAGTAAAACTCGAACTTTTCGTTGTAATTGTTCAATGTCAGTCTTGCACCAATTAACTATACCGAAAGAGTAACTGAGCACTGAACACGCATAGGTGTTAATAGCCTGAAACAGATTTTTACTGTTTAGTTTGGTTTTCAACAGTCGTCTTACCCTTCTATTAAACTCTGCTGTTAGGTCCTTTTTCATAGTCATGTGATCAATACGTTGAGCCTGCTTTATTCCAAGGTATTTATAAGTATGACCTTCCCCCATAGATTCAATTGAGGTGCCATCTCCCATTTCGAAGTGGCCCTGCTGTATTTTGCCTTTAACTATATTAATAATTCGGCATTTGTCTAGGCCAAATTTCATATGGATGTCACTAGAGAACCCATCTACTATTTTAAGCATATCATGCAGCTGTTGTTTTGTAGCTGCCATCAACTTTAAGTCGTCCATGTATAACAAATGGTTTATCTTTAATGCTTGTACGTTGTTGTGTTTGAGACTGAACCCAAAATTAGTTGAGTTCAGTTTGTTTGAGAGAGGGTTCATGGCAAGGCAGAACCACAGCGGGCTAAGAGAGTCTCCCTGGAATATACCCCTTCTGATTGGAATAGGGTCTGTTTGTATCGAAGTCAGTGAGATTTTGGTTTGCCAGGTGGCCATGGCATGTTCTAAAAAGTTAATAATACAATTATTCACTTTATAGAGTTTCAGCACCTTAATGAGCCAATCATGTGGAACTGAATCAAAGGCCTTTTTGTAGTCCACATATGCCATGTAGAGATTTCGTCGTTTGGCGTGGGCTTGATTGCAGACAACGGAATCAATTATTAGTTGTTCTTTGCACCCATCGAGTTTTTCGCGCATCCTTTTTGTTGTTCGGTAATTATGTTGTTTAGCTCACAATGTCTGAAAAGGTGCGATGATTAATGCACGACGTTATAAGTTTGTATAAGGTTGGGAGGCAAGTGATTGGTCTGTACTTTGCTGGGTCCTGTGTACATAGGTCGTATCCTTTGGTAAGAGGTATGTAGCACCATGGGTAAGGAAACTAGGCATCTTGTGTGGATGGATAATTATGTCATTAATGGAGTACTGTTGTAATGGTTGGTGTTGCATCGTGGGTGGGCGGAGTTAAGGAGATTTCTTTATCCTCGAGTAATTCATTATTATTGCACACGGAAGAGTCTAGTTTCCGTTGGTTACTGGTTTTGTACCTGGTGTAGACGGAGAGCTTTTGTCGTAGGCTGTCCAGACATTGCTGATGTGATGTTTTCTCCATCCCACTGTGAGTGTATTCGGTTATTGTCCATGTAGTCTTGACAAGCCTTTCTATTCTGTTGTTCTGACTCCTCGTTGGTACTCGGTCAGTCTTCCATCTTTCCGAAGAGAATTGCTATCTTCTTTGCATCTAAATTGGGGAGGCTCTTGCTTTGGTCTTACTTATTATTTGCATAGATATTATTATTTCGTCTCCTTTAGATTAGCAACTGTTTAAGTATTTTTTCTTCTCAAGTCAGCGTAGTTTCGTCCGCTCTTTGTGCCAAAGGTTTTCTGGATAATACCAAATAGTTCGAGGTGTAGCCATAAATCAATTATTGATCTGCGACTCTCTGTTCATAACTTGAAGCTCTGGGTACTCACGACAGAACTCTTGATAGAGTATTTGGCGATATCCAGTCTTGTCCTGGCCAAGGTTCGTGATTCTGTAAAACGTGCGCATTAGAATTTCATGCGCTGTCTTTTCAGTCCCGCTCGAGTGAGCGCTGGCTGTTGATCCTGCGCAACACTTTCTGCGGGTGGAACTCCGTTGGTGATGGTCACGTCTGTGTTGGTGAGTGTTCTTGTGGTTCTTCTGGTTTTTGGGCTGTAGCTCTTTGGAAGGGGCCCGCCTCCTCAACCCTAAATGCTGTCACTGTGCCCTTACAAATCTACAATTTTCATGGGTGTTGTCTGACCCTGGTGACTAACTCGGACCCGTGGGGTTGTCACTTCCCAGATGGAATGATTTAAACCAGACTTGCGGGTTGTGGAGAAGGAAGGAAAGCTAGGTAATAGGTCAGCGGACAGCTGCCCCTTTAGTCGCCTCAGACAGGCGGTGGATACCGTGGTGCTATCAACCCGGCCACCACACGGCGATTATTAGTCGATTATTATTATTATTATTATTATTTCGTCTCCTTTATTAGCAACTGTTTAAGTATTTTTTGTTAGTTTCGTCTATTTCTGTAATACTTCGAGGTGTAGCCATCAACTGTGGGTTCACTTCCAAATATCTCTATTTTTATCAAAATAAATTCACTGTTTACAAACACAAAGGCTGATACTACAGCCTTACATAGGAAATTTTAAACCAGTCTAGAGTCTAGAAAATACCAGAATTCTATGATTATTGCTGGTTTATCAGGGAGTATTCAAGAACTTTATCGAAGTCGTTTTTACTTAGATCGAAGTTTCAGGATGGCTGCTGCGTTGCCCTTCATTTTTGTTTCAGTGTGTTTTTATGTTAAACTGTTGTCTTTATCGTAATGATTAATTTAGAAGTTCTCGAAAAATTTTTTGGCTGCATTAAATGAATTTTATAACAATATACATATTGTCTTAGAAATATTACCACTCAATCACATCAATAATTATCAATAATTATTCACTTAATCAAATTGTAGTTTAAGTGTTTTTATTTATATTATATTTGTTTTTGGTAGTCACTTTTGTTATTGAAGGCCGATCTTATAATTCACTAGTATTTTGTTGCACCCATTTATTGAACTTTCATTAAATTCACCCAGTTCCGCCTAATATCGAAAATTCCGTGTACATACACATATTGCCAATTTTTCTTGATATAGGGTACATGTTTCATGAGTGAACTGAAATTTTACGAATTTCGTTTCTGACTTACATGTCATATTTAAGTCGGTGGTGACGGCACTTCAGCGTCACCATTTCCCAGACTAATATACATTTTTTTCAAGTCCTCCTCCTGGATTAAAAAATTTGTTTGCTACTTTTTGAGATTTTCTGAAAACGTCCATGTTATAGGTCGAAGAAATATATATTTGAATATCCCGGGGCAAAACTTTAATAGTTTACTATTTAAACCGTACAAATTGGTTAAGTCGTTTTACAAGAAAATACTGATTAAATCACACAATTTTGATGTTTTGTTACTCATGGTTTACTCTATGGAATGTTCTTTGTTGATGAATAACAAGCTAAACAAGACCTCCAACTTTTTCCTCTAAGAAAATTTTCGAAGTACCAACAAAGGTCAAGGGTACCAAACATGTCTAGTTGGTGAGGGTAAAATTTTCATTATAAACGATTTTATAAAGTTAATTCCAGAGATAATGTGATACAAGCACGAAAGACCGTTGGTCCAATAAAACATATGGTTATTGTGCCGAGGTCCTCCACCCTCAACATGCCAGAATTAAACTGAAACATAGTGGACAACGTTGAGATTCAGTTTTACTGACCATATATTAAACTGGTTATGCCGTTTCCTAGAAATCAGTAAATATATTACATAAAATGCATCATAAAATAAGTTTTTTCAATATCCAGCGAAACAGTAAGTGTCACGTCATAGAATAAAAGTATACCACTTTAGGAAATACCTTGACAAAAATCAGCTTTAATTATCCAGTTCGATACGGCAGTTTTTCCAAAAATAACGAACATGTATAAAATAAATGTATATAGAGCGTCCCTTTTTTTACCAGTTGGATAATATTTTATATACATGGTACGAACTAGAGTATTATATATAAGCAACTTTGAGTTAAATTAAACAAAATAACTCAAGCCATTATTTAGTATATTAGGTTATTGGTAAAGAAAATCAACAATACCATTAAAAACAGATAATAACACATAAAAGCATAGTTTACTAGGATTATAAATGAGCTTAAATTATAATTATTCTTTAATGAAAACTAAAAAATTTTACATTTTTTAAAAACGGTTTAGCGTTAAAGGATAACCGAGATTTATACTGCTAGAAAATCAAGTACAGTTTTCTTAAATATGTTTTTTTTTTTGTATTAAATCAAATAACGGTATTCATTATCTGAAAGTATGTAGAATCTTTTAAATTTAGATATTTCGAAAATAATTTGTTTCCTTTGATTTGGTAACCGTGGTGGAATGAAATCGTTGAGGAGTGTAAGAGGTTGATTTTGGGGGACGGGTGGTGGTGTGGGTCCGAACCCGGCCACTAATAGTACAGCACACACGCACACACCGACATCTGGAATAGAATCAATAATTCATATTACATCCTCCGAACAATGGCTATATTTGCACATGTATATGTATTTATGAAACCCGGATTCCATATACAACATCGGAAACCCATTAAGAAAGCAAGATAGGATTAGTGTTGATATAAATGTTTTACCTCAAATTTACAAAGGAAACAAAATACTTATTGTATCTAGAAACCTCAATAAAAAGGAGTATTTAATTTTTTAAATTTTATTCGCCGTTTTGGATATATACACTACTTTTATAACTTTAACGTTCTGTTACTTACCTAATTGTAAAAAACCAGTCACATTAGCGAGCCTATCTTCTATCTTCTGCAAATTGACTGTATTTATCCTTGATATTTTTCCATTACAGTTGTTATTTTTTAACCGACTTCCAAAAAGGAGGAGGTTATCAATTCGTATGCAACTTTTTTTATGTATGTCCTGCGAATATTAAAAGACGGCTTGGGCAATTTTGATGATTTAAACTGCATTATATTAAAGAACATTACAGAAAGGTCCCATATAATTGTCTATAACATGAGAATTACGGTTTTCTAGAAAATCAAAAAAAAGTAAATAAGGGACTAGTTTTCAGCGATTTTCAATGAATCTTTACTGTTTTCTCTAAAAGTGCTCAAGCAATTTGAATATTATAAATTGTATTATACAAACATATGTTCCAGCTTGATTCCGTACATTTTTCTATAACGCAAAATCCTTTTTCTGAAAATCGGAAAAATATATGCAATAAACTGTAAACATCAGGTAATAGTCACATTTTTATCTTAAATATCTAGTTTAAATGTTATGATATGCCATGAAAGTATATCGTAAATCAGTTTCTGTTAGAGACGAAGTTATATTTGCGTGAAATGGCAGAAAATATTCCGTTAGTTTATCGAAACGAAAATTTGTTAGATATGTCGGCGAACTCTTTTATTTGGTATACAGTTGAAGGTGTGTGCGTGTGCGTGCATGTGATATTAGATGGTACATAAGCCGTTGTATACATAGGATGGTTGAAATATAAGTTGGAATTGAATTAGTTATACAGGGTGATTTTAAAAATATTGTATTGGCAAATAAGTAGTTGATGGTGATTGAAGTAAGAGTGGAGCAAAACTAGAGTTATACAGAGAGCGAATATTTGCAGAAAAATAATTACAGTTATACAAAAGTGTTCAAAAAATGTCAGAAGTAGTTGAACATACAGGATGGTTGAAATATAAGTTGGAGTAGAATTACAGTAATACAGGGCGGTTTAAAAAATCTCCTTAAGTTATATAATTATCCTTCTTAATTTTATTAAGGGATATGTGATTAATGTCATCAAACTAAGTACAAATATAAGCCCATTTTTCAATGAGTTTATCTCAGTTATCGGCAGCGTTATGACCCGCGAATGAACCATGTGCTTAACATATGATATATACAATACCATATATTAGTATTTGACTTGACATATCAGCCAGCTGTGAGATTACTATTACCATTATTAAATGTAGGTGTTAAGTTAAACATTTATATGGTTAAAGTCAACGAGAATAAAGTGTTTGTTAAATAATTTATATTTAAAAAAGAACCGCCTTCAACTGGCTTAAAAAAAACCGTTTAGAAACCTTGTGCAATCAATTACTATTGTTCTGGCCAATATTTTTTTTATCTGATTTAAAGTACAATTCTATTGATTATTTTAGCATATTATTATCTCTCTCTCTCTCTCTCTCTTCTTTCTCTCTTTCTCTCTATTTTGTATTTTTGTTCTATATATTTCACGTATTTTTAACTTTTCTTTTATTATTTGGACCACTTCCTATGAATATAACCCTAATTCATTCTATATTGCAACCACCCTATATATATATATATATATATATATATATATCTTTGGGTATTTGTCACCCAATATAAATTATTTGTCTATCATTTTCTGCACCACCTAGTACACACTGTTGCAACCATTCTGTATAAGTATTAATCCTTTATACCCTATTGACTGTTTTTATTTTTCTGTTGTTTAAATCACCCTGTATACCTATAATTTTACTTCGCCCCAATTATAAGCAACTACATGTGTTCCACACTATATACCATCAATTTCACTACACCTTATATTTCAACCAATTTTAGTATGTAACTGCTACTAACATTTCTTTAACCCTGCGCCCTATAACTCAAATATCCTTACTGCATATGCTTATTTGACAATTTTTGGAACTTTTTTTGATGCTCTCTGTAAGACTATAGTTGTACTCCACTCTTATTTCAACCACCTTGTATATGCAACTACTTACGTGCCACTCAATACAACATTTTTTGAACCAATTTATATAATTTTAATTCTAATCCTCCTTATCCTATATATGCAATTGCTCATGTACCACCCAATATCACAATTATTTGTACGATTGTTTTTAACCCACCTTTATAACTGTAATTTTACTCCTCCTATATTTCAACTGCGCTCATTGCGTGCCGCTTGAACTTCGATGCACGCACACACACATACCAAATCACCATTTTACTCTATAGAAAACATCGCTCACATAACAATTTTTCTAACGCAATGCAAAATTTTGTGTCATTTCGTCATTTCACTCGACTGTAAGACCTGTAAAATGAAAACCGTTACAAACAACATTTACGTACGTACAACATATCTTGACATTTAAGCTAGATATTTTTGATAAAAAAAACATTTACATTGTACATATTGTTCTAATTTTTGAAAATAACGGTATGTTTTACATAATAGATAATTATACGGAATCAATCTCTTTGTAGAATCCAATTTACAATATTCACATTGATTGAGCCGTTTTAGAGAAAACAGTGAAGACTCATTAAAATTCACTGAAATGTAGTACTTTAATTACTGTTTTATCTGATTTTCTGGAAAACTGTAAATCTCACGTTATAGAAAATTTTATAGTATATTTCTGTAAAATTCCTTAATGCAATGCCGTTAAAATTATTAAAATTGCCTGAGCCTTTTTGAGTAATGACAAAGCATGCCATAAGAAAGATGCCAACAAATTGATAACTTCCTCCTTTTTGGAAGTCGTCTAGATTTAGCGGTACTTTTTGAATCAAAATTTACTTTCAGTTTTCATATAGATATTAGTATTTCGTAATAGGAAAACTCGTAATCTTTCACAAATATAGACACTCCACCACGAGTGTTCGATCCGCTAGTGACATTTAAATTCTGTTATATGGTCTCTCTATCGTTTAAACGAGATAAAATCTACCCAGATAGAGGAATAGACAACGCTTATTTATTATAACGTTTCGGTTTTGATCGTCTAGAAAAGCCTGGAGAAACTCATTCTGTAATATATCTGTCAACAATTGTTAATGGAAAGATAATAATGTGTCCTTCTTTTTGGAGGATATGAACTTTGTGGTCTAGAGTATTTGGTAGGTCTAAACCTTACTTTTATTTACCCAAAGCATATATAAAAGTCGTACTTGGGTCGCTGTTATATGAAAGCTGTTCAACTTTCAATAAGATACTCACACACTCAATATATATTTCCATGTAAAAATATATACCCAGGACTGTCAAAAGTGCAGCAGATGAATGCAGCTTCCTTATTGCATGAGGAACGCAGCGATGAAAAATGTATAGGAAAAAAGATGTCCTGATTGTTCTGTGAACTAATTTAAACCATGAATGGGAATCCTCAGTTGTTACTCATACCAAATTGGCCGAAATGGTCAAAACTACACTAAATGATTAAGAAGCACCAAGATATCTCCCTGATGTAAACAATGTACTTCTACTTCTCCAATGATGACAGTACAGAACAAAAAATCCATTACTTATTTTATTCAAGTTTTAAGTACCTATAGAAGGTAACCACTGATCAATCTAACATGAACATGAAGAATGTTTTTGGCATAAATACCTTATAGTCAGCAAGGTACAATTATTTTTATATTACACAAATGAGGAAGTATGCTTCAGAATGTATAAATATAATTTTCTGGTACAGTGCTGGCTTGCAGTATAATCCACAAGCAACCCATTTACAATAATTTGTGATTGTTTCAAGCTAACTTCTGTAGATGAAATCGGTAAGAAAGTTAAATTAGTGATAAATTAAAATTCAATTTAGAGATTAGATATATGCATATTGTTCATTCTTTCACATCAACTTTTATGCATTATAATATTTTTGGAATTTAGCATTCCTTAATATATAGACTACAAATAAAAAGCCAAAGTTTAAATTCTAGGTCATTTGGTTAAAGAAAATATAATTCCCTTAAGTTGTAAATTATGTAAAATCAACTGAAAGCCAACTGAAGCAATATTATGATATGGAAATGGAATAAACGTCAAATGTAAAGATGAAGAATTTTCAATGAATTCTTAAGAATCGTTTACGCGTTTGCCAACTATAATCACTTGCCATACATTTTTACTCATTCCAAATGAGATATAAAGCAGTTATAATTATTACTTTACTTGTCAATCAAATGTACTGTATCGCTAATAAACTAATAAAACACAACTTGTTAATTTCTGAAGAATCACAATAAATTAAATTCAAACAATTAATGGAATAAAATCGGATTAATTATTATTTTTTTAATAAAATGACAATATGTAGACCTATCACACCTACCGACCTGTGCGAAATCACAATATTCAATTATAAAATTGAAGTTCTCTGTTTGCTTGTTTGTTCGGACATCACGTAAGAACAACTGCATTAATTTTGATGAATATAGCCTATAGTTTGACTTAAAATTAGGTATAGGTACATTTTGTTTTCCTACATTGACAGAAACAGTAGCTTTAGCAAAAAAACTTCTACGATGTTGGGTAACACACCCTTACTCTATTGCTTTTTATTCAAAATTCGGAATATGCCAATGTACTTAGTTTCGATTTAACAACAAAATTGAACATAGAGCGGAGTAGAATTACATGTGGTCCAAATATTTAAAAAGTTATATTATGTGGCTCACAAGCAGCTGTGTTTGAAATAAGGGAGGTTGCAATTAGTTATTTTGGGGGCCATAAATTGTTGCATATACCAGGTGGTAGAAAACCGGAATTATCTTTATGTAGGATGGATAACAAAATGTTATATTGTTTGACTTAGTGGGTGCATATATAGAATATGGTTAAAATAATGGAAGTACAGAATTATCGTAGAAAAATGTGCTATGTAATATGTGACATTTGAATTATATTATTTTGTTTTTATAGTTATGAAATGGATTAAAAAAATGTTAGAAGCAGATGTTTACAGGGTAGTGTGGAACTATAGTTTAAAAAAATATTTTATATTAACAAGTAGTTGCATATATAGGATGTTGAAATATGTTGCGGAGTATAATTACAGTTGAGGTGAGAACGAAGGTTTTCGCGGCCAGAATCATAGCTGATTCTGCTTTTTCCGGATTTGGACAGCGTCATTTTTTCGAGTTAATTTATTTATATACCTAAACCAGGATATAAACAAAGTTTTCCGACGTTTCGCCCAGACTAATAAGGGTTTTTTTCAAGGATGAGACAAAACACAAAACAAATGTTACTTACCTTGCGGCGACTCTATTCATTTCATCTTTATCTCACGAACACACTTCAAAACTTCACTTTTTATTTAACTTGTCACAATGATGCACACATTCTAAATGAGTAATAGCTACGAAAGAAAGTTGAGGTGAGTTTAAAAAATACTCCAAATAGATCTACAAGCTGTTCTATATACAGGACTTTTGAAATATATTGGGGAAGAGTTCTAAGTATACAGGGTGGTGCAAAAATGCTCTATTAGCTCATAAGTAGTTGCATATACAAGGTTGTTGAAATCTAGAGTAAAGTTGAATTATAATTATACAGGGCAGGTAAAAACGTGGTAGAAAAGAAATTGTTATATAAGGTAGAACATAAGCAGTTGCATATATGGACTACCTGAAATATGGGGTGAGATTATGTTAACTTACACAGTGTGATTCAAACAAGAAAAAGTTGCATATGATAGGGTGGTTTAAATGAAGTGTGGAGAGAAATTAGACTTTATACTGTGGTTAAAACAAGGTAAAATTGTGAAATATCGTAGCTCATAATCAGTCGCACAGATAGGATAGTTGAAATATAAGGTGAGTAGAGTTATTGGTAAGTATTTTAAAAAATATATATTGGGTGACCAATACGCAGCAGCATATACAGGATGTTTGTAATACAGGTTGAAATTTAATTAGTGGATTTATACTTAAACAGGGTGGTACAAAATATGTTATACTGGGTGGCGAATAAGTAGTTGCATATACAAGGTGGTTGAAATAGAGTGTGGAAGTGGTGTTCGGTCCATGAGTGATTAGCTAATCCAGACTTTGTAAGCTTTCTTCTTTGAGTAGGTATGCGGTGCTCCTTAATCCTAGTATCCAGTGGTCCCTTAGTCTTCCCAATGTATAGACTGCCCAGCGTCCAAATTAAAAACGTTTGGAGGCCCCTTCTTGAGCCACTACCGCCACACGTCACCAACAAACCAATGCCGAGGAACGAGTTACATTGTCTACCAGGTTCAGACTAACATTGAACAAAATTGTTATATAGGGTGGCCAATAAGCAGTTGCAGTTTGGGTGAAATATGTTGGAGATTGGTGGATTTATAGTTATATAGACTGTTACAAAAAATCTTATAGTGGATTGCCCATAAGTTGTACCATATAAAAAGTTTTTGAAATCGCGGGAGGAGTAGAATTTTTTTACGTGGTTGATTAAAAAATGTTCAAAAAAATATTATATAGGGTAGACCATGAACAGCTGCATGCTACTTTATGGAATACATAAAATATTGAAATTGAGTGAAATTATACTTTACAAGGCGGCTCAAAAATTATCAGAAATAATTTTTATATAGCGTAGACCATAAGCAATTGAGTATCTGAAATATAGGGTGGTGTAGAGTTATAGATATGTGATCCAAAATGATATATTGGTTAACAAATAAATAGCAGCATCTACCGGATAGTTTCACTATAGTGTGAAGTACGGTTACACTTATACAAGGTGGTTCAAAATTTTTTTGAATAAAAGCACTTGAGGTTTGGGTGAAATATATTCGGGATTAGTTGATTTATAGTGATGTATGGTGGTTAAAAAAAGTTTAAAAAAATTGAGAACATAGGATATCCCATATGTTTCATACGCGATTTTTATTTGCAAAGAATTGTACATTCCATACGCTGCTGAAACCGTGGGTAACGGCTAGTATTTAATAAATTTAGAGCGAAGTATGTTATAAAATACCCAAGTTTGCTAATTTAATGTGCAGAACCGAAGATCTTTGTTCACCTCGCGAAACATTATTATAGCAACTTAAACCTGCCACGGCCATGGGAAGGTGAAGATATTTCGAGGTGCTGTTTGGAGCTTATGTTTGCTAATTTCTAGTCTTAGTTTGTATTAGAATATCAGTCATAAATCAATTTAGCAGTATTTGATGGTATATAAAATTATAAATAATGAATTTACACATATCGGAGATATATTGAAAATTATATCCGTTTATCAAAATTTATAAAAATCACATATATATCTGCACAAATAACAGAAATGCTTCATTAAGTTTCGAATAACACTGTATTACATAACAGACAAGTTTCCTTTAAACACTTATTTTTTGCGAGTCAAAAATGTTCGAAACCTGTCGTTTTCATAAACCCATTTTTTTGCTTGAACTGAAAAAATATATTTTTCTTTCCAAGACGGACCGAGCAATCGGCGGATTAAACTGCAGAATAGTTGAAGCATTTTTCCAAATTCAACTTCAAGTTAACATTTATTCATTAAACACATTCCTCGACTACGAGTTCTTGTTCATTAAGTACAGATATTTCGGGTTATTATGCAGCAAGTTTTAAAAATGTTGCCATTTGACGTTCTGTGTTCAATCAGTTTTGAATTTAAGAACTGTTATGAGTGTTCAGCCCGAAATTGATTGATATATACAATCGCTAATTTATGTAAACTTTGTTAGCAAGGTGTATATAATTATTATACCGTGTAGCCCAAAAATCTGGATGTAAGAGGCAACCTCTCTTAGACAACATTATTTTTGTAAAATTTTTCAAATTTTCTTTAGGGCCGTATGACATATACACAGAGCTTGCTTGTGGCTCGATAAGAAATTCGATGGCGACTTGGTAGGGAGAAATATAATTAATGTATAGGTTGGATAGGTTGGAACATTTTCAATGAATTTCCCTTGAGATATTTAATGTAAACCAAAAAAGGGTAATGGCAAATGAAAAAAAACTATTTATTAAAATGGAATATCAAAATATAGGAACCAATTTCAGGACAAATATCTACAAAATGGCTGCCCTTCATTTCTAAATAGTCAAGTGGGTCAAAAAATTCATATTGGTACAAAGAACCAAAAAAAATTATAACATCAACAATCTAAACATATCAAACAATAATAGACAATAAAAATAAATGGCATTTAAATACAATAATTATTGTTCAGCAATTTTACATGTTGAGAGAAAAAATGGCCCAAATAAGAGAAACGGAATTAACATAAATTTTTATGATGGTTGGTTATCAAGTAGACGTTTGTGAATCTCTTTGTCGCAATATTATTGGTAAATCGTAGAGGAAGTGCAATCTCGCCGGAAAGGGGCGTAAATGCCCCAAAGTAAACAACCAAAAACAGCAAATAATGATTAAAAAGCTCAAAATGTTGAATTAGAATTGTCAGAATTTCCCCAATGTTAAGAAGAACGTATGAAGATGTGTAACAACCATCTGGATTTCCCTAGCAGTGGACAGTGTTTTCAGACGGGGTCTTGTTCTGTTTAAACGATATAGCTAATCATCATAGTGCTTGGTAAAAATTCGTAATGAGCATTCACTAAATCTGAGATGAGCATTTTTAGGAGGCGTATTATTGGATAATTTTTAGTAGATGTTTGTTAGCGTTACAAAAATGTTAGCAGGCAAAATGTCCAATCTCCTGAATAGAATGAAGAGCTACCGTTCAATATCAGATTTCAGCTAAGCATAGCACCCCTTCACTGTGAACGTCACAACTGAATTTTATAAACGAATTATTTGCATCCACCGATTTTGTAAGCAGTTTACTGAATCGCCCACTAAGTCACCTGACCTGAATCCATTACATTTTTTTTAAGTTTAAGCTCTAAGGTTTAATAGGTATTAAGAGTCCATTCGCTTATAGAAAATCACTGAATTATAGTAAATAAACAAACATAACATCCAATAAATGTACCATACATACAGAAAATTTGCTTTTCGTTCTAATAAACATTTTAAATTAGAAACTTGACAGACGTCATACATCAGAATCAGAACAGCAGAAAATAGTAAAAATTTTGGATGGTAGGGACAAGGATGACAACCTTAAAACCTTGCAAAAAAGTTCTGGTTATAGATGGGAAAGAGAGGGATAGCAAACTTATATGAGGATTAAACGGAAATCGTGTTCAGCTGAAACCGTTAAACAACAAGTTCAAAAAGTGTTTTTTTAGTGCTTGAATTTAAATCAGAGAATTGCGAAAGCAAATCTCTACAGGAATTGCTATAAACATGCAAGGTATTGAATGTAAAACAAACCCCTGGTAAATTTGCAAAATCTTGCAAAAATCAAGGTAGTCGTAAATATGATATGTGTCAGAATCAAATCTTTTGTACAACACGGTATAGAATGCGTTTGTTACATACCACAAATTCTATTTAGTTTACCGTTGTTATTGATAACCGCCTACTAAGAGGATATATAATTTTAGCCTACATATTTCAGAATAATGGTAGAGGGAAAGAACAAATATCACATCTTCTATTAATTTTTTACGTCGCATCGAATTACCTGCTGCCGCATAAGCAAATCCCAGAGAAATCCGTGAACTTAAGTAACAAGTGAAAGAAGGTAATCCACCTCTCATCTTTATCTATTATATTATCCTTCAGAAGAAATCTTCCCAGTTTCGCAGAATCTCGAAAAAATGTTTCTAATTATAGTTATTTTAACGAACAATTGAATATAAGTTGTACATTGTTATTGAGTAATGTGGCCTGAAGATAAAGCCACCTACAACAAAGGTTGTTGTTGATGTGTTTGAGGCGTTGGACAAAAGCCAGGCGAGGCAAAACAAAATGGATCGTGATCTGTTTTACGTGCATGAACAGTAACATTGGACATTTTTTTATCTCTTTCGATGCTGATTTGAAGTAGGGTTTCGAAATATGCGAATGAAAATTAGTGGTATTTAGCACGTCTACAATGACATTATTATTTTTCGAATTATGAGACAAATATTGTAAATAAAGTATTCAATAAATTGCTGTAGATTTATTTTGTTTTCTGAGATATTGTAAATTGTTATCCCACAAAGGAATCGAAATATTACAGTACCATTCTGAGTAAGAATTCTACAATTTCTTTATAAAACAATATTTTAACGGACGAATTCTTAGGGAGGAAAATAAATTTAAAATTGCCCATAACACTATGAAAAAACATGAACTTTAGTTGTGCTTCTCCCTGGACATCTATTTGTTGAGTTATTACGGAGAAAATTACACATATAGTTACACAATTACATTTAAATAGTATACACAAGTTACTAAATACTTTATAGTTATTAATCAGTGTGTTAATATTTTTATAACATTTTATTTTACCCTAAAAAATTCAAGATAAAATCAAGATTCCATTTCGAAATTAACGTCGTAACAAAAACTAACTATAAGAATAAAAAATGAGGCAATATATTTCCAGAACGTACGATTGCTGGTAAAAAAAGTACCGAAATTTTCAGTCCTTTACTTGAGAGAACGGGAACAACTATATATAGAAGAATTGTCAGATTTCGTTGATCTTCTACTGTAAATTTTTATTGGGAACAGTTTGTTATGTGAAGTTGTGACTAAATCGAGGCTTTTAATTGTTTGTGTGAAACCTGTTTGGACATACGGGGTACGTATCAACGGGAATTTTATACTGTTCGCAGTAAATTTCAAAAATACTCCTAGTAGAAGATGATCTCTGAATAGAATTATAAGATTTGTCGAGAAAAAAAATGCTACAAGAATATAAAAAACCCTTTAGTTTTCTATTAGATTTATTTACTTTACCAAATTGTAGATTCAGTTAAGAACTTGTTATACAGTTACACGTGCAATAATTTAATGTAAAATTTTCTTAGAATAGTAACGATTTGATCACATAATAACTAATTATTGCCTTCTTTATTCTTCGGCTACACTCATTCTTGTGTCTGTTATCCCGAGAGGGTCCACATATTTATGTTAGACTTCTTAGACTGGATTAATCTCTTATTATGAACCGTGCTGCATTCATATGTTTTACTGTTTTTATATCCTGCTTAACTTTCCAAAAACAATCTCACTTAGTTTCATCTTCTGTGAATTTCTATTTTTTTTTTGATCATATCTCAAAACGTGGTCCAAAATGCGTTAAAATAATTTTATACCAGGATGTCAGCAACACACTACTGGAAATAATTGAATCAACTGGAAGCTCATACATTTCGAACAAAAAACGAAAACATAGTTCAAAAGAAGTTTTTGAAGTCAAGAAACCTTTTTTTTCCTTCCGCTCTTCGACCATGAATTTTTCCATTAATAATCAACTTCTAGATCCTGTAACAATTTTCTCTCTTCACATGGCCCAGATAAGACATTTTCCTACGTTTAACTGTCTTAAGTAGTTTTGTGTCATTGTTAATTCTTATTAGCACTTCCCCGTTGGTAATGTGTGCCATCCAAGGTATTGCAAGCACTCGTCACCATTCAAATGCTTCAATGCTATTCATTGTTGGCAACTTCAGTGTCCATGGCACACTCCATATATCAAAACCTTGAAATCTATTACATAAATGTTATCGCGGCTGATTAAAAATTTGATTTTATTGAAGTTAATTTTGATGCCCTGTTTTCTCCCACAACGTGAATATGATCTAAAGACGTTTCACCCTGTGTATGTGCAGTCTATCAATGGTTTTACTAATTATGTGAAGCACGTATAAAAATACATTCTTTGATAGTAGTATTTTTGTTAGAAAATAATAAATAGTAAATGGGAGTGCATATCTAAAACTAGACTGTGGCTCTTCAAGATCTTCGCATTTTTGTTTGATCCTATTGTGAAAAAGAAAAAATTTAAGAGTGTGGCTAATATAGCTTATTAACTTGTATCTTGTGTTTTGAGTATTTTCTTGTTTTGTGTTTTTTCGGAATGAACGAAATCGTCAAAGGTAGATTTGTGCCAGTTTGTTGCAATAACTCCACTATTGTACGCTGCATTAGAAAGTTTTAATAGTACTTTAATGGTATAATTGGTTATCAGTTTTAACAATTCATTCAGTGTCCGGCTTTCAAAGAGGTAACATCAAAAACTCGGGGTATCCCAAATATCGGCATTTCGAAGTAAAGTTGTAAATAGTAGTGAATCTCGGTGCTCGCAACAGAGTGCGGTCATAAACAATCATAAAAATCGTCCCAAAGACTTAATAGTAAAAAACATCTGTGCTAACTGTAACAAGAGACTATAACAACTGTGCGTGACAATTTTATAACTTAAATAGTGTACTAAATTTGGTGCTTGTAAAAAAGAGCAAAAACAACTAGAAACTATAAACTTTGTGAACATTTATTTAAAATAACCTAAATACAAAAAGTGTTTTGAACTAAACTACTAAATAGGAAGTAAATATATAAATGATATAAAATTCTGGTAGTAAACAAACATAATACAAAGAAGCTGAACAAAAACAATCTAGGAATTGAAACAGAAAATGTGCTTTGCTGCGCTTATATGAACACTTGGAAGAAAATAATAAATGTTACAAGTGTGAAAATGAAATCATTAATGATCAATATTACAGATGTGACTCCTGCTTCAAAAATGTTCAGAAAAACTTTGCTAATTTATCTGAACTGAAATGCATACCACTTCAAAAAAGAATTTTACTCTTCTTATGTGACGATTGCCGAATTTTATGAGCTAGAGTTCCATACCTTGTGAAGATAATTGAGGAGATAAAAAATGATATTGTTGAAATCAAGTCAACTGCCTTGCCAAACACCAGTCAAATGCGTTCTTACTCTGGGGCCTTGAAAGCAAAGGAAAACGAAACTAACAAAACCAAAACCAAAGCAATAAACCCAACCTTAATTATCAAACCAAAATCAGGCCAAGGTATAGAAACCACAAAGAAGGAATTTCAAAAGAATATGAACTCAGCATTACTAAATATTGGAATTAAAAACATGAAGGCCACTAAGCAAGGTCACATAGCTGTTACATGTGCATCGAAAGAATACATAGAGGTACTAAGAAATGCTGCTCAAAAAACAATGGGAATAAATTATACCATCGAGGCAACCAAATTAAGAAATCCAAAAGTTAAAATTACGGGTTACAGTGGTAAAAAATCGGCAAAGGAAATTGAAGATTTGACAAAAAAAAACAGAATAAATGGATTGAACCAGATCAGCTACTAAAAGTAGCATACATACGAAATTATAAATTTAAGAAAGAATCAACAATATATGTGGAATGCTCACCCAAAAACTACCATAAATTAATGGATTTAACAAAAATTTATATCGAATGGGAACGCTATCCAGTTAATGAAGATCTAAGTGTACCTCGTTGTTTTAATTGTCAAGGGTATTATCACAAGACAGATAAATGTGTTAAGACTAAAATATGTGCAAACTGCTCTGGTGATCATGATATCTTAACATGCACTAATCAAAGCAAGAAGTGTAATAACTGTATTGTAATTAATACACTACATAAACTATAGTATGACACTAATTGTTAATTTTAGCTTGCAACATACTAATGTTATAGTTTTAAGTGAATCTTTCCAAATTTTAACAACTAAATGTATAGTCACATATCAATGTTGAATTTGTCAAGCATAAATTATTAACGTCTAAAGCTACAGTTGGCAGAATAACATTCCAGATAAATAATATAAGTTATAGAATCACAGCAGCATTAAACCACTACCCATTTCAAAGAAAGACTTTATAAATGACATTCATTACTATCTCCAATTAAATACAAACAAAAATATTGAAATATTTATTGGTCATATGAATATTAATACATTAGACACAAGCAATGATGTTGTAAATCATTATCTTTCATGTATGAGTGAAATTGGATATACGTCGTATATAACCTCTATTACTCGTACTGAAACAAATACATGCTTGATCATATATCAGAGATTGAAACCGAATTCTCTAAAGATAAAATCGTTTATATTGGATACACAAATCACTGACCATAATCCAAGTATGCTCAATATTAGTCAGGAACAATACCGCACAACCAAAACTGAAAATAGTCAAAATCCCATAATAAACACAAAAATAGATAACTTCAAATTTAAAGAATTATTAAAAAATCAAGACTGGTCATCGGTATTAAATACAACTGACCCAGTTTTATTCACAAGTATCTTAACAATTTAAATGAATCAAAAATTGAGTATTCAGTCTCACACTTTGCTCGTAAAAATATCAAAAAATTGAAAAAACAAGAACAATATAATAAAAGTATACCAAATAATCAAAGACACGACATATGAAAATTCAAACGAAACGCAGAAACTAAACATAAATGACGTAAATGGTCAAAAGTTTTACACAGATTACGACATGGCAAATTACATTAATCACTATTGTGTGAATATAGGTATTGAAATGGAAAAAAAATCCAATTCCGGATCAAGAATATGGTTTTGGACCTGTACATGTTTCTATGTTTCTCACACCTCTTACAAAAAACGAGTTAATTAATCACATATATTCATTAAAAACTAATAGTTGTCCGGGCTATGATGGGGTTTCGGGAAAAATCATAAAACAAACTCATTTCGAAATAATGGATGTCCTACTACATGTAATTAACTTAATTTTCCAAACTGGTATTGTTCCAAGTATTTTTAAAATGTCTATTGTTACACCAATACATAAATCTGGATCTCCTGAAGTTATTAGAAACTACAGACCTATAAGCCTCATTAGCAACTTTGCCAAACTATTTCAAAAAGTTTAAAAGATAGATTATATGACTTTTTAACTCCACCCTCTCTAATAAACAATATGGTTTCATTAAAAACTGTAGCACTAGTGATGCAATGCTTGGTCTGGTTTATGAAATTGTCAAAACCCTAAATAATGGTAACAAGTGTTTGAGTATTTTTATTGACTTAGCTAAAGCCTTTGACACTGTTCCCAATTCCAAACTACTTATTGTCCTAGATCATTACGGTATTAGAGGCAAAGTATTGGAACTGATAAAAAGTTATCTGAATGAAAGATATCAGATAGTTAAAGTAAATAAAAAAATTAGTCAGAAACAAAAAATTAAAATAGGGATACCACAAGGCACCGTATTAGGTCCAATTCTGTCTATAACATATATAAATTCTTTACTGCAATTGGAAACGGGTGGATTAACAATTTCGTATGCAGATGATACTGCTCTTGTGTGTGAAGCAAAAACTTGGGATTAATTAAAAACCAAATCAATAAATGGATTCCTAAGTGTACAAAACTGGCTGCAGTCGTTCAGACTATCACTAAATTGGAGCAAAACTAATTATATCGTGTATTCTTTAACATCTGCAAATAGACCTAACTTTCCTGATATAAGGATTAATGATCATACTATACAAGAAACATCCCATACAAAATACCTTGGCATAATTATAGACAGACACCTTAAGTGGGGCGCTCATGTTGATTATTTGTCCAATAAAATTCGTAAACTGATACATAAATTTTATCTTAGAGAATCTCTAAGTGACAAATTCTTAAAAATTGTATATAGGACTGTTATAGAATCTCTTATACGACATGGAATATTAGTATGGGGTGGCATGTATAACAATTCAATACATAAATTGAAAACAATTCAAAACTGTATTTAAAAATATTATTAATAGGAAAAGCAGGATGTGCCACACACATCTACTTTAATCTGAAGATATTTTAGATATTAGATCGCTGTATATTCTAATTGTTCGTTCGTATATGCATAATAAACAATACATGTAATTATGTTAAACATATATACAATACACGTAGTATAGCGAATAGAAATATTCAAATACCTATTAATCATAATAATATTAATCTAAAGTTTGCAACATTCTTGGGTCCAAAATTTTATAATATGCTGCCTAGAGATATAAAAAACTGGAAATAGTAAAGTTTTCATTAAAGTATGTAGGAAATTCATCTTTACTAACTATAATATATTTAAAGAAATATTTAACATTTGGTTTTAGTTTAGTTTTATTTTTTATTATTATTCATATTTTTAATATGTTTCAGTCTTCTATTTTTGTCCGTAGGATAGATTATGCCTTTATATTATTATTTTGCTTGTCATTACAAGCAAAATAATAATATAAATAATAAATAATGGTGGGGATGATGACATATACAAGTGCACTTAGGTGTCAGAATTACCGATCAAACACAAATTGTTGTAATGGTAATTGAAATAATTGTAATTGAAATTGTAATTGAAATTGAAATAAATAAATTTAAATTTAAATTTAAATTAAATTTAGTGGGTATTTTATCCGGTCGGACTGAATTTCTAGTTTTAACATTCCTTAACGGATTTCATGATAACTGGATCATTAATGTAATCCTTGTGGTACTCAGTTCTAATGTTCCACTCATCTTTAAGCAGCTTAGATATGTAGATATGTTTCCCATTTTTTTAAAATTCGTTTTGATCAACCACGAATTTGTTATTGTCAACTAACTTACTCTTGAAACCAACAAAAATGATTAAATTGGCGCCACTATGAAGAATGTTGCAAACAGAAACAAATTACAAGTTTACTTTATAAATTGCAACGTGAACACAAAGCATCCGACGAAAGCGACAATAGAACTAAAAATTTGAAAAGAAACGCTTTGATCAACTGAAGAAACAGTTAATAAAAAAATACAAAATCTTTAATCAGCAATAAAGGAGATAAATGTTGAGATAAAGATAAGAAATAGTTTAATGTATACTCTAGGTAACAAACTAGATGACATCGGTTTAATTTAAAGTATTAGTTGAAATCAGAAAAATCCAAACTAAAGTATAAACAATATGGTTTACCTTGAACTTAATTGAGGGATATGTTCTGACACTACCTGCCAACACTAACATGACGCCTATATAAATTGTCGCGATATCTTTAACAAGAATTCGCAGGCATTTAGAAGGAATTCCTTGGGAGGAGTCTTGAATTGGTCCAGCTCAGACAGTTAACTCATGTATTCTTAGTTGGACTCGTTTTAGGACGAGGTAGAGCACTGACCAGTCAAACAACTACATCTGGCTGGTCACTGTAGAACTGTACCGGTTTATAAACAGTTCAATTACAGTTCAATTATAAAAAGTATTACAAGGCAAATCATATGAACAGCAGAAGACAAAAGAATTTCTCTTAATTCATTGGCAACTTTCCAGTGGTCAAAATGGTGCTACTGACCCTACAGACATCCAACACCGAAAATATTCAACAGTGGTGATTACCACTGGTGTAATAACATAAATCCGAGGTTATGTTTTTCTCACTCAAGAAAAAATTAAAGATGATTTAATTTATAGAAAAAATTTCCAATGAACAAATGTAATGAAAAAAATAAAGTTCAAACCCTCAGACAGGAATAAAGTCATTTTTGCAGATGGCCATACATTTTCTACAAATAATGAAATTAATTATGTAGACTTGACAATTACCAGAATAAATAACAAACATACATTTGCAATTTATCACAAGCCTACATATTCGGACATAGTCATTCATAGTAGTTCTTATCATCCTTACCAACAAAAAATGTCTGCATTTTATAGTATGATCCATAGATTAATCAATGTACCTTTGACGCCGTTAAATTTCGAAAAAGAATTAAACATCATTAAACATCGATAACTTAGTAAAAAAGAAAATGTTCCATAAGGCTCTAAATTTAATTTATCCTATTGATAAAAGATCTTATGATTTTTTCAAAACTTTAACTTACCTGGGCGAAACAAGTAATAAAGTTAAATCATTTTTAGAAAAACAAGACATTAATATCAGTTATAAAACTTCAAATAATTTATCCAGATATATTAAGAATAATAAATCAAGAGTAGATAGTAATTGTAAATCCGGGGTATACAAACTCAACTGCGGCAATTGTGACAAGCTATATATCGGTAGGACATTTAGAAATTTTAATACTCGTATTAGAGAGCACAAAAGAAGTTATTCCACACAAGACAATAAATCTAATTATGCACGTCATTTAGTAGAGGATAATCACAACTTTAACGATACTGTAAATATATTACATTTGGAAAATAACCCCAGTAAAATTAATCTATTAGAATCCCTAGAAATTAACAGGTATAAATATTCAGGTAGACTATTAAATAACCAGTTAGATCTTAATCCATCCCCACTTTTAAATCTTTTTAATGGCTCTGTATAATTAGTTTAGTTAAGTAATATGTATATATATTGGTGTAGTTAGAATAATAGTTTTAGTATTTTGTGAAACTTGATAAAGGCATTGTATGCCGAGACACGTGTCGTTTATAAAATAAAGTGTAAATCTCGAAATATAATTTTCGTTTTTGTGTTCTCATTATGGATTTACATCAAGTATCAGCCGCAACAATTCAGTATCATACATTTTCTTCTCCATTAGATTAGCCTATCAACCAGTATGATTCATTCTTTCTACTAAATAAGAAATCTGTTGACTTATTTTGCATTTTAATTTAAAATAGTAAATATCGCCTTTGGGTTAGAGAAGTGTGCCGTGAATCACTAACAACAACTGAAAGCGTTTAATTAATTAATATTCAATTCACTCTACTAACTTAAACTGAACAAATGAAAGAAGTTAATAATGACTAGTTTATGTCAGATTTAATAAACTTATTTTGGTTTATAGAAAATGTAACAACGTAATGAATTTTACCCTCAATTAGCATAAGCGAAAAGTTAGTGGAAGGAAAAACGTACTTCTGAGTGGGTGGCTGGAGAAAAAATTAATGAAATTAATGTTGTAGCATATTTCTTTACAAACCCAGGAATTTGCATCAATAACTTTGTGATATATAAGGTGGACCATTTTAATCTATGCACCCGAATTGCTTCATTCCTAAGCATAGTATAGAAAAAAGTTTATATCAAACTTATTCAAGGAGAAGGGAGACACCTTTTGGTGCAATTAATTTTGACCTTGACCATCATTTTCAAAGTAATTTGAAGGTCAGAGTATTTTTTTTAAACGACAACCCTTGTTTTTGACACCCAATTTGGAAAGAGCGAGAAATTTTACTTCTAACGTGATTTAGATACATTTTTGTCCAGTCAGTCACACATTTTAAGTAGTAGGTTTCCGTTCGCGAACTGAACCAAATTGGATCCAATTCTAATTTATTAGTTCAAATTCATGCTTTTCTATAAGAGGCAAATTAGGTCCATTTAATCCTACAATATTTTATTGCAATAATCTCCATGGGTTTAAATTAAAACTTTTAATTACTGATAGTCACATCATTTTCTACAACTTTATTTGAACGTAAAAATCAAATATTTACAACAGCTGATTCTAAATACAATTTACATCGAAATAATAACAGTATCTAAGCTGTATTAACTAACTCACGAATTGTTACTATGGCTTATATACTCTGTATCGAATTTTCCCGGCGTTCTGGGTAGGTATTACATTTGTTCGCCCAGCGTCGATGTTAATAGTTTTTGCCCCATTCGAAGATTCCAGTTCTATTTTTTATTATCCCAGAGAACAATGTTTTATAGGAATGAATAATGTTTTGTCCAGTGGCGGCGAATAAATATTATACAATATCATATTCACAACTTTGGTGCGTTCACCACTAACTCAAAATAAACAAATTAAACTCCTATTCGGGATATACATTATTAGCTTCGTGGTAGTTTATTTCTGCAGTCAAAATGAATCGAAAAAGTTCTTTTATTTCCATTGTTATCAATTTCTGTAGCTGTTCATTTCGCACTTATCACGTTTAACGAATATGGCTACTTTAAGTATCAATTCAAACTCAAAATGTACCGTTAAAAAATGAAGTGTTTGAAGTTGAATTTAAAAATGCAAAGATATTGCCTGGGAAGCTATGACAGTTTATAGGCATAATTTGGTGGCCTTGGGGACTTATTAAAGCTAAATATTCTTAAAGAAGTCCCATATTTGCACATGTGTAAATAAATCTGGTAATGAAATGAAAAAACTTAAATTGCATTTGTTTCACCCCTGCGTTCCGACCGACTTCTCACTTCCGACTGACACCACACTATCTTGATATTTAAATACCCATATGACATAGTTTTTTTCTACGTAAGAAACAGGAACCAGGTAATATAGTAAAATTCCCTTCATTTATAGAAAATCAATAGCATACGTAAAAAAACAAATATAACATCCGAATAGTAAAATTTTATACTAATCGGATGTTATATTAGAGAAAGCCAAATTATGAGCACATAATAGTCCCATCCCTTGTTCGCGACATTTGAAATTAGAGACGTGACGTACGTCTGAAGAGCAACAACAAGATAAGGACGGCAAACTAGAACTGTGAAAAAAAAGTAAAGTTTATAGATGGTAGAGACAAGGATTTAAAACTTACATGGCGATTAAACTGAAAGAGTATCCAACTGAAAGCATTAAATAATAAGTTCATGAGGTGAAATGGCGCTGGTGTATAAAGAGTGTATCAAGTGAATTGCTAAATACAAAATATTATTAATGTTAAGCTACTGGTTTTGTCTTTTTTCAAACAAGGTATAACATATATAGTTCCCTAAATATCAATGGGATATTCTAAAACCCTTTGGCCTCCTGTATAAAATCCACCTTCTTGCTACATCAGACATTTTGACAGACACTTATGATTTTATTATTTATTGTATCACTCTATATAATAACAGCTATTCTGAAGAATAGTCTGAAGATGCTGTGATTTTTAAGAAATATCTACTTAAATAATGTTCTCATAATTGAATAATAAAAGTTTCTTCTAAAAATTAACTTAGACATATGGCTATATTTAAATTAGACATTAAATTACACCTTACGCTGAATACAAACTAAATAACAAAATATTGACAATTATAATAATTCTCCTGAAATTTATAGATATTACTAAGAATGATACAAAGAAAGGGAAGCCGAGACATTCATCCTAAAATATATACCATTTTGTTTAATTTGACTGCCGTTATAACTGGAAGTTACTTACAGTGGAAATTGTTGGTCAAAACAGTCTTAATAACGCTCCAAACAGAAATTTTAGTTATCTAATTATCTAATATTTATTACAATTACCACTAAAAGCAGAAACAGTCGAATTTTTTTCATTATCCATTCTTTCTTATTTCCATTATTGCTGCTATTCTTATTAATTTGCGACATCTTTATACTAAATTCCAAACTAAATAGTTCAGAAATTTTCACATAAAAAATATTTTACGCTACAAGTGTTTCTCCATAGTATGGCTTCGTAAATGTAAGTCAAATGTATTCTATTTATAGTTATCTCATACAGAACCATTAAAGAGATTAAGGAAAGTAGATAATTTGTATTTAGTTGGTCATTTAACAAAAGGCCTGATTATTTAAGGGTATTAATATCTAAAGTTTCTAAATAATTCAATTTGAAACTCTTATTTTTAAAATTTCGAAATCTTCGTTAAATTGATGATTTTCAGAAGCTAAATGTACGACATAGTTAGATTTTTGATCATTTCTCTCATAACTCCTTCTATGTTCAGAAAAGCGGTTTTTTAAATTTGCATATGTGCGGCTGATGTAGGTTTTGGAACATGTACCACAATTCAGTTTATATAACCCTGATTTACTATTTTTCTCTGTATTTTTTTGGAAAGTTTAACAAAAATAATAAACAAAATACAGATAAAAATAGTAGATCAAGGATATATAACCCGAATTGTGGTACAGGTCCCAAAACCTACAACGGTAGCACATATAGAAATTTAAGAAAACGCATCTGTGAGCATAGAAGGAGTTATGAGACAAATGATCAAAAATTTAATTTTGCCGTACATTTAGATTCTGAAAATCATCAATTTAACGAAGATTTCGAAATTTTGCATACAGAAAACAAGAGTTTAACGTTGAATTATTTAGAAACTTTAGAAATTAATAACCTTAAATATTCAGGTCTTTTATTAAATGACCAACTAGATACAAATTCCTCCCCTCTCCTTAACGTCTTTAGTGGTTGTGTATGAGATTACTATAAATAGAATAAAATTGGCGTACAACACTAGTTGTTTAAAATGCATTTTACACCTAACGAAGCCATAATATGGCGAAATATGTGAAGTGTAAAACATTTTTTATGATAAAATTTCTGAACTATTTAGTTTGTTATTTCGCGTAGGATGGATTTTCATCAAGTAACGGCCTTAACGATTCAATTTGACACAAAATTGCATTAAATTTTATTCCCAACATTCGTTAGCTTTACAAGCTTTTAAGAAAAGTTGAAAATGTGGAGAAAAAAACGATTTATTTTTTTTTCTGCTAAAAATAGTTTCAATTGTTTATAGTCGGAGTTGAATTCTGTAGACAAATAGTTCTAACAAATCGCTCAAAACGTTTCAAACAAAGTTGAATTTAAATACTAGGTAATATCCGATCGATTATACATTCAAAAAGCCATAGGAACCAGTAACTAACAAAACATGATGAACACATATTCAGTATACAGTTTCATTTGTCTTGTAACTTTAATTTGGCAGATTGAGTTTGTGATTTAATTATGATATAGCTCGTGCAGCTTGTTTAAATCGAAAAAGAAGTGAAAATAATTCCTCATTGCACTTCCAAAGCACTTCGTCACGTAAACCGTATACCGTGGCTTGCCAATTATCACGCCACATGTAGACAAAGCACTGTGAGCAATTTGATGGTAAATGTGTAAAAACTGAAATAAGCGCCCATTAGGGCATTTTATCGGTCTCGCACCTATCGTTATATAGCCCCTAGGGGTCACCTGCGCTCCACCAGCACCAATATTATTATTATTAACAACCACTATCCTTTAGTCTGTACTTCGCCTTTTATTTCATTTCATTCTGATAAATCAATATTTCTGTTGGTTTTAAAGGCATCATTTACCCATGTACTACAAATTCTAGCCGTTTTTGATGGTGAGATAAGTCAGTTGAGATTTTGCACTCCTTATAGTTGTCGTGTTTCGTTTAGGGGCGTTTCTTGTTAGTGTAAAACTACACAATCTCTCCCGCGAGTCGGTAGAGTTTCAACAAATAAAGGGAAACTATAATAGAGTTTACTGTTCGGTATTGGAGATTATTATTTCCTTGTCAATTAAAAACTATCTTTATACGCACATGCAGTTTTTAAGAGGCACTTCTAAATTATGTAGGTAACCACAATTGAAAGTAAGATTGTTGGACGTTTTGCAATATTTTTTAAATGCTAACCTAGAATATTCTATATATTTAAATGTTTACAATGCCTTGCGTAGTAGTCTGAAGAAGTTCGTAGATGTTAAAAAGCTTATCGAAAAAATTATCAATTTTGTACTATCAAACTAAATATAACTTTAGTGTTATAAAGCTGTCGTAAATCCAATAGTTGATTTATATATAATTGTTAATAGCGTAGGGTTCAGTTTTGAACTCAATTAGTACTTAAGCCAAAATGCTAGTTATGGATACCGAAATAACTTAAAAATTATTTAACTTTTTTATTAAGTGTCCTGTGTGATTGTGTTTAAGACAAATGGGCTCTGCAAATTTTTGGGCTTGTAGTCTTTTTTTATCTATTTACTAATTATTCACTGCACCCAAAGTTGCACCTTAATCTTACCGCGCCATTGATCGGCTTTTGTCAATACTTACAATCGTTCACGTTTGTAATATTGACTTTGTACTTCCAGATACCACCGAAATGCTTCATGTGATTGTAGCGATTTAGACTTTCTGAAATAAAACTTATATATATATATATATCTTTAGCATCTAGCTCTCTATGAGTTCTTGTCCAGACGACACTGAATCATTTTCAATTCGGTTGTTAAGTTAATTCAAACAAAACTGATAACGGAGGGTTAGTTAAAACCCTGACCGAGACATAGTACGACTCTCAGATGTATAGCCGACTATCTTGTTCCCCCACTGTGACGCCTTTCCTTTCTGTTCAAAGATGAGCTTCAGGTATATTCGCTCTGACTATCCAGGATGCTTTCTTAACTTGTTTGTTACAGATTTAGTATTCACGTAATGCGCAGCTGCGGATATGTATCGAACTGCCAATTCATAAAGGTCAAAATTTTATGTTTTATGTGTAAAATTTGAATTCTATCATACACCCGTTTCGAACATAACATAATGTGCATGATCGAACTACTAATCCGCCCTCACATCACTTGATTCATTTCACCGACTATGGATGCATACTGAAGTCATTTTTTATCTCTGCGTTCAGTAGTGGAAGTTCTGTTCTAAACCAGGAACGGCTTGATTTATCAGTGTGCAAGTGTTCTGTCTGGGATGCATCCCGGATCGACAGCACGAATTCAACTTACTTCTAGTTAGTTTGCTGTCAAACAATGTTGAAAAGGTGCACCAAGGTTTTGCTTGAGGTAAGTAACAAAAAAGTTAGCAAAAGGTACTACATACCAGGGACACAGGATGTATATTGATGTACATCCCATAGAGTACACGTACATCAAGGCAATACTTTGTAAACGTGTCTTAGAGGGTACATTGCTCTATACAGTATATCTATTTGCATACAAACAAACACTTGTTTATTTCTGGATTTTATATATTATTTCCATTATTATTTTGTTTTTTAAAAAATGTATCTAGCCAGAAACCACCAACTGTTGACCCATTCTTGGAGTAGACTTTAATTGTGATGATTTCGTCGATAATCCCGATTAAGTTCCACAACTTCAACTCTTGCCCCTGATGAAGATCGGGAATTAGACATAGTACTTAGAGAAACTGCACCTCCGCTGCTTACGCCAACGAGCAATCGTGAAGAGAGAAAGGAAGGAATAATAATACGTATCAGAAACACTTCTTTCGGAGGAAAATCTAATCTGATCTGATCGCAAGATATCGAGGAGCAGCCAAATTGTCATAAAAAATTTAAAATAGAAGGTGGCCGTGTCCTGGCTATACATTAAAACCTCACCTCACTAGATGGTGCACCTCACGATACAAGATCGGCCCAATACATGTTGTATCTATTAAATACCCCACAATTTGCTATCATTTGACCACAGAACCTTAAGGAGAAATTCAGGATTCTCTTGCCTTTTTTTACGAACCAATTGCCAAACAATATTTTCTTTTTTAACTCAAGATCATGAAATCCTTTATTAAAATGTTCTACATATGGACGATCCTTCACGTTTTTTAAGAGAACCGTAGACAAGTAATTTTTTTCTAAGCATTCAGATGATCGACAAACCTGTTTGCGCTCTTTCGGAATATCGCTTAATTAAAATTATATATCTTGAGGTCCTTCAGCGATCCCGTGACACAAAATGAAACAATATGCATACGTTTCCATATTGAATATATTCTCTTATAATTAGGTTACTTAAAAAAATGCACATTGCTTGTGAAAAATATTAATCTCTTAACAGATGAGAACCAAATAACCAAATAAGTTTTGATGGAGCTATACATAGCTATGACTACAAACATGGCAGTTTGTTTCACAGCCAACTAAGTGAAAAACAGATTTTTGAAATAATTTTTATTTTCTGTCATCCAAATAAATCCAATATGGAGGCCATAAGAAAAACACAGTTGGCAATGATTCCAAAAACTCTAGAGCGCCTACAGAAAATCCGTTAACTTCAATCGATTGGTCGTAGCAGTTAACACAACACTAGCAAATATTATCACATTTGTTTACAAGATGGCGAATATATTGCAAATTGTCAAAAACCACAATTTTTAGTTTTATCTCAATATTTTGAAAACTACTACAGGTATCTTTAATTTCTATGGGCTCGGAATAGGGCAACTTTTTTCTCATTTTAGCCACCCTTTATCGCTGGCCTTTCCGGAAATTCCCATGTAGTTATTTTTATCCGGAACACATTGTATACCGGGTGTCAATTAAGTCCCACGACGGCTCAATATTTGCTACTTCATTTCTGAAAAAGGTCAAGGTCAGTCCTTCAGTAGCCAAGGAATCCGATGGTGATCTTAGATTTGACCTTTAAAGTTTTTTTGAGATCAACCTCATTTTTTTAAATGAGAACTATTTTTTATTGCATAAAATCTCGCGAGTTCAGTGGTAAAACAAAACAAGCAAAGGTCGGGTGTAAGGTCAAAACCACAAAGTTACTGTTGAGTTCCTCGTTGAAACTTACCTTTGTTTGTGCCCGGACGTGAAATATCCGGCTCTTTCCGATTCCGCAATAAAAAATAGGTGTTCTCATTAAAAAATTGATGTTGACCTCATAATAACCTTACAAATGAGGTTCAAGATCCAGTCCAAGGTCACCATCGGATTTCTTGTTCAAAGTTGCTAAAGGAATGACCTTAACCTTTTCCACAAATTAAGTAGTTTATCAAATATTCAGCTGTCCCGGGATCTAATTGACACCCGGTATATTCAAACGTTAGTGCGTTTTATCTTGTACATACACATAGCTATCAGATTCGAGATACCGAAACGAACGGTTCTCATTTTTCAAATTTCTTGTTATTTTAGTTTGTAGATGACAAAACTTCCAAGCTAAAAGTTTATTTCAGGAAAATCAGTTTTTATTCAATGAGTAGGTACGTAATAAAGGTAATGCAATAAAAATCTCATTTGGATGTATAACTTGGAACATTTCCGTAAAGTGGAAACCAGAGGTATTGCCATTTGCATTTTATCGCTGCTGTTTTTACATTGTTACATGCATACAAAAATTCCCACTTGAGTTGCCGACAAGGCTTGTAATCAAGAAATATAATTGAGACGCAGAGCTACTTCGGATAAAAAGTCATCTTGAGATTAATGCGTAACCATATGGGTAGCACTTGAATAGTACACCATAAGCTATACGAAGGCCGTTACTTGATTGCATGATTTGTATTTATGTGCGAATCGCTCTTGGGAGTTTAATTCTTACTTTTAAATGATATTTTGCACTACATATTAAAAATGGCATGAAATTGTTAACGACCGGGCTTATAGTTTTTGCAGTGGAATTTGATCTTTTAAATGCCAAAGTGATATTCTAGTAAAATTTTAAATTTCACCTTAAAATTCTATTAAGTATGAGTATGAGTTTCAGTCTCTCTTCTGAGTTAGACTGTAACGAAAATCTGCAATCGGCGCCAACATTCAAATTGCAGATTAATCCAATTATAACAAATATTTATCAGAATACTATTTACGAATCAAAGATCAAAACATGTTTGCCTTTAATAGAAGCATACAGTGTTAAACAGCCAAATGGAATAAATTCGATAGGGAAAAACGCTTGGACACGTCGATTTATATTATTAAATGCGTAGCTTTTCAAGAAAAAAAATATTTAGGGCGTGTCATGTTGGCATACCAATTTTAAATGCAAGTCCCAGTATATTATTTAGTTTTGGATTCTCCAGAAAATTCTAGACATAATTTAGGTACAATGTCCTACGCATATCTCTAACTGTTTCGGAAATATTAAGTGTTTCCAGATTTATAACAAAAATTAAAATTAAATAATTTATATTAAAAAAAGAACCGAGTTTAGCGGACTTATTAAAAATGTTTAGAAACCATGTGCAATTAATCACTATTTTCAGACATATCTTTTTATCTCATTTAAGGAACAATTCAATTGAAACTTTTAGCGTATTCTTATCTCTCCCTCTCTCTTTTTCTTCCTCTCTCTTTGTCCCTCTCTAATTTTTATTATTTGTCTATATTTGCCGAATATATTTTAACTTTTTTATTTGTTTTATTATTTGGACCAGTTTCTATAAATTAACTCTAATTCACTCTATTTTGCATCCAGCCTGTATATGCTTCTCTGTATTGGTCACCCCTATATAACTTATTTGTCTGTCACTTTCTGAACCACACTGTACAACTATAATTCAACTCAACCCAATTTTACAACGGTCCTGATATCTTTAAAACCACCCTTTAAAAATGTAAATCCTATCCACATTATTGACTTTTTCTATTTTTCTATTGTTTACATTATTCCTGTATACCCCAGATGTCTAGTATTCGATTTATGCAACTGCTCATAGGCTACCCTATATAACAAAATTACACTTTTTGAACCACACTTTATGACAATAATTTTACTCTACCTTTCATTTCAACCACCCGGTATATGCCACTGCATTTAAAATTTTTTGGACCCATGTCTATAAATATACCCCGTACTACGGCCTATAATACAAATATCCTAACTGCTTATGCTTATATAACAAATGTTTGATACACCCTGAATAACAATAGTTTTACCCCACCCTTACTTCAAACACCTTGTATAAGCAAGTACTTATGTTCCAAACTATATAACTTTTTTAAACAGCCCTGTATAACTGCATTCTACTCCACCTTTTATTTCAACCATCTTGTATTATGTTCAACTGATTCTGACAATTTTAAAACCATTTGTATAACTGTAATTATTCTCCGTCCTATAACGCAAATATCCACTCTGTTAAACTATAGTTTTGCTCCACTCTAATTTCCACCACTTTATATACGCAACTACTTATGTCCAACCCAATACAATATTTGTAGAACCACCCATATAACTTATTTAATTCCAACTTATATTTTAACCATCCTATGTATACGACTGCTTATGTACCACCTAATATCAGTTGCACGCACGCACATACCTACAACCGTATACCATATATATATATATATAGAAGTCCGCCGACATAACAAATTTTCATTCCGATAAACTAAAGGAATATTTTCTGCCATTTTACGCGATTATAAGCCCCCTAACTGAAATGAAAACCATTACAAACACCCTGTACGATATACTTTCATGGCATATCTTGACATTTTCCATGGTGTTTACAGTTACTTGCATATATTTTTACGATTTTCGGAAAAACGGTATGTTTTACGTTATAGAAAAATATAGGGAATCGAGCTGGAACATATCTTTGCAGAAATTAAATTTATAATATTGAAATTTCGTAAGCAGTTGTACAGAAAACAGTGAAGTTTCATTGAAATTGGCTGAAATCCAGTCCCTTACTTATTTTTTGTCTGATTTTCTGGGAAACCGTAAATCTCATGGTATAGACAATAATATAAGACATGTCTGTAATGTTCCTTCTTATAATGCACATTAAAATCAAAATTGCCGGTTTTGAATAATCGCTAGTTATACACCATATACATAAAAAAAAGTTGCAGACGAATTGATAACCTCTTCCTTTTTGGAAGTCGATTAAAAAAGAAAATTATTTTAATTTAAAAATATTCTTGCGTTTGTTTTTACTAATATGAAAGATAAATAGATTTTTTTTATTTTCGTCAATTATCATAGCCTTAGCATCTTGTTGTCTGTCTGCATGACAGTGGTGGTGTCATTGCTATTATTATTATTAACTTACGTAATAATATCAGAAAAAGTGGTTCATTTAACAGAAATGCAGAAAATAACCATTCTACAAATGATTAGTTATGGAGATACCACACGAACACAAATGGAAGTTTCTTGCTTATTTCACGTAAATTCTTCAAATTTGCCGCCAGTATCCCAAGGTACAATTAGCAAAAAAGGGAAGCAGTTCCGCGAGCTTGGTCATATAAGACAGATAAAAACACTAGCTGCCAATGCTGTAAGTGATTATACTAAATTCGATATTATGCTTTAGTTTCAAGAAAACCAATATAATTCTGGTCGAAAGCAACCCCAATGTTTAACGATAGCCACACATCAATTTTTCGAGTATTAAAGTACAGTAAAATGCATCCCTATAAAATGATACCTACTCAGGAGCTCATGAAAGACAATTTCGATAGGAGAAAGTATTTGTGTGAATAAATGATGGTAAGGTTAGATAACAATATGATGTTTTCTTCTTCTTCATCAAGAGTGTCTCTTACGAGATGGTTGTTGCTTTGATCTTTTCGATCTTATTAGACAGATACCAGTATTATTAGAAATAAATAATTTGGTCAAGTGCGAGTTGAACTCGCATACTTAGGGTTCCGTACCACCTTCAAGATTCGAATTTTCCAGTTTCAGACAAGCAGGGATGAGTGCATTTTCTTATATTTACCCTTATATCTTCTAAAGGAAGCGTTTTAAATTTATAAAAAATATACACTTTGATTTTCCACACATAGACTTTTTATTTTATCTGCTTTAGGTTCGCTTAATTTTTATCAAAATACATATGTATTTAATTTTCTAACTTGGCCCCCAAAAAGTAACATTAGAGTTTTATTTTACTAATAAACTTTCAGAGATGCGTTTTGTAATCTACCGTCTGAGTTTTGAGGCTCTGTAAATTGGAAGAAAAAGGGCAAAATAGGTCAAAATTTAAAATATAAATTATTAAATTTGTTATTCAATTTATTTAAAAATATAAATAAAATTATTTTTCAAGTGGAAATTAAGTCGATGTTTAATATTTTTGTTAATATCTTTTATACAAATGATTTAAAAATTTGATATATTTGTAATTCACATAATGAGCCTTTTATCTGATATATTACATGATGCGTTTAGAAATTGAATCTTTATTTTCCATTTAATTGTATAATTTGTCCCTAAAATTACTATTGGGGTTTTCTAATAATTTATTTTCCGTTTAATTCTATTATTTGGGGGCCAAATAATAGAATAAGGGATTTTTTCATATTTTTCCTATAAACAAAAAAATTAAGATCTTAGAGTTTGGGGAATAACGGGGAGAATGGGTAATTTTATTTAAATATTTTTTTAATATACTTTAAAATATTTATTTTAAAAAAATTAAAAAAATACATTTGTATTCGTCATAATGAGTCCTGTGATTTGATATATTATATGACCCGTTAGAAACAATTATAAATTTTATTTTCCATTTTTCCAGTAAAGTTCATGTGAGGGGCTATACTTCCAGTTTTTCAAAATTTTTCAGCTTATGGTTTCGGAGATAAGGCGGGGAATGTGTAAAATTTTTTATATTTTTGTTAATATCTTTTCATTAATTTATTTTATAAATATGAAAAAATATATTTGTTTTCTTCATCATTAGCCCTTTTATTTGATAAATAACATGCTGGGTTAGAAACAATTTTAATTGTACATTTTCCATTTAATTCTATAATTTGCACCCCAAAAAAATATTAGGGGTTTTTCCTTATTTTTCCAATTCAGGTGAGGGGCTATACCTCCATTGTTTTTTCAAAATTTTCCAGCTTATGGTTTCGGAGATAGGGGGGGATAGGTAAAATTTTTTATATTTTTGTTAATATCTTTTAATTAATTTATTTTAAAAATATAAAAAAATATATTTGTTTTCGTCATAATGAGCCCTTTCATTTCATATATAACATGATGGGTTGGAAACAATATTAATTTAATTTTCCATTTAATTCCAAAATTTGCCCCCCAAAATAAATATTAGGGGTTTCTTCTTATTTTTCCAGTAAAGTTCAGTTGAGGGGCTATACCTCCATTTTTTTCAAAATTTTCCAGCTTATGATTTCGGAGATAAGGGGGGGGAATAGGTGAATTTTTTTATATATTTGTTAATATCTTTTAATTAATTTATTTTAAAAATTTGAAGAAAATATATCTGTTTTCGTCGTAATGAGTACTTTCATTTGATATATAACATGATGGGTTAGAAACAATTTTAATTTTATATTTTCCATTTAATTCTGTAATTTGCCCCCCAAAATTAAAAGTAGACGTTTCTCCTTATTTTTCCAGTAAACTTCAGGTCAGAACCTATAAATCTATTTTTTTTCAAAACTTTAGGTTTTATAGTTTTGGAGATAAGGGCGGGGATGAGTAAATTTTGGTATATTTTCGTTATATTATATATTGATATATTACATGATGCTTTTGAAATTTTTTTTATTTTTAAATTTTTATTTAATACTATAATTTGCCCCCCAAAATTAATATTAATCCTTATATGTCCTGTAAAGTTCGGGCAACGTTCTATGTTTCCTATTTGTTTTCAAAATTATAGGCACAGTAGTTTCGGAGATCAGGGGGGGAACGGTCGAATTTTTTAGTTTTTCCCCCCAGAAGTATCCCTAAAATCTTTTTTTTTTCTTTTACGATATGTACTCCTGATCGGGTCACCAAACTATACATTGATACCAAATTCTCTATCTATCCAGTAGTTTAGGAGAAAATTGCTGTGAGGTGACAGAGGCAGAAATCCGGAGTGATATTATAAGGGTATCCGTATATTGTATATACGGAACCCTAAAAATATCTGTTTTTTATACATTTTTATTTACAACGCGGGATAGCCTTGGAGTTCCGGCTATCACTAATCTAACACATATTCTCACTTCAAGAGTGTCTTTTTCACTTTTTAGTGTCTTTGAAAAATGGGAACTATAATGATTTTCGAATGAAAAAATCTTTAATAACCTAATCAATTCATCACCGAATTCAAGGGAGCTGCCAAGTTCTTTAACTAAATTACAAAACTTTACTATTTACACTTATTACACATTTATATTTATTTAGATATTTTACGATCAAAAATTTAATTTTTGTTATAGGATGAAAAATATGCAAATCTTTACCGGAACTCCAAAAGATGTTTTGTTTTCAGATGAGAGCATATTTAAGCTTCACGGACATATTAATCGTCAAAATTGCCGGTATTAGTCTAATGTAAATCCTCACTGGATGACAGAGAAACATACGTAATTTCCTGAAATTGTTGAAAATCATATCGTAGATCCTTTTTCAATTGAAGGCAATTTGAATGCAGATAAATATTTAGAACTGCTCCAAAATAATAGCGTGCCATCTCTGAGAAACTTATGTCCTGATCCATTAAACCCACAAGTTCCTGCCAATACAAAATGGTTTCAGCAATATGGTGCACCGACCCATTACGAAATCAATGTCCGGCAGTACCTGAACCAAATTTTCCAAATCGGTGGATTGGGAGCGCTGATCGATAGAATTGGTGGCACGATCTCCTGATTTGACCCCATTGGATTATTTTTTGTGGGGATATGTCAAAAGTACTGTATACAAAACTAAATCCCTTAACTTAGATGACCTAAAAATACGAATCAGTCCTGCGATTAGATCAGTCACGCCTGAGATGTTGAGTAACGTTACAAGACTTTTCTATACCAGATTAGCATGTTGGCGGGGAGCATTTTAAACATTTGCTATATTGACATTAATGGTTTATTGTTTCTCCATATAATATTAAGAAATAATCAGTACTAGCTGTCGCCCAGTGGTCGAAATTCGATCAATTGTGTCAATATCTCTGGCAGGTTAAATAACCTGAAAATTTTATCTTGACATTCCATCCTAGGACTTTAGGGAGAACAGCAATTACAGGGAAAGGATCCAGATTAGGAACCTCTGTGTGATAGTTTCCTCGAAAATCCTAGATGTCGGTCATACATCTCGCTTCTACAAATAAGTAAAGAAATTCAAGTTTTTTTCAAATATAATTCATAGGACATTATTTGTGTTCAAATTCGTAATTCTTAATTTAATGACAACAACGCAACCGCTAATGGGCTACCATACATATTTATTTTTCTAACCTGTCTGTATAGCTATAATTACACTCAATTCTCAAACATTTATTAAAATCCTCATTATAATAATTCCATCTCATTATATATTTCCACCACCCTGTATATGCAACTGCTCATGGACCACGCATAACATTTTTGAACCACCCGGTAAACCATTCTGTATATGCCACTGCCTATGAGCCACGGTATTTTTTGTTTATGAAATTTTTAACTATCTTCTGTAACTATAATTCTACTCTGACCTATATTTCAATCATCAAATATATGGAACTCTTCGTGGGCTACTCTATAAATCATTTCCGTTTCTAACATTTGTTATCATCATCCTGTATATCTATAATTCCTCTCACCCTATATTTCATCTTCCCTATATATACAACTGCTTATGGGTTACAAAATGTTGCATTTCCATTTCCGCCACCCTGTATATGCATCTCTGTAAAATACTCTTTGCACCACCCTATATAACCGTAATTCTACTGCACCTTCTATTCCAAGAACCCTGTAAATTCAACCGCTAATGGGCTTCCCTAAATAATTATAATATACAACGATTACTTTACCACTAAACAATAACAACTCTTGCATGCCACTTCCAGTAGTACATGCTCTAAGTATAAACAGCATTGGTCCCTCTATATATAATTACTCAATGTTTTGAGTCTGGCGGTGGCGGAACGCGGTATATTCAGTTGTTTGGCGTTGACATTATGACGTAAATAATGAATTTTTATTATATTTTATTTAATGAATGAACCATTATTATAAATTAATATTAGCATTCTGCACTGAAGGTCGTCAGTAGCTACGAAACAAAATAAAAATGAAGAAAATCGGTTGAGAGAGAGGAGAAAATGGTACCTAATCATTTTGTCTTAGCCTATTTATATATAGATTACTGACTAGGTTTTTAGTGTAATGTAGTGAATTTGTGAAACAATTTTTTTAATGTTATTTTTTGAAATAAATCGGATAACACTTAATATTTCCGAAACATAGGACATTGTAAATGAATTATTTCTAGAATTTTCTGGAGAATCCTAGAAATAAATAATATACAGAGGCTTGCATTTAAAATAAGAAAGCTGGTATTGGCCAATGTCACATGACACCCTATATATTTTTTTTTGTTAAAAAATACAAATTGACGTGTTCAAGCGTTTTTTCCACCACGACCTCATTTTTTCGTTATCGAATTTATTCCATTTGGCTTTTCCACACTGTTTGTAAAAAGCAAATGCTTGTATAATATGTTCCAGATGTTTTGTGAAGAATAGTTGTGGCATCTTTGGTTGTTATTTTTTGTGAGTTCTATCTTAATAACACAACATAATCTTGAAAGTCTGTATGTTTCATATAGTCCAACCGTTTCGAAGTCTAACATACCCCGTTTTCAATGGTATAACTTAACACAAATGAACAAAAAATTAAAAATTAATTAATTTAATTTGTACTAGAGTCAACATTATTCGTCATGGATTTAGTGCAAATGGCCTGTATTTTTGGAAGTTTCATTATTCAAAATACTAGGTGTTAAAAACAGGGGATCTTAGGGTTGAAAGGCAGTAGATAAATACGTGTCTTTCATATCACCTATTTGAAGTAATTCGAAACGAAAGGGTAGAGATATTTGAAAGCAGGGACGTAATCACTTTGTTGTATAAAATATATAAAGAATTTAACAAAAATGACCTGAATTAACCAGTAGTCCATCAAAAAACGAAGATAGTAAATAGATTAAAAGCAAAATGAGGTATTATATATATATATATATATGTATTAGATGGTTTCCGGGAATTCATCCGCGTAGTTGTTGACTGATTTCGCTTCTAGTTACTCGAATAACTAGAGTAACTAGAAGCGAAAGCAGAAGGCTACGAGAATTAGGCGAATCGACCTGAAGAGGGCAGATTTGACTCTGCCGAAACGTCGTCATTTTACCATCGATCCCGGTAGGGATCAGTCATCAACTACGCGGATGAATTCCCGGAAACCATCTAATACATTTAGTGCCCGCGAAAACATTAAAACATATATATATATATATATATATATATATATATATATACATATATTTGTTTTTAAGTTTAAAGACTCGTAAGAGAGGCAATTAAAATAGCGAAGAGGCCTCACAGTCTAAACGCACGCAATGAAATCCAGAACTTATCGAATTGTTGGAAAAAATTCTATTAAACACTTTACCGGCCCGGACCCGTCCAATAACAACTCAACCGGAAATAACAAATCAGCAGGCGGGAGGCGCGCCCACTGAGCGCCCAGGGCCAATCACACGCAGCCGTTCACGGTGCCAACCAATAGGCGCCGAGCCGCGACTATACAACACCGTGCGCGCTCCTGAAAATATCAGTATTCGAGTAACTAGAAGCGAAAGCAGAAGGCTACGAGAATTATGCGAACCGACCTGAAGAGGGCAGATGTGACTCTGCCGAAACGTCATTTTACCATCGATCCCAGCAGGGATCAGTTATCAACTACGCGGATGAATTCCCGGAAACCATCTAATACATATACATATATATATATATATATATATATATATATTTGTTTTGTTTAGTAGCTACTGACGACCTTCAGTGCAGAATGCTAATCTTAATTTATAATATTTGTTCATTCATTAAATAAAATATAACAAAAATTCATTACTTACGTCAATAATGTCAATGCCAAACAACTGAAAACTGAATGTGCCGGCGCCGCCAGACTCAAAACATTGAGTAATTATATATAGACAGATCAATACTGTTATATGCTTAGAGCATGTACTTCTGGAAGTGGCATGCAAGCGTTGTTATTGTTTAGTGGTAAAGTAATCATTGTATATTATAATTATACAGGGCGATTCCAGATATGTTAGAAATCATTTTTTCGTGGGTGGCACATAAGCAGTTGCATATATAGGGTGTTTAAAATATAGAGTAGAGTGCAATTATAACTAATAAAATAATGATATAGGGAAGCCCATTAGCGGTTGAATATACAGAGTTCTTGGAATAGAAGGTGCAGTAGAATTACATTTATACAGGGTGGTGCAAAAAATGTTATACATAGATGCATATACAAGGTGGCAGAAATGGAAATGCAACATTTCGTAACCCATAAGCAGTTGTATATATAGTTAAGATGAAATATAGGGTGAGAGGAATTATAGATATACAGTATGGTGATAAAAATCTTAGAAAAGGAAATGATTTATAGAGTACACCACGAAGAAATCCATATATATATATATATATATATATATATATATATATATATATAATGATTGGAATATAGGTCGGAGTAGAATTATAGTTACAGAAGATAATTAAAAATTTTATAAACAAAAAGATTCAATATGGTAAGTCATAGGCAATGGTTTACCCGGTGGTTCAAAAATGTTAAAAAATATTATGCGTGGTCCATGAGCAGTTGCATATACAGGGTGGTGGAAATATATAATGAGATGGAATTATTATAGTGAGGATTTTAATAAATGTAAGAGAATTGAGTGCAATTATAGCTATACAGGGGGTTTAGAAAAAATAAATATGTAGGGTAGCCCATTAGCGGTTGAATTGTTGTCATATTAAATTAAGAATTACGAGTTTGAACACAAATACAGTTCTATGAATTATATCTGAAAAAAAAATTGAATTTCGTTACTTATTTGTAGAAGCGAGATGTAAGACCGACATCTAGGATTTTCGAGGAAACTATCACACAGAGGTTCCGAATCTGGATCCGTTCTGTGTAATTGCTGTTCTCCCTAAAGTCCTAGGATAGAATGTCATGATAAAATTTTCATTTTACTTAACCTGCCAGAGATATTGACACAATTGGTCGAATTTCGACCACTGGGCGACAGCTAGTATATATATATAGGAATAAACAGGATTGGAGTGTGAATAGTCTTGAAATAATAAAAGTTGACGAAAAGCACAATAATGAAAACTACGAAAATACTGCAGCAGTAAATGGTTAAATGAATCTAGAATGTAGGAAGTCTGGATGGAGAAAATTTGAATTAGAATTTGGAAACATCAAACAAAATCATTCTAAACTTCTTGAATTTATACATTAGAGGAAGTCTAAAAAACAGAGTAGGAAAAAAGATAAGGCAAGATCCATTGTATTAAGTGTTACGACAAAAAAACAGTTTCAAAAGTAGAGACAAGAAAACAACCACCGGTTTGAAACGAAGCCCTCAAAATAGAGAATCATTAAAACAACTTCAAAACAAATTGATAACCAAAACCAAAAACATGAATGAAGGCCATCAAAAAAAACATTTTTTGAAAAAAAAACTGTTACCAATTAGGGGAAGGCTGCCTCGATTAAACCCAAACTACACCTGTACATAAGAAAAGCAGAAATGCAGCAATGGTGAGAACTTTTAAATATCAAATGACTTCCCGACAAATATTTATGTTTTGTGCCATTAGTTGCTCTTAAATGGTATAGAATAAAATATGCAAATTTAGTTTTCCGTATAGACCTGTTTATCACTTGTACTGTGTTGGCTAGTAATTGCAATTTGGTGTCCTATGGCTACATTTTAATCAAAATTAACTTTTCTTAAAGCTTTGTGAAAATGTGAATAATATAAAAAATAGAATAAGAAGATTATTTTAAATGGGTAGTTACTGAATAATATACATTAGTCGTTATTTTCTTCTTTTTGAAAATAGTAGAAGCCTTTTTGCCCTTTTTCTTGTTTATTTACTTGTTTTTACAAATATTTTCTATGCTGAGAAGGAATTCGGCTTATCTATGCCCTTAAACTAAACTTTATTTCTTTCGGTAAGACGCTTCTACTTCAATATTGTATAAAAATTCTATAACTCAGATTTTACTTTTATATATCAGTTTCAGATATCAGGTCAATGAGTCTTTCTCACCACTCTTTGTAGTTAAATTAATGAATATGAGTGTTCAATGTTTTCACATCTTAAATTAATCAGGACAAGCTCGTATTGACAACTCTTACATGACAACTATCCTCATTTCGCGATTGTATGCCTTGCCTTTCTCGGAAAACAGACAAAATATTTAATGAATAATATTTTCCACTCACAAGTCCCACTTAACGTCTCACGTTTCGGAACAATGTCGTTGTAAATATTTTATTTTCGTAATTGGTTCAGATAGAACCTCATAACATTACACAACCATCTCAAAGAATAATTCAGGCTACTCATTAATTCCAGTATATCAAATGACTTGAAAATTTAATGTATGTGAGAAGTCATATCGGCTCAATTTTCTTTACACTACTTTTCGATTGTCTGCGTCATTATACCTATCGTAAATTATTGATAGCTCGACAACGGATTTAAAAACTTGAGAGATAATTGTTACATTTAAACACATACAGGAAAGCGGTAAAATATTCAGTTCATTCCTTATGCCATGCATGCCACCGAAATATCAATTTTATCATCAACTATTAATTATGAGAAGTGGGAAACAGTTGACGACGTAAAAACTTAATAAACACCAGTCATCTTTATCACGCAACGTACTTGTAAATAGAGAAATTGTTACCTCCACGTAGGAAAATTAATCTGCGTTAGTTTAGGAAAAGTTTTCTGGGAGTTTTGGAATACTAATTATAAATCAATGGGAAATGTTTTTCTACGAAATTGGAAAGTTTCGTCGGCGGCGGAATATTTTCATTATCTAAGTTCGCGGGCGCACTTAGAGTCGACGCTCCCCAACCAAATGTATGTAGTAACCTCATCAAGAATTGCAGCAAAATTTTATAATAAGCAATGCATTTTCCAAGAACAACAGCTACCAATCGAATTTCGTATAATCCGCATTTGTTTATGTACTCGATAACATACAATCTTTCAGCAGGAATAAGAAAATAGCAGAAAATGAAATTGTGGGTTGATATATCTGTACTTATTCCAAATAATCCAATTTATGAAAAAATGTTAATAGAAACTAGTTCAAGTGAACGGTTTTGCTGAACTCATCTTCCTCTGACACCAAATAAATAATAAGTGACATACAATTTAACAGTAAACCTCTTACGCCACATTATAATTTAACAGGAACTTTTTTGAAAAATCGTGTATCTTCATAACGACTAAAATTATATTTTTTTTGTAACAGAAAGCTGAATAATTGTATAATACTAGAAATATGCGCTGAATGACGGAAACAAACTTAACATTGACATTGTATTTTTTGCAATTTTTGAATTCATATATATTGTTGTAAAGTCCGTGGGTTTAATTTAAAATTATAAAACTAATATTCACTTTCACTTTTCTAGAAACTTTTATTTACATCCAATATACAACAGCTGATTCAAATATCACAATAACAATTTTACATATAAGCTCTTCGTACAACCAACTGAATTCGCGATCGTGGCCTGCTTGTTTTATAAAACCAGCGTCGAATTCTCCAGTAAAATCAGTCATCACTCCTGCAGGTGCCGAGTCTTTTCGAGAACCATTTTTTATCTCAAAGCGATTGTTGTCGTACTGAAATGAAACAGGGTCGGCTTTGGGTAAATTTCGTAACACTGCCCCCCCTTTAATTCTGATCGTCACGATCAGAAACATCCCCTCCATGGTAGGGAGCAAGTCGATCTAAATGGAGCACCTTCAACTTAGCCTTGGGGTTTCGACGGATTCGGTAGACGAAGTCATTAAGCCTCTTGACCACCTCGTATGGACCATCCCAGACGGGTGTAAGCTTTGGGGATTTACCCATGCTCCGTTCGGGGTTGTACAGCCAGACGTTGTCTCTCTCCTGGAACCCGACTGAATTGGCCTTGAGGTCGTATCGCCCCTTCATCCGGTCACTATGGCCAATATCTGCGTTCGGGCTAAATCGTGTATTGCCAGCATGTTATATCGGAGCTGGTCGGCATAATCCTCGATGTCTTGGGAAGGTTCTTCGGGGGAGCCAAATGCCAAATCGCAGGGTAATCGCAGATCCTTTCCGAATAGGACCCTGGCTGGTGTCAGACCTGTACTATTATGTACGGCAGAGCGATATGACAACAGGAATAGGGGAATATGTTCATCCCAATCACGCTGGTTATTGCTGACGACCTTGGATAGGTATTGTTCCAAGGTCCTGTTGAATCTTTCCACCATTCCGTCTGACTGTGGGTGCAATGGTGTTGTTCTCGTTTTCCTGATCCCTAACATCGTGCAAGCCTTCTGGAATACATTCGATTCGAAGTTACGCCCCTGGTCTGAATGTAGTTTCATCGGGACGCCAAACCTGCTAAATAGTTGTTCTACTAGCACCGTCGCTACCGTGGTTGCCTCTTGGTTGGGTATTGCATATGCCTCAGGCCATTTGCTGAAGTAATCCATTGCGACCAGAATGTATTTGTTCCCCCTTTCAGACTCGGGAAACGGACCGGCGACATCTATGGCAATTCTCTCAAATGGGACGCCCACATTCTACTGCTGCATTCTGTTTTTGGTCCGGGTCTTCGGGCCCTTACTGGCTGCACAGGTGGCACATTTGCGGCACCAAGCTCTGACGTCTTCTCAGTAATTCACACAGTAGTACGGCTGGCGAAGTTTGTCAAGGATTTTATTCATGCCCAGGTGGCCTCCGGTAATTCCACCATGTACTTCGGTCAGGATGGCTGGTACCTTTTTCTTCGGAACTACCAGTTGGGACTTGGTATCTCGTCCATCAGCGCTTTCCCAAACCCGCTTGAGCATTCCATTGTCTACTCTTTGAGCGTCCCATTGAGCCCATAACGATTTCAGCACGCCGGAGTATCTACCTACCTCGTCCCATCGTGGCCTGGGTGCTCCTCTCGTTTTGAGTGACAAGATTGGTTCGATGTCTGGATCAGCCATTTGATCCTGGATGCACTATTCCGTTGTCCAGTCTTCATTGGCCTGCACTCGGATCTGCCTGATAGAGATACTCTCTCGCTGTTCCGTCTTCAGACAATGTTGGCATTCCGCTCTACAGGGTCTTCTGGATAGAGCATCGGCATTATTGTGGAAAAGGCCGGCATGGTGTTCCACCTTAAAGTCATATTGCTGTAATTTCTCCATCCATCTGGCCAGTTCTCCTTCCGGTGTCTTCATGTCCAGCAGCCATTTGAGTGCGGCATGATCTGTTGGGATTAAGAAATGACGACCATAGAGGTATTTGTGGAAATGGTCTACAGCCCTTATTATTGCAAGAAGTTCTTTTCTGGTGACGCAATAATTTCTTTCTGGTTTCGAGAATCCACGGCTGTAGTATTCGATCACCTTCTCTTAACCATCTTGCACGTGTGATAGGACGGCCCCCAAACCGGTGTTGCTGGCGTCGGTGTCTAAGATTAACTTGCCGGACTTTGTAGAAAAGGCTAGGATTGGGCTGGAACATAGTGCTGCCTTCAGTCGCCTGAAAGGTGTTTCACAATCCTGATTCCAACGGAAGGTCTCTTTCTCTGTGGTCTGCCGATGTAGAGGGGCGGCAATGGTGGCAAATCCCTCAACAAAACGCCGGTAGTATGAACAGAGGCCCAAGAAGCTTCGGAGTTCATGCTTGTCCCTCGGGACTGGCCAATCAGGGATCGCTTCTATCTTGTCCTCGATGGTGCGGCTTTCTGACTCGGAAACGACGTCGCCCAAAATCTCTACTTCTTTTTGGAACAAAGTACACTTATTCGGGTTGAGTCTCAGGTTGGCGTTATTAATTCTGGAGAATACTTCGCCCAGGTTCTTCAGATGGTCGTCGAATGTCTGACCCATGACTAGAATGTCGTCGAGGTATACTAAGCACGTCCTCCATGTGAACCCGCTCAGTACATACTCCATTAGCCTCTCAAATGTAGCGAATGCATTACATAACCCAAAGGTCATGGCCGTGAACTGAAACAGCCCTTTACTAGTGGAGAACGCTGTCTTCTCTCTGTCGTTTGCGTGTACACCAACCTGCTAATATCCACTTTTTAGGTCTAGCGTGGAGAACCAACGGGAGCTTGCTAGTGTGGTCAAAGTGTCATTGATTCGGGGTTGTGGATAGCTGTCTTTCTTCGTGATATCATTCAGCTTTCTATAATCCACGCAAAATCGGTTCCATCCTTCTTTTTAACTAGCACTACGGGAGCAGGCCATGGACTGATGGATGGCTCAATAACCCCATTTTGTAACATGGACTGGATGTTTTCCTCGATTGACTGTTGCTGCCCCAATGGTATTCGTCTAGGTGGTATTCTGATGGGTTGAGCCTTTCCGGTATCTATTCGATACTGGATGATGTTGGTGCGACCGGTGGTTCCATCTTGACTGTTAAAAATTTGCCAGTGCTTTGTGATAAATTGCTTGGTTTTCTTCTGGTTCTCTTGTGTCAGGTGTGTCAAATGGTCAGCAAACTGTTGTAGGAGCTCTTTACTGCGCTCTGTCTCCTTCACCGACGTCTGGTACTCTTCTTCGCAATTGATCATGGTCTCTACTGGCTCGAAACAAGCTATCTCTTAACCATTGGCAATTCTGATGTCGTTGTTAGACAAATTCAGGACTCTGATTGGTATATCTCGTCCGGTTTTTACTATAGCCCGTCCAACTAAGTATTCATGAGCTGAGTGTACGGGCTCCACCATTCCAACGCAGCTCCCAGGATTGCTGTCTGCTGCCCATGAATAATCTGTTCCGTTCGACCGGGAATTCTAGCTGAAGGCTTTGCCACAATTTTTATGCGGATGACTGATTTGTTGAAGGGCCGTGTCAATACAAATTCCTCATTTAGGAACCGAAGAAGATCATATCTCGGGTCGAACATAAAACCATGCTGTCTAATTAGGGCCATTTCCAGTACAAAATCGTCCTCAATATTCGCTACCAGGACCCTATGCCGGATCATGTTGTCCCCTATCTGTAGCACGACATCTGCCTCAGCCTGTGTTGACATGGACTCTCCGGTGACTATTCTGAACTGGATGTTATTGGTAACTGGCCGAATTTCTGATGCTCTCTGGCGCCGGTGTCGATGGTGATGGTAACTGCTCGCCCATTGATGGTGCCTCTGATGACTAGGCTGCCGCTATCTCGGCAAAATCCCAGGATAGATAACGTTTTGGGGGCTGGTGGAGGGACAGGCAGCATCCGCCCCCTTATGCTGACTGGCTGACGGTCCCTGGACATGTGGCTGTTCTGTTGGTTACCCCTGGTCGGTGAACGTTCCAGTAGCCTTATTCGGTAGTCACGTTGGAAGTGTCCTGTCCGTCCGCAGCGGTAACATGCCCCTCTGGTGCCACTTCTTTGTGACCGTTCTAATATTTTTTTCACGCCAGCAAGCAGCGCTTGAAATGGTGACTCTGACCCTTCCTGGTTGATGGAAACTGCTCGGACCCTCGGTTTGGACATGTTCATGACGGTCTCTACTTCCAAAGCCCGAAGTAGAGCTTCATTACTCTTCTTGATCAGTCTTCAATTTCTTTGTACTTCCACATCTCTGATGCCGTTTATGAAACTCTGTGTAGCCAACTGTTCTTTCGTTTCCCCTGGCAGGTCTGGGTAGGACAAGTGTACTAACCGTCTATTCTCTGCTTCGAATTCTTGGAGGCTTTCACAGGATTTTTGAGTTTTTCCACTCAGTTGGAATTGGTATACCTGACTCAAGGATTGATTGTCTTATCGCTTATCCAGGATGGCGATGATCTTGTCGAAATTGCATTGTTCCTCGACTGGAATGCTTTGGAGGAGTTCTAGGGCCGGACCTCTTAACGAAATTACCAGAGAAGTAGATTTGTCTTGATTATCCCATCCTTTAGCTGTAGCCACGGCCTCAAATTACCGTTTATACATGGGCCAAGATGAACTGCCGTTGAATGTGGGTGGTTTACTAAAGGAACCTTTGGTACTCACGGTGTGCTGGTATTTTCCTCGCTGTAAGTGCTGTTGCATTTTTTGGATTTCTGT